>CM043020.1:92080363-92152009 GCA_023690525.1 Holotrichia oblita | reverse complement strand
ATAGACTGTACAAGTCTACTCTCTAAACTGACTTTTCGAATTCGAGGCTATCGTCAAGATACGAGTCCATATACACCACAACAACATCAACAACGAATGTTCTGCAATGTTCCGTTTCTGTTGCAGATTTAGATCAAGAGAACTGAAAAACTGTAAGTTTTCTAAAGCGGGTTTTACCTATTCAGAATGAAAACAAAAAAAATTGGATTTTCATGTCTCAATCTTCACGTGCTTTAAAAATTTTCCAATATGGTATAAATTTTGAATATAATTCTATTTCCGTTAAATCAAGAGTTAAATTAAAAAAAACTGACAATCTTTAAGTTTTGGAAAATGTGTTTAGCAGATATATGTGGGGCATTGAGTGAATTTAGACATTGAAAAGATTAATTCAAGAGTCAACAAAACATTTGATGCGGTTAAACTTCAAAAAGCGAAATTGAATTTATTTGGTTCAAAAAAATCTCATCATAATTCTAAATAATCCTTGAAGGAGGATAGTATTTTCAAGCAATTTTGTTTCAAGGCCAATTTTGAGGTGAAAGTATTTGAGCGAAAACCTAAGTAATGGCTTAAGTCGAAAAATATTGTATGTATCGGTTCTCATTTATAGATATTTTTTTAAATTAAACAGTTTAAAGTTCATGTTATAACTTTTGAAACTGTGCCATAGAAGATGAGGTGGAAGTATGCGCCGTTTTGTGGTCTGCCTTTTCTCTTGGCACTACTTAGTTTTCAACCTCTCATAGATATGATTACATTTCTACCTTTTTCCTTTATTTTCTGCCACTACCTCTTCCTCCTTTTTTTTCTCAACTTTACTGCTTTTTTAGGAATTTTTTTCGTTTTTGTCTCGTTTGCAGTCCTTTTTGTTGTTTTGTCATTGAATTTTGTAGACTGCCAACTTTGTATTATTATTTAGATGTTTACTTCTTAACAATTTTTTATTGGTATACATTTCTACTTTTCCATTAATTTTTTCATTATTTCGATTACCTTACCTTCACTTATTTAAAATCCTTCTTTTTGGCCTTGCCTTTTAAGTCTCATCAGTTTGCTTTTGTTTTTTATTTAAGTTCAGCCACAATCTCTCTCTCAGCTACAATCTCACCTCAATATTTTTTCTATGCTAGATTGAGCAGCCTTCCCAAATTTATCTGTGATTTTTATGTTTTCAATAATTCCACATTAATATCGTCCCTTTCCATTTTGACTTTTTTATTATTATTTCGGCTTTATTGCTTCTGGCAGCATTTCCTCGTCTTGCTTTGTCTCTGATCGTTTGTTACATGTTCAACACTTCTTAATAAATCTCTAAAGTAACCCTTCCATATTCCTTTGTTCTGATTTTCTTCTACTACTTTATCTTTTAATTTTGCTCCTTATTAACCCTAGTTTTTTTCGCGTATGCATTCTTCTACCATTTTATTTGAATGCTTTTCTGTTTCCTGTTGTAGTAATGTTATTGAGATATGGATATGCTTCCTATATGTTCTTACATCTTTTATTTTGATTCAGATTGATACAACCTCCTGACTCTGACTTTTGACCAGTTAGGGTGTTCATATCATTTGTTTTACCTTTTTGCGAAACAAAAAGAGTTCAGCTTACCACACCAAAACCTGGTACCAATTTTAAAGTGTGTTGTTGAAGTATCATTAAAAATTAAATAAGAAATTTCAGCAGTTTATTTAACATAAACTATAAAAACAATTCCCCAATTTTTTATGATTTTCAAATATACCCTTGAGTAGTTAATCAATCATTTGCTTTTGTGAATTGATTAACATTGAAATTTATAGTGACGATTAAAAAAAGTGTAAAGTAATAATGAATGTAGCTACTGTACATAAATAAAAATCAACATGGTATTAAATAAATTCGTGGAGGGTCTATAGATGTAGAGATAATAACTCCAATTTACATATCTATACAACCAATTACTTTGATAAATCTGCTAATACACGATACATTACAGATGATATTATAATTACCTTTCTCGTTCCTACGATTGTAAACAAAGGTGATCAAGTATGAACAAATCATATGAGGAAAAATATATATCTTTATCTAATCTTGCATTGTCATCAACAAATAGGATGTATGATACGGAATCATAGCATTAATGTGAATGGCAGAACTCCATCTTCTTCGTTTTCGTCCAAGAAAATACACCCTCGTTGATCACCATTGCTCTACCAGTTTCGTATGTTGGTTCCTTTAACGCTGTTCCGGAAGGCCACCATATTGTAGATTTGACGCCATCTATGTTCACAAACTCAACCACCAGAACAAGAATCAACAGTTGATTTTAGAAGAAATACCTTCATTGTCAGCTGGTGGACCTAAGTACCTAAGAGATTAATAAATCTACACCATTAATATAAAATTACCTTGATCTGGATCATCGAAATCAAAACTCGACATGATTATAGTAGGATCCATAAGGATGCGAGCATAAAAGCAGTAGCCATTTTGTATTTTTAGGTTGTTTGTAATTTAAAAAAAAAAAAGTAAAAATATTGATACGGTTTCTTTGGGTATCATGATTATCAACAAAGACCAAAGCATAATCGCTGTCCATAAAATTCCAATCTGTACCCCAGTTTTGCAACTATGCTAACTTGTAGTTTCCGCTAAAAACACGGCCAATTTCTGCACTATATTTGAATTCGCTTACTAGTCCTAGATCGGAATATTCTTTCCATGAAATTGAATCGATATCGTCTGAAGATATTAAGTAAAAGATAAAAGTTTAACTGCGTTTAACTATTTACTTACTAAAGATTGGAACTTCCTGATATATAAACGGCCTAGTATAAGGAGGAAACCCATAACTGGTCTTTGAACCAATTTGTTTATGAATTCCACCATTTTATTTCGGACGTGTTCGATTGCCTCTAAAAATCTTTTCGTTGTGATTTTGGTTTCTGTTATTTAAATATTGTATTGTTTCATATACTTTGGTTTAAATTAAGCAAGCCGACTAGCATGCATTGTCTAGATTCCCAAGCGTTGTTCCAATCGTTGCGTCCTGCTCTAATGGTATGTAAATACTTGGAAGTACTAGCACAAAACATGATAAATCATAATGCGAGCCCAATCTTCGGTAATCCATCGCGTCTTTTTCTCCCTCTATTCTCTTGTGCAGGCCCTTCTGGCCTTGGGAGATTAAGATTGGTAAGGTGGGGTGTTGTTATTCGAGGGGCTATCTTATGTACCAATTCTGGTGCCAAACTGTATCAAAGGAGGCCAATATATTTTTGACCATCTTTTGAAAGCATTTTTACAAAATTTTTAACGAAAATTGGCATAAACACAATTTTCGTACAGTTAAAAATATATGATGTTGGAAATTTGATTTTTTCAAACATTTCATCCAGATTGTTACAATACTTTAAAGCGTCCGGAGTGGTCGGAAATTGCACTGTTGTTAAATTTTGACTAACTATAATACTAGAACATTTGGAGAAAATGTCAAGCCAAAGGTTGGAAGAATTAGTAAGTCGATATTTTAATCAAGATGCTACTGCATTTATTGAAATGGAGATATTCTTCTAAGCATATTTTAAAAGTTTGGTCTGCTGAAATATATGAGTGAAGGTATTCTTCAAACAATCATTTTACATATAAATTTGTATTTTAAAGTGATACAAAATTTAGTAATAGGTAATAGTACAAGGAATATTTTAAAAATCAAATCGAAATTCCCGTGTCTTAGTATATCTATATCTCCTTTATCACAGCTGTTCTTTTTACAACTCTTTAATATTAGTTCTTTGGATAGCGAAAAGATGGCAACACCGACCAAGAAAATTTTGGTTGAGGTAGTCATTGAGGTATATACGATATCACGTGGTTAAAACGGGTACAGGTCCGCCATATTGGTACTACACTTGAGTCAAACATGGTCAGACACATAGATTATAGTGTTTGTTTGCATAAATTGTTTATTACAGTTATATAATCAGTAAAATATTAGAAGACATTATGATTTCTTGTACTTTACGTAGTTGCAACAGTGGAAACAGCGTTGACAAGAGGAATTCGTCTGGAATAACATTTCATAGGTCAGTATATGAAACAAAAACTAATGACATTGTTGTTTTAATTGGAAAATTTCAATTGGTGTCCCTCTATGTACGTTGGTTTGCAATAAAATCTCGTACACTTAGTATTGGCTGTATTAAATTGACCTTTCTTGTGACATTTCTAATTTACTCATTAATTACTCAATTTAATCAAAATTGATCAACATGTTGAAATTATCTGAATGTGATAAAGCATTGATATTATCAAAATTAGAAGAAGCATGGTCCATAAGAAATGTAGCTAGAATGTTTAATATAAATAAAGCTACCGTTTTAAATGTTAAGAAAAAAATGGGAAGAAAATAGTAGTGGAAAAGGAAAGAAGGTTCAGTGCGACCAAGAATTTCAGAGAAAATCCATTCAAAACAGCAAGCAATGCTGCATATCATACAAATTTTCCAGAATCTTGGTCAACATCACGCCGTAGAATTAATACATCAGAGTTAAAGAATTATGCAAGTGCTAAAAGAGTTATTATCTGTAAGAAATAAACAATCCACAATCTTATTTTCATTAAATTAGGTATATACATCATATTTTCGGACTTTCATCCGAAAAGTACTTATAACTCGAAACCGTAAAAAATACAAGCTAATATGTTTAATAAGGAAAGATAGAGAATTATAAAGTGTATTAAAAAATGCAATAACATATATGGTGTTCCATTTAAAAAAGTGACTTTCATCGATGTGAACTTGGTTGAAATAAACGTTAATTTTGGACGACCCTGTACAAATTATGATAAATTTTAGGACGTAAATTTGATGTATGCTATTTTGACTAGTACCACGTCAAATATGAGATCCTTAGCTACAATGCCTTCAGAAATACAGAATTTTGAACATAACGTTACAATTGGCTCTATATTTGAAAAAAATTGCATAACTCGAAAACGGCTGATTTTTGACATAGGGTGTCTCACTAAGTTTTGATGCAGAATTGTATGCCCGATATAAAACACTCATAAAAAATATACCATGCTATTTAAATTAAGAAAGTTGACGTCAACTTCCGGTACACCGGAAGTGGTACAATGACGTAAATAATTTTGCTGATGAGTTCAGATGATATCAGTTATAATGACGAGTTTTTAGAAATGTTGAATTTCAAGAACATCAAAAAGTTCTAACGAACCAGTTCCGTGAATGATCCTGTATATAATGTATGTACATCTCAAAACATACAGGATAACAACTTGAACTACGAAAGCCTATTGATAGGAGAAGGTAGTGGAAGGTAAAATTAAATGTATCCATTGTAGTATTGTCAACTGTTTGTATGACCGGAATGTCAGTGGTCATGTCAAATACTATGGCAAATTATAAAACCACTTTATAATTTGCACTTTTTCATTAATTGTGTATTCCATTAGGATAGTTTGATGGATCGGTATAGTATTTGACATAACCTCTGACATTCCTGTCATATAATAAGTTGATAATAGTAAAATTGGTCGCGTTCATCAGACTTAGCCGCTCTGTAACAGTTACCGCTCCGCTACAACAGTTCCTGACGTCATCGCATTCTGATGAACGCTATATCAAAACCGCTCCCGATGACAGTACATTAGTAGGTACCAGTTGTATCCGTATTGTCGAATAGTTGTTTTCTAACTTCTTTCTGCCTTTTGTGCTCTTGTTGAAGTGTATTATACAATGCGACTATAAATGATTGTAAATTTTCGACTTAAGTTAGCAACACTTCTGTAATTTTATGTTAGCACACCTGATTTTTAAATTTAAATTTGTCATATATGTCAAAGTAAAAGTCATACGAATAAAACCACTCAATTTCATTTTAACAATGGTATTTACTATTGAGCAAAACACATTTATCGTAATGGCTTATTTTCGAAGCGGCTTACAAAATGATGACGTTAATTGGATATATTCGCTGCAATCAACTTTTGAGCAATCTGTTGCAATGTATCCAAAGGACCAAGTTGATTACCGTAGCTTTACTATACACACTACAAGAGTACGTAAGATCCTAAAAAGCATTTACATCCATATAAATTTACAATTGTTCAGCAACTTCACCCATCTGATTTCGTATTACGAACACAGTTTTGTTACTGTATAATAACAATCTGCATAATAATATTGACCAGCAAAATATCACTTTTTATTCGGATGAGGCTTGGTTTCATCTGTCTGGGTATGTTAATTCCCAGAACTTCAGAATTTGGTCGGCAGAGAATCCGCATAACTTAATCCAAGTGCCATTGCATCCAGTTAAAATCGGTGTTTGGATGGCAATGTCATGACAAAGAATTATTGGTCCGATATTCTTTCAAGAAACGATTAATGCTCAACGCTACCCAACCATTATTGTGGAATCATTTATAAATCAATTGGATGACATAGAGTTAACGAGTGGTTATTTTGAGCAATATTCAGCTACAGCACACACTGCACACATAACAATTAATTATTTACACCAATTCTTCGCAGACCGTTTGATTAGTGTAGGTTTGTGGCCAAGTAGATCTCCCGATTTGACGCCGCTAGATTTCTTTTTGTTCCCTTATTTGAAAACAATATATCGGAATCAAATACAGAATTTACAACAGTTACGGAACGCTATTGAGGAGGCAATAGCAAATATAGGACCTGAAATGTTAACTAATGTATTTAACAATTTATCACGACGAGTACAGTGATGTTTAGCAGTGGAAGGTCGTCACTTTGAGCATATTCTTTGAATAATTTTTGTTTAGTCTTTTAAAATATGCGTTCAAAAAACTCGTTTTCTATAAATCTTCCTTCTGGTATCAGTAAAAAAACATGCATAACGCATCCATATGATAAAAATGACATAACCTACAAAGTTGTACCTATATACGAATAACCAGGCAAGCCAATTTTTCAGTGTTGCCAAAGTAAATATTTGTTACAAACATTTATAGTCACTTGGTACTATTAGCGTAAGAAAATTGCACTCAAAAAATGGCGACCGCTACATATAAATTCTTTGAAGCGTTCGATGTAGCGATGACGTAGTAGTAGGTAACGTAGCCGTTCATCAGAAAATCGGTAACTGTTACAGAGCGGCTCAGTCTGATGAACGCGACCATTGATACATTTAATTTTAACCCCCACCACCCTCTCCTATCAATAGGCTTTCGTAGTTCAAGTTGTTAGCCTGTATGTTATAGGGAAATTTTAGTACCTTTCATTGTGGCGGTTACACATTTTATATTACACACAAGTTTATTCGCTAACGTGTGTTTACCACACAATACCCGTAAGAATTTATAATGATTTACATGATTTCTAGTTGGGAGTTGATCTTTCGCGCTTTAACTGTGACAATTGTCAGAATTTGGATGATTTAAAAATGTTAAATATAGTTTTTCAAAACTTTCGTTCCGTTTTAATTCTTCAACCCTTTTGCCTCCCCCTTAGCCCTCCCAAACCAAAATTCTGGCTACGCGACTGACAGCAAATATGCTTTTTCTATTCCGGTGCTATAAAGTTCACTAAAATACACGTTTCATAAGCCAATTTTGCGCACTTTAGAAAATTCCCCTAGCGGCTCGTTTTCTAAGCGTGCGCCAAAATCCTCAATGTATACAACTCACTCTACCTGCTTTAACACATTTTGCATAAACATTCAGGCGAAAAAATAGATTTGCAAGACAGTGAATGCATAATAGCACCTTGTGACCTTGGTATTTACCTTGCAACATAATCCGACATATAGATATAAAACCGCATTTCATTTTACTTACATGTCTAATGTGTTGCATATTACCAAAGCGCGAACTTTAAAAAGCCCACAAAGATGGCAGTTTTCACAGTGGTGGGGACTTAAACATACCCATATGTCCAACATATGTTTTACTGCAGTCCCATAACTATTCAAATGTAATTTTGCCGCGTAAAATTCATTTTGCCAATTATTATTGTTGTAATTTGGGGTGGAAGTCTGTTTAAAACAAGGTATAGTAGAAAAAGGGTTAACTTGATTAATATGGTAACAAAAATATGTATAATTACAACACAAACCTTATTCCTACAGCATTACATCTGGTCACCATATTAACAAATTCAGCCTCATCACCAGAGCTAGTTTTTATCATATAACTCACAGGTTGGAATCTTTCCCACCATGGTTGCCACGGATTTGTAAAAATAACATACTCAGTAATTGGAGGTATCTTTAAAGTTTAACTATACGAACGAAAAAAAGATACTCTTTGATTATATACATACTTGAACATCACCGTAACTTTTAACTTTCCTCCAACATGTGAGAGTTCCATTGTCCTAAACTGCTCGTGCACAAATGTGGCACAAATATAATAATACTAAAGGAATCTTTAGGGATGCAGTTGACATTTCAAGGAAAAACATGCAACTATAGTAAACATTCAGAACTGTAGACACAGACATAATAGGTATGTATTACACGTGTATGTAAAGCTAAAGCGTACCTACATATGTATATATATTGGTTAATTTTTTGTTTTTAATTGTTTTTCTATGTTAGCTGTTTCTACATTTTGAATGTTGGAATTTTGTTAATTATATGTTGTCTTTTATATTTGTCTGTAAAGCTGCGACGTTGCATGTAAATCAAAAGTAATAACCTTCATTATTTTAAAAGGCTAATTGTGGTCTGATTCTTTACGCTTGCACATAAATATACAAGGTTTATTTCATTTAGGGAATATCGTTTGAAATTGCTTAATTAACAGGGTTATTTATTATTCGTTTAATTCATTTCTCTTAATTTATCTAAATGGATGTCGAGCTTAATAATGCGCCAGACACTGTTTTTTTTTTTTACCGAAATCTGCCCAGAAAACTCCATTATACAAAAATAATAAACACAATTTTAGCGATTAGTACTCTTGCTGTAAACCGTTATAAATTAGATGCCAGACCTTGGGGTAATTGTCAGTCGTAAATAAAGTATCATAGTGTAAGTATTATCAGTCTAGCCATTGATTTATTTATAGACAGGAATACTAAAATTTATTTACATGTGCTCTCCTTTATTCTGCTCTATATTTCCTCGCACTATTTTATTTCCTAACTAGGTATAGAATTAGTTTAAAACAGTATATCACACAGTCTATTAAATATTTATTTTAAATTGTACAGCACATATACTGATTGATGACAATGAAAACGGCTGGTGATGTATAGTATTACAGTTGTTTATTAACATGTATGGCCAGGACTCCATCTTCTTCATTTTGGTTCAAAACAACGTAACCATAACCGCTTGAGTCTACAGTAACAGTTTTCCCAGTGCAAGCACCATTTATCAAATTTCCGGAGATGACGTCGCAATAGGTGCCTGCAGGCAAACACGTTTGCATCGTCTGAGAAATGGAACCTCCATTGGTGAAGGCGACAAAACCACGATTACCACGACAGAATGCTATTTGTTGGTCACCGTTTGTCCACCAATTTTGTATGGTTGTTCCTTTCACGGCATTTCTAAAACCTACCATATTGTAGATTTGCCGCCACCTGTGCTCGCATACCCAACCATTATAGCATGTATCATCAGCGTTGATTCCAGGGAGATAATGTTGCTATTGCTGTCGGCTGGAGGACCTGAAACGATATTGCAGAATTTTGGAAATGGAATGATTCCAAAAACTTCAAAATTCGCGTACCTGCTTCGCTGTCATCAAAGGCAAAACTAGACATAATTCTGGTAGATCCATATGGATGAGCTAACATGAAAGCTGTAGCCATTTTGTATTCTCTAGACTGTTTGTAAGTCAAAATATTAGGGCCACCAGCGCCATGTCCTCTCTGATTATCGTGGTTGTCCACGAAGACGAAAGCGTAGTCGCTATCCATGAAGCCCCAACCTGTTCCCCAACTATCTAACCAAACTAACTGATCAAGTCCTCTAAAAACGCGCCCAATATCACTTGAATGCCTGAATTCGGTAACACGTCCTAAACTTGAATAATCTCTCCATGTCACTGCTTCATCGTCACCTGTAAAGTAATATGAAGGAATATTAGAAAGAAAAAAAAATAGTGAAGTTTGTCTTACTAAAGCTGATAACCTCCTGGTACACAAATGGTCTTGTATTTGGGGCAAATCCATGATTAACATTTAGATCGTTCACCCTATTGAATATAACCCTCAAATCTTCAGGCCACATGTGCTTTGCCGCATCTACCCTAAATCCAGCCACACCATGGTGTATTAATGTGTTGAGGAAATCAACCAATCTATCTCGAACGTATTCGTTTCTCTGGAACAAGTTTAATGTGCTTTGGTAATTGTCACCAGTTTAATAGAGGGTCTTACTTGGTTTAAATCATTCAAACCTGCTAACATGCATTGTCTAATTTGCCAAATATCGTTCCAGTCGTAGATGTCACATTCTGAATTGAAGTCGAGGTAAGTGTAAGGTACCGCTGGATAATCTCTAGCGTAAGTATCAGCCCAACTGCCCGCAGTTCCTGTAGCAATACCAAATCGACCGGTCATGTGATTCAGGATGATATCTATGTATACTCTGTGATGAAAACAATTTATAAAGGAGATATTGGGAGTGAGCTTTGATGAGTCACCCACCTTACACCAACTGCATTACATCTAGCGACCATATTAGCGAACTGGGCTTCATTACCAGATCTAGTTTGAAGAATATAACTCATTGGTTGGTATCTCTCCCACCATGGTCTCCAGGGATCGGTAATAATAGCATTCTCGTTGACTGGAGACAGCTTTTTTAAGCAATTCGTACATTTATTAGTTCTAGTGGTTTGAATAAATATAATTTGGATAGCTTACCTGAACACCGCCGTATCCCTTGTGTTGCAAAAATCTTTCGCATTCATCTGCTACATCTGAGAATTTCCATTCGAATAAATGAACAATAGTGTTTCTATCTTCTGGCATATTTGGGTCCCATTGCCCTAAAATACCCGCGAATAAACATACTAAACTAATTAGGGAAAACCACGTCATTTCGAATTAAGAAGTTTAGTTCACTGTGAGGCGTGTTTCAGTCTCAAGGATTTGGAACTTATAATATCTATTTATCGGTATTTTTATCGGTAAATTGATTTTTGATGTATTTTTATTTTTAGAGTTAAGATCCACTTCTAATTAAATCTCTATTACTTATGTAGCATGCTTTTGATGGTATATTTGACACGTATAGAAGGTATTTTATTACTAGTGAATCAATGGAAACCGAATATTTTTAAAACGAATAATATTTTAATTATTATCTGCAAATTGGAAGGTTGTATTTATTAAATGGATGAGGCAGGATAAGCTCTGTTTCTTAAAAAAAACGGGCAAACTTTTAGGTGCATACCCATGGGGAATTCTGTTGGAACAAAACATTTGACCTTTGCTCTAAGTCTTACCAATGTTGTTGGGCTAATTCCCATTTCAACTTAGACTGACGTGAACAAGCTTTATTTCATCCCAAGATTAAGAAATTACAATACCAGCTTCAAATAGAGCTAAATAAAGGAATCTTGGTTGTTATAAAAATGAAAAGCCCTTCTGAACTCTATTTCTGACAGAAATAAAAACAAATATATGTAAACAATCAATAAATAATTTATTTCCACTTTAAAATTTTGCCAATACAATATTATAAATTACATAATTAAATTATGAAGCTTTAGCATTTACATGGATAGCAAGTACACCATCATCTTCACTATCACTCAATGATACATAACCATAACCATTATCACCTACTGTTACGGTTTTTCCAGTACAAGCACCGTTTACTAAATTACCACTGATGACGTCACAGTATGTTCCGGATGCCAAGCAAGTTTGCATGGTTTGAGCAATTGTTCCTCCATTGGTGAAGGCTACGAAACCACTTCCACCGCGACAGAAAGCAATTTGTTGCGCCCCATTCGTCCACCAATCATTAATTCCTGTACCTTTAACGGCGTTTTTAAACCCAACCATGTTATAAATTTGACGCCATCTGTGTTCGCATACCCAACCATTAGAGCAAGTCTCATCGTCATTGATTCCAGGAGAGATGATGTTGCCATTGCTATCAGCTGGTGGTCCTAAAATCATATTCAAATTTAGATTCATTCCAATTTATTATTATAAAAAAATGTACCTGCATCAGTGTCTTCAAAGTAGAAACTGGACATAACTCTAGTTGATCCAAACGGATGAGCCAACATGAAAGCGATAGCCATCTTGTACTGTTTAGCAGTTTTGTAAGTCAAAATGTTATCACCACCAGCTCCATGACCTCTTTGATTATCGTGGTTATCGACGAAGACGAATGCATTTCCATCATCGACAAAGCCCCAGCCAGTACCCCAGTTTTCTAAATAAGCTAGTTGATCGTAACCGCGGAAGACTCTACCAATTTCGGCACTGTGCCTGAATTCTGTAATTCTACCCATTCCAACGTATTCCGAAGCGGAAACTGCTTCACCACCTGCGATTATACATAAGTAAAATCCGCAACAAGAAGAACTAAGAAACCTTACCGAGATCAATGACTTCTTGATACAGGAAAGGTCTACTACCGGAAGCGAATCCATGATCAGTATTTAAATTATTCAAGCTATTATAGATTACAGCTAAATCTCCTGGCCACATGTGTTTAGCAGCATCTACTCTGAATCCAGCTACTCCCAATGAAATCAATTTATTCAGGAAGTCTACAATTTTACCACGCACATAATCTGTACCCTGATTCAGATCTCTTAAACCAGTTAGTTCACAATTCCTAACATTATCAGCGTCGTTGTAGTTGGTGATACCGCAATCACCGTTGAAGTCGTAACTACTGTATGCGACAGCTGGGTAAGATTTGCTATCACTGTAACCGACATTGCCACCTGTACCGTAGACTGTACCCCAATTACCAGTCATGTGATTGAAGACTACATCGACGTAAATTCTTTTGAAATAAAAATAAATTTAGATTTTTATCCTAAACTAATTAGTTTAGAATATTTATTACCTGACTCCAACATTATTACATCTCCTAACCATGTCAGAAAATGCAGTTTCATCTCCGGATCTGGTTATAATTTCATAACTGAGCGGTTGATATCTCTCCCACCAAGGTCTGAAGGTACCGCTGGTGATTACAGCATTTTCATTAACTGGTGAAGTCTTCAATGAAAGTTTTGGTATTAATAATTGTTTTTTCTTGCATATTATAGTTCTAATTTAAAATTTGGCGATTACCTGAACTCCACCATATCCTTTTCCTTGCAAGAATCTTTCACATTCGTCAGCAATATCGGAAAATTTCCACTCGAAAAGATGAACGATGGTATTCCTGTTGTCCCACATATTTTCGGTCCATTGGGCTGTTGAGGCACCAAATAAGGCCAAAACGGTGATGAAGATCGGTGCAAACCACATGGCTGTTGTTTACAAGTAACTAACCATGCACGAAAGATGAAAGTGGTTTGTTTGTGCGATTGCTTATATACTGACATGTTAGGGGTGTTTTTTTCTTCGTTATCTAATCTTATTTCGTTGGATCAATCAATTTTTTCATTTCATTTTTATAAAATAACGCGAAATTGGTGATTAGAGCACTCATAGATAGTATACGACATAGTTATAAATCAATTAATAATTTTTATAGTTTCAAATCAGAGTCAATATTTTTACCTAATATGTATTTAAAAAAACATAATATTTGATTGCTATTATTTGCTAATGTATTTACTTGATTCGAATTGATTTTTTTTGGAGTTCTGAGTTCTTATGTTGCTAACAGTGGAATAATAGCGCAAATATTGAAATATGTAGGAGAAAAACTGTTGGATAAAGGACAAGCTACTAAGGGGGATTTAAGACAGGCTGATCAATCTGGCAACGTAACTGGATCATGAAGAAGAAGACTTGGGGACATCAACAGATTCCTGAAAGTAAGTATTAAAGAACACCAGAGAATAGAATGCTTGGGAAGAAGACCACAAGATTAAATAGAACGACGTCACAATTCTGCTCAAAGAAGATCACAGCATGAATAGGAAGTTGAAAGAAACATCATTGATGACCACAGCAATCAATTCGACAAGTACATCTATTCTGAAAATAAAAAATGTTTGACAACATCTGAATTAAAAATTAAGACAAAGTAGCAAGGACCTAGGATTTCATTAGGTATTTATTAATTTTAAGCAAGTACACCATTCGATTTTCAAACCAAAATTGTATGAATTGTATGCTTTGATTTACCAGGTTCAGCTGACGCAATCTATGTAGTTTGGAAAGCACTGATTCAGGTTATCTGAAGTATCAGAAATTTTCCTATACTGATGTTAGTCGATTTCTTGGACAAATTGGTGCCAAATGCTAGCAATGCTTTGCATAGTATATGTATAAGATTTCGGAAACGCCATTTTCCAGTAGCGTGGTTATCTTCTTCACAACCGAGGAACGTTAAAGTGACTGGTACTTGGTTGATGACGTAAATACTTGCTGACTATTTTTGCATGATGAACTGCTGATTTCATCTTCATCTTCATCAAATATTTTGGGAGATACTTTTTTTGAAAAAGCTTCGACTGTACTAACATCGTTGTTAACAAAAAATTCTAAAAGCTCTGTCAAATACATATGTCGGGATTAGTAAACGTAGAAGAATGAAACGAGCAGAAAATCCCAAAATGGAAATTGCTTTGTATAGATGATTTCTGAAACAATGAAGTAAAAACTTACCGATTTCTGCTGCAATGCTAAAAGAAAAGGCGAAACAACTGCACGAGACCTTTGAAGGAAATACTACTTTTGCTAGTAGTCAAGCAAAAAATTGATGAATTTGGCATTTTACGTGATCAAATATACAACGCCGACGAAACCGGCTTATTTTGGAAACTGCCTAAACATAAAACATAAAACATTTGTAGCTTTAGTTGAAAAAATTGCTCGGGTCGAAAAACTGAAAAAGCAAGAAAATAATGAAAATTATGAAAATTATTTTAAGTGAAATTTGTACATAATTTTATGCTCTACAACTCTTTTAATATATTCAAAAGTTGTTCAGGTACATGGCTGGATGGTACATGAAAAGAATGAAAAAATAAGTAAAAACGCTGTATCTCTGTAATGGTGCATCGTATGAGAAAAAAGTATATATAGACGATTTTGTAGATATTATTTAGCTCTACAACTTTCCTATTCCAATTATACCTCAAAAATCATGTTTTAATGTGAAAAAAAAACGAAGAAAGGGATTTTTAGAAATTTCAGCGTCCTCTAGTTCGTGCAATTTTGATTGCAGCTCAAGGTTTCTACGAGATAAATTGTAGATCTAATTGTTCTCTACAATTTTTGTGCATAAAATTTGTCTCCACGACCTACTGTTCTTTTTAGAAAATCAAATACAAAGAAATTTTGAGTCTTTTTTTAGCTGCGTCTGGCACGACTTTAGGACCATGGAAAGTGTCTGGCTGCTTGGGGAACATCTTCAAATAGTTGCTCAACTAACATATTTCAATTTCAGCTTTTATACTATGGCGTAATTAAGTAGCGATTTTTCACACCTTTGCTACCTGTTACCTGTCGAAGGGCCCACGACTCGAAAGTCATAGTAGCCAAACGTTGTTACCTACTATAGTGTCTTTACACAGAAAAAAATTCAGCTTTTATACTATGACGTAAGTCTGGCGTTCACGGGCTCTTGGACTATATTATTTTGTAGCAAGATGTTAAATATCAAATGTATATTTGCTTAGATATGTATGTCAATATAAAAAATGATGAACAGAATATTTCTGTTTTTATTACTGTATCAAGTTCAGTCAAACAAATTTAATTCCTATTTCCGATTTTATTTCAATAAATTAATATGAGAATATTTAATATGTCTAAAATTGTTTATCGAAAATATATTTTTTTAAGACGTTTTAATTTAATAAACTTCTTTTACAAAGTATGGCGACATATATAATACTTTGTTTATTTGCAAATTTATCTATATCAAGAAAATGGCGCTTTTCAAGCGATAATTGAATCGTCAAATCGATAAATTCGTCTTGAAATAAAACTCGTATCACCTGAAAAACGAAAAAAATTACAATCGAAGGATGATTGTATTTGTCGACCATAAACTACATAATTCTCTCCCCGGGGAATGAAATATCGCAAATAATAAAGCGATATATTATCCTTAAGGCAAACAGCGTTTTTCTCCCCACATTTTAGTGTTTTTTTCCTCGTCTGCACGTACTACAGACAACAACGATTACTTGCCGATGGGCAAATGATATAAAATAACGAGAGGAGAAGTTTAGAAAAAGAAATGGTAGAAGAAGAAGCTGAAACAGTATCTTGTTAAATATGTTGTTTATCTATAATAAGTACGTATTTAGAAACTCCGTTTGGACGTATTTTTTATTTATATATAATCTGTTACCTTTCTACCCTAAGGTGTAAGGTATTTACAATAGTACTGATTACAATTAGCAAGTTTAAGGTGAATATACGAATTTTGCCCATTCTTTCTTGTTCTTTGACATTCTTATCGCTTCAGTCCAATTCTTGTTTCGTTTCTTCAGTATTCAGGCCACCTCATCATTCCAGGTCTTCTTGGATCTTCCCCTTCTCCTCTTATTCTGTACTTTTGCCCATACCTGTTTCACTTGTCTTGTTTGTTGCATTCGATTAACGTTTCCGAACCATTTCAATTGATTTCTTTATATTAGATTATATGCTGCTTCTACATTCAATTCGTCTCTTAGAAATTTCATCTCCATCGCCCGAAATCTGCATTTCTATTACTGGTTTAATACCCAACTCTCACTCTAGATGGTGATTTTTGTTTTTCTACTTATTTCTCTCTTCGTTATTATAGGTCGATTCAAACTATAATATACTTTAGCTGAATTATTTATTGTTTCTATTATTTCATTCTCTATACTTATTTCCTTCTCTATTAATCCATGTCCTTAGATATTTATATTTTTCAACCTGTTCTATTTTCTCTTGATTTAATCGAATGTTAAATTGCTTTTGTTTTTTATCTATCATCATCACCTTTGTTTTATTCGTGTTTATCTTTAGGTTCCTTCCCTTCAATGCTTTTTCCTATACTAACAAATTCTCTTGTAGGGCTTTTTCTGTTGCTGCACATATCATCATGTCGTCAGCAAAAGCACATCCTCCTACGGGTGTTTTTATAACTTTGTGTTCTACTGATTTAATGACATCATCCATAACCAATATAAAAAGTGTCGGGCTTAATACACCTCCCTGTCTTAATCCATCGTTTATATCGAACATCTTTGAATCCAAATTATCTTTCTTTATATAATTTTTGTTACTATACAGACTCTGAAGATTCTTTAATAATTTTTGAGTTACATTTCTGTGTCTTAATCCTGACCAAACTGTTTTCAATGAAACTCTGTCAAATGCTTTTTCGAAATCTGTGTCTTTTGTTCCTGTTTTCTCTGTTAACTGTTTAAGAGTTAAGATGTAGTCCTGTGTACTCCTGCCCTTTCTAAATCCGCTTTGTGTTGTCCGCCTGATTTGCCTAGTTTCAGATGTTTTATTGCTCCTACGACTACTGTTTCTCTGTCTATATATTTATCTTTTGCATTATTCTCCGCCACATTAGCATTCTCTTCACTCTCTGTTTGTTCTTTTTCTGCAGTTAGAAGTTTTTGAAAGTATTATTTCCATCTTTCCATAATGTCTGCATCATTAGTTATCATTTGATTATTTTTTGATTTTACATGTTTTATTACTTGTTGTTTTCCTTTTCGAGCGGGTTTAGTTTAGGATACTAATTTGAAGCGACTAACTAATCAAAAATTATTCTTCATAGTCTTCATTAAGAAACTTAAACTTATTAAGAAAAAAATGATGAAGAATTGAGAGACATATTTTCAAAGGTTATTGTAGGCAGATCAAAAGGAAGAAAACCAAAAATAAAGAGCAACCGAGCAAAACAAAGTTTCTATATATATATTCTGTATATTCTGTTGGTGCTTGATGGCCAAAAATTGTTGTTTGCAAAGAATCATTGATATGGTCCATGACATGGTTCAGAAAGATAGAAGAATCATAAAGAATTAGGTCTCAAAAAGGTGGCTGCACGATGGGCATCGAAAATGTTGACGCCAGAGCAAAAGCGCATTCGACAGGTCATCACTAAGCGAGATCCAGAACAATTCCTTGCAAGATTCGTTACTGTGGGTGAAACCTACATCATTATAATCCTGAATAAAAAAGGCAAAGCATGGAATGGAGCCACAAAGGTTCACTACCCCCTCGAAAGTTTCGTGCAACAGCATCTGCGGGGAAGGTCATCGTCATAGTTTTTTGAGATGGCAATATTATGCTGTTTTAATTTCAAAACTCCGTAATTAAATTCAAGAAAAAAGGAGAGGAAAACTTAGATGTGGTGTGCTGTTTCATCAGGACAACGCTTCTGCCCTATTCTCCAACTTTGGCCCTAGTGGGACGATAGGACACTGATGACAGACATGAACGTGTGGTTTGCAGCCCAAGACAAAAATATTCTTTTCTGAGGGTTACACCAAAAGTGTGTTAACGTCTTAGTGGATTATGTTGCTCTCGTCGTATCATGCCCATTGAATGCGTAAACAAGTAAGCGTTGCAGCAATTTAAAATTTGACATGACATCGTTGATAACAAAACATTTATGGTCTATATAAAATAATAAATAAAAGAAAGAACACCCAATATTTTTATCACTAAAAGTTACATTAGAAGACAGGAGAAAAAATACACGTCATTTCCTTTGTAATATTTCTAAAGTTGTTTACTTTGTTCGGAAGAATTAATGTTTGCTTTTACCGGCAAGAGAATACGAACAAAGTCAATTGGAATATTTATAGTTGACGTGTGAGCATTAATTAGATTGATTTTGTGTTATCTTTGCTTATACCGTGCTATATTGTTCCTTGCGGATATTCTAGTGTAAATTTATTACTTCGGGTGAGGTGAAACAGGACCGAGAAAACAGAGAAATACATACATGCAGACCTCACCTTACAACGTAGTAAATACGTATATATGGAGTCTTGGGGGATTATCTGGTCTTTATTCTTTACTCAGGTGTAGTATCCTGTGATATAATACCTAAATCTGTCTGTATTAGATTGTGGCGCCCAACAAACGACAGACTTTACGATTTTGATATTGAAATCTATTCACTATTTTGTGGATCACATATTTGTTTTTATTGTACATGATACAATTAATTAGTAAAAGAGAACTAACACGATATGCAGCTGTCAATAGTGATTTTAGGAGTTGCCTACGTCCAATATACAGGTAGTATTATTGGAAACGTCAGTTATAATTTGGCCCCAGAATACCTCAACCGTGGAATATGTCCCAATAGTGAACACATTTTCGTTTCCAATAGATTGACGACAAAACATACGTTTGCGTGTACTACGTACATAGATGTCCCTCAAGTTGTTTACAGCTTCATAATAGCAGTTGGCAACATGGTGTGAATAGTTTTTTTCCTCTCATTTTGTGCGCAATTTGTGCGAAACCACGCATGTAACCATATATTTAATAAAAGGTCTTCTGTATAAAGAATGTTTTGAATAAAATATATAGGAACAATTACGTGAAAATGTTGTTAGTGAAACTTCATTTTCAGGTAAATTAACCACTGATTTATTTAACAATTGCGTAGATAATACAGGGTCCGACAGGGAGATCTGGTTACTTCTTATGGTGTTATCTAAAAGCTCAAGTTTAGACAGGCAAATCACGTACTCTTGCAACGATGTAACGATTATTTTATTACTCAAACAGCAATGTATTGTAATATTCAACTACAATCGAAAATAAGTATGACATTCTTTCAAAAATACCATACTTAGCGGCTAGGGTTTGTATTTACTTGTCAGGTATTATGCCAAAAAATCTTTCATGGATAGCTAATTGTCCAGAATTCCTGAAGAAAGACATTCTTCTGACAAAGGTATTCAAATACTGTCAATGCTAAGGAAAAAAAAATTGGTTTGATTTAACCACTAGATGTTTATGGATTAAGAAGATGGAAGCAATTCATACGCCGATTTTTTGACAGTTGCAATCATTAATACGCAATCAATTGCTGTGCCCTAAATATAGTAATTTCGTTGAAGAATCGACCTGGACTGTTTTAACATCCACTGAATTTTATCCAATATATTTTAAATATTATGCTCCAAGAAGTTTTTTCATGACTTTCATTGCCATATTACACCACCAATGCATGCTTCATTTAAAAACGTATTATAATAAATGCCTTGTTTATGTTAGGTGTTAATGTTAAGGATTTATGAGTACATGCAATTCCGTGTTTAGATTTGTATGAATTATGAACATTAAGATGCTAACTTTTTTATTGTTTATGTATAATTATTTATTAATTATATGTAAATAAATAAATGCTCCTCAAAGTACTCTGCACAAATGACCTGCAAATGCCAACTGATTGAAATGATAATTAAGAGCAGTGTTTAAAATAATAAGAAAGAGAGAGGAGGTAACTTTTTGATTTATCAAAAAAAAACCTCATATAAAATTGTGGTTAGGCGGCTGACTATTGTTGTGAGAGGACGATAGGTGCCGGGGTTCAATTCTCTGGAGGGACGGTGACATTTTTTCAGAGAGTTTAATCCCGGATCGACTTGCCATTCGCTGTTGGGAGCAAAGTGATTAACAGCGCGGCATCATAAAAGGCGATATGATGCTGTCACAAAGCGATTTAAACACAACTTACACACACTAAACAACACCGCAAGAGTTGTAGTGATAGCCAGACAAGTAATACAGTTTACGGAGTCACTGCAACTAAGCACCCACCACACCTTAAAAAAAATTATTGGAGGACCCTTTCAGTAAACGATATGTTTCAGAAATTTTTCAGATTTTTTAAAATCTTACACTCAAGGTACGGTTACACTTAAATACAATACCTTGTATACAGGGTGTTTCATAATATATGCGCAGGACTCCAGGATGTGATAGCTTCTCCTAAAGTTCGTAAAAAAGTTTCTATCAACTTACCCTCTAAAATGCGTAAAAAAACGATTTTTGCAAATATATTCGGAACCGTTTACAAACAGCTTTTGTGAGCATTTTCTACTCATAATAAGCTAAGTTGTGTGCAAGAAATATTTTTTTAAAGTTATAATTGGTGAAGATTTTCAAGGGGTAGTGGTTGTTTTTCTCCCTAAGTTCTACGCCACTGGAAAAAGTACGGTTATGAGATGGCTATTTGAACCGCCAATATTTTCTACACAAAAAAGGTACTGCTGGTCATGAGCTCTAAAGTTGACCGTTTTCGAGAAAAATTCACTTTTATGTTGAAAAACATGGTCAATTTTTTTTAATAAAAATTTTATTTTACTAAAAGGTTAGAATAAGTAAGAAAAGCAAACGTTAACTTCATGATTGCATAATTAAAAAAACTAAAAAATGATACAAAAGTCTTTTCAAAATTCTCCAAACCGTAAAGGTTGAATTTGTGTTCTTATTGAATGTGTGTGGTTAAGCTGACTGTATAATTTATTATTTGGTTTCTTTACGATAAACGGTTCCGGAAATATTTGCAAAAAACGATTTTTTTAAATTAAATTTCAACACCCTGTATCTCGAAAATTGTGCATTTTAGTGGGTAAGTTGATAGAAGATCCTGAAGTCCTGCGCATATATTGTGGAACACCCTGTACATCACACTCATGTGCTCTGAAAGACCTTACTATACTGTATAATTAAATACTCACAAACAAAATGTTTTCGTTTTCAAATCTCAATACTCACCTACCGAGTATCATTAAGATCTGTAATTGTGTTCTAGAATAATAAATTGCGAATAAAAATAGAATTAATTATTTTGTAATCAGATTCAAACTTGACTGAAATATAAATATTGATAGAGAAGCCTCTTGAATCAGCTATCTTGGTGGTCTGATTAGGAACAACTTTATCTGAAACTATTAATCGTTTCATACACTTTTAAACTTCGATCTTATTTTACTAATTATTACATAAACACTTATCGTTAAGTTTGGAGTGATAAGGTGACAAAATCCTTTTATTGTATTTTTACAGTAGGATTTTTTAGACTTTTTTGATATCATAATTCGACGATGTATCATTTTGTATTTTATCAGCTATAATAATCGATAATATGTCAAGAACAACGTGAAATTAATAATGCCGTGTATTATTTCGGTTTTATCATATCTAATTGCTTTGTATAAGTACATTTATATTTGTTTACTTTTACTATATGTATGTACAGTCTGATATGGAAACGTAAACGTTAAGAAAATTATTGAATAATCATTTATTTAATATTACTCTTTATTTTACATGAAACGCGATTTGTTTTGTACCTTCCAGCATAAATCGAGACATTGCTCTTTTGTTTATTGTACATGAGAGTAGTTATAAATCATTATACATCTGGCATATTATATTTTGTAATATCATGTTAAATTCTAGATTACAAATTACGCAATCCGACCATACTTGTTTAATATGAAAATATTACACATTTATTGTATAGAATCACCTGAAATACATGAACTTATATTTGCAAATCGGTATCACGTGACCGATCTACGTAATACACGTCTGAATAATTATGAAGTATCCTTTGAAACCCTCCTTTAATAATAATCTAAAATATTTTCAGCCTAATAAATATTAATTTATGCAAACGAGGCCTACGCTATCTCTTGGTCACATCACGAACTGCATCCTAATATCACTTATCTTGACACACCAATTAAATAACTGTTTGTTTCATGTCATCGCCGATTAATTTTCCACCTTTCTATTATCGTATGGGGATACTATTTTAAGTTTAGTCGTAGTAGCTTTTCAAGGTTTCCATTAAATACACCACGTTTACAAAGTATGGATACGAACTTATCCCTTCCATGTCCCTCTGTCAAGAGGTTCTATCATGTTATATGGATGAAGTTTATTGCAGTAATGAGTTTAATACTAAAGCTTTCATAACCATATATAATTAGAATTTATCATAAGGAGAACAAAAATTTCACGTTAAGCTGTTCATTAATCTATGACAATTCTACGAACTGTGCCATAGAGTCTCGTCAGAAATAAAAAAAACGTGTAGTAGAATAAAAGGATCCTCTCCAACCTTGTTATATAATTAAAGTACAAAATTCAAATCGTCGCTACAAATCTCCAGGTCTCGAACTATGAATAAATTTTATAGCAGTATGTATACATCATTTATATTTTTTTGCATTTCATATCTGTACGTGGTTGATGTTTCTTCTTGAAACTGTTTTTTTTTTCTTACTGACAAAACTAACAATCAGCAAACAAAATTCAAATTTCGCGCAATTATTTTTAGTAACTACAACATAATCGTATAAAAAGAACTATTAATCTGAAACAAATTTATAGGTCATTTCATGTTTCAGCGTTGAAGTTACTAAAAATAATTGCGCGAAATTTGAATTTTGTTTGTTGGGAATCGTTACTATGGCAGCAATAATGTCATAATTCATAATTTGTATCATTAAAGAACATTGCAATAGAGATGTGTGTGTATGTTAAGGTACATATCCTCACTTGTGATTCCCTGGTGGGCAGCAGATTCAGTTGTGTGTGGGGGGTGGGGCAGGGGTGGGTAGTGCCTGAGATTCCTGAGATCAATTGTTTCCAGTGTGTTGTTTGTTTCACTTGTTCAATCGCCCGTAATGCCTGCAGCAAATGAGAGCTTTTTGGAGAGAACACCAATTTCTGCTCTCCAAATTATTTCAGTGTCCAAGAATGTGCCCAATAGCTTTGCGGATCCTGCATTTGCGGGTGTCCTGCTTAGTTTAGATGTAAAGGCGAGTTTGACAGTTTTTACGTCGTTAAGGATAAGCTTATTTAATGAGAACCAATCTGTAGCTTCTGCTAATGTGTTTTGCGCCTATCGTTCAAGTTGTTGGTCATCTTTGTCTCTACATAAGAATGTGGTACCATTAGCATACTGCCTTACCTCACGGGAGATATGCTTTGGAGGGTCATTTACATAGGGGCAGAATAGAAGGGGACCTAAGAGAGATCCCTGAGCCACACCATGTTTGATGTTCTGCAATTCACTTGTTTCATTATTTAGATGAACAGTTTGTTTCCGATCTTGCAGTAATTCTGATGTTTGGCCAGGGATGCCACAATTTAATAACTGAGAATTTCGGCGGTAAATTTAAATCATAGATTACTATTAATCTATCTATTAATTGTATTAAATAATAATTTTTACATTTTTGAATGACGTTTTAAAATTGCCGCTTGATATTTCGTAACACTTACTGGATATCAACTGAAAATCATCATAGAAATGTTAAATCACTAGCGAAACATAGCAGACATAGAAATAGCACTTTTTAGATCGAGTTTTAGGTATCTTAGACTGATCGCCGCAAAAAAGGAGGCCCGTCTTAAACTCACAATCAGTAAAACGTGTACTTTCCGTTAAACTGCATATGGTTCGGGCAAATTTGAGGTTAGGAAGTAAATTGGCTGTCAAATGACGAAATGTCAAGAATTGAGCTATCATCTTTTGACACTTATTTAGTAAAACGCTACACTCTTGAACAAAGAATTTTAATTGTGAAAATTTACTGTCAAAATGGTGAAAATTTTACTGTATCACTTCGTAAAATTCGAGCAGCTGTGCGTAATTTAATCGCTAAATTCGAGGCTCACGGTACTGTTGCTGACAATAGACCAAAACAATACGCTCGTAGTGGCCGTAGTGATGCAAACATAGCCGCTGTACAGCAAAGTGTTGAGAATGAGCCTGGAACATCAACTCGTCGACGTTCGTAACAATTGGGCATTACCAGAGGCACCTTGCGCAACATTTTGCATAAAGATCTTCATCTTCATGCTTATAAAGTTCAACTCGTTCAAGAATTAATACCGGCCGACCATTGTTTGCGTCGAACGTTTGTGAATTGGCTGTTTGAAAAACTGAACGAAAACAACGCATTTTTCAACAAAATCATCTTTAGTGATGAGGCCCATTTTCAATTAGGCGGTTATGTAAACAAACAAAATTGTCGCATATGGGGCTCACAAAATCCACAAACAGTCCTCGAAAAACCATTACATCCAAAGAAAGCGACCGTATGGTGCAGTTTGTGGTCAGGCGGCATCATTGGTCCATATTTTTTCGAAAATTAGCAAGGAAACGCCGTCACCGTGAATTCTCTGCGCTACCAAACCATGATAACCGATTTTTTGTGGCCACAATTGGCTAATGTTGACATCAGAGACCTTTGGTTTCAGCAAGACGGCGCCACAAGCCACACAGCCGGTCAAACAATTCAGTTGTTGCATGAGAAATTTCCCGGTCGAGTAATTTCTCGATTTGGCGATGTCAATTGGCCGCCTCGTTCTTGTGATTTAACGCCACTGGATTATTTTCTCCGGGGCCATTTGATAGATCGGGTTTACGTGAACAAACCACAAACAACTGACGCTCTGAAAGATGAAATTCGTCGCTGCATTGACGAGATAAGCGAAGCTTTGTTGCAAAATGTGGTTCAAAATTTTGTGAAAAGAGCGGACGTCTGCCGACGTGCTAGAGGTGGACATTTGCCCGACATCATATCCCATTATTAATTCCTATATTTCAACTTTACATTGGTATCAATAAAACTGAATTTGTCAAAAAAAGTGTGTTTTAAGCCAATTTACTTCCTAACCCCAAATTTGATCACCCTTTAAATTGCCAATTCGGTGGTCGACATACGGAAGTTCAGCCCAAATACTTTTTCTTTTAAAGTGATTTTATTGTTTAAACACCGTAAAATCACAAAATATAATTGGAAAAACATTTACTTAATCGGCTGTGTTTACAATATGGCGGCACTAAAATTGTTAAATTTGAGCAGTGTAAACATGACTGGCAACAAACCAATCGTAAGCCTATATTTTGGCGGGCTATTTTTAATTTTGTTCCTCTTATTAAAAACAGAGTATAGTAGTGCTATAGTTTTTTGAATTATCAAGAACATCTGGAACATCCTCTTTTAAAACAAATTCGCTATTGGAAGAGTTTAATAAAATATTTTTTGCAATACTTAGGAATAATTTGTCGTTTAAAATTGCAAAATGCAACAGCATCTTTTAAACACTGCAATTTTTAACGATAGCTGAGGGATCATCAGCAGTGATCAGAAGCAATTCAGCAAGCACGGCTGCTTCTGCAAAACAGTTTCGTTAACGTAATGATATTTCAATCCAGGAGCTGTACTAAAGCTGTTACGTTCGGAGGCATGCGCAGAGTAATAATTTTTTTCCAGCAGCAGAAACTATTTTTCTCCAAAGATCCGTTCTTTCTGGGCGTGTACTTCCCAAAACATGCTTATTTCGTCAGCATTGTATAATTGATCATCTGTTAATTGTAGCTTCTGTATTTTATCACGAAGATATAGATCCTCCAGAGCATCAACATTTTCACTACTTCAGGATATTTTAAAACTTCAAACCACGCCTTGACGTTCTCATAGTTGTACATAATATAACAAATTAATGTTTTAGAAAATTTGTGGTTAGTAATTATATTAAAGACCTGCTAGCTTTCTTAATTGACCTTTATCAGAACACGGTGTTATAAGTGTAGCAGTCTTGATATTTGCTATTACATTATTTAGTTCGTAGACTATACTCTCTATAGTATTAACAAAATTAATTACCGAAACAATTCTATCGTGCAATTAGATTTGTGTACATTTACTCTGAAACGTGATTGTGGTGCCAATATTTACACCAACCTATCTGATATTCTTAATATCACTTTCTCAAAGTAAAACCGTAAGCTTGATTGATTATACAGAGATAAAAGAAAACTATATAATTTATAACTTTGTGGTGCTTGGTCGTGAATTTAGAACAGTTTTCATATGTACCTGAGGAATTACTTCTATTTTTAGCGACAACATTACGCGGTGTGAATTTCATTCCGGGATATATTTTACCAATCTTTTACACTATTAATTAAAAAGAAATAATGTTCTCTATTTTTTTTTATAGATATTTAATCAGAGATGAACGCAACTTCGCCTAAATCATCTTTAGTAAAGTTAGGTCTGTATCCGAAACAGAAAAGTTTGAAGGTAATGGTTTTGGGTCAAGCTGGCGTTGGGAAATCAGGTATGTCATTTATTTAATTTGCGGTTTACGTTACGAAAGTTAAACTTGTAAAATCGAATTAGACTGCTTAATTTACTTATCGGGTGTTCACTCACTGATTTCAAATTGTTCGGAGCTCGTTGAAGCTGTGTTAATCTAGTTAGCTAAATGTTAGCTGTTACGAATTCACCTCTTTAATGGCGTCCATTATATTCCAAGGTTTATATCGTCTTCCAATGTCCCTAATTGAATCTAATTGTTGTATAGAGGATGCACAGCCAAACTTATGAAATAAAACTTATTATAGTTTTGCTATCGTTTCAAAGGCGGAAATCTTTCTACTGTAGACGTTTTTTAGTTTTAATTCCATCTCTTTCAAAATAATCTGTCTAAATAGTAGTTTACGTCTTTTACAATAAAACTGGCGTTTACGAATTTCTTTGTTGAACAAAACTTTTCTTTCCTCAAATATGGACTATCCCAAAACAGAAAATAGTTGCCATAACTTTTTAGCGGACCAATGGAATAGTGTTTGCCTTTTTTGGAGTCGATTCATTCTTCACCCTTCACTGTTTCCATTGTGTCTTAGTTTGGTGTTGGAAAGATTTATGCGAATACGTTTTTGCTCTTGGATAAACAAAGGTGACACTCAATGCGAGCTTAACTTGTTCTGGTAAACATACTGTTCTAACAGAAGCAGTTATAGAAGTAAATAATTGAATAATAATGTGTTTAATTACTTTTACTTATCTCATATGGTTCTTGTCGCAAAGCAGTCAAGAAAGTTTTGCATATGCATATTATGATCCATATAAACTTACAGTACCTAGTTCACGAGTTATATCCAACAGAATTTCAAAAGCGGATAGATTATTGTACGTCGTTTAATGGAAATTTGAATGATGATATACTAGATCTAAGTTTCTTCAGTGGCGGGGCCTGGTTTCACCTAAGTGACTATGTCAATTCTCAAAATTATATAATATGGAATGCAGAAAATCCATTCCATCCTATCAAAATAGGTGTATGGATAGCAATGTCAAGGAGAAGAATAATCGGTCCAATCTTTTTCAATGATAACATTAATGCTGGTAATTATCATGAAAATATTTTGGAACCATTTATAGAGCAATTACATGATGATGAAACAGTAGGTTATTTCCAACAGGACGGTGCAACTGCTCATACAGCACAAGATACAATCCGCTTGCTGCAAGAATTTTATGAAAATCGATTAATCGGTAGAGATTGTTGGCCACCACGTTCACCTGATCTAACTCCTCACAAATTTCTATTACATAATGTAGAGTATTGTAGAGGAATTGCAAGAGGCTATAATTAATGCGGTGAATCAAATTACGCACGATATGTAACTGTGTTCGATAATATGAAAAGAAGAGTTGCTTTATGTGTTCAAAGACATAGGCAATATTTTCAACATTTAATTTCATTGAAAACATAAACAGAGTTCTATGATATTTGTAACATCATTTCTTCTTTTAATAATAATTAATAATAAATATATGTTTAAAACAACCTTTTATTTTTTCTTATTAGTAAACAAAAACTTGTATTGAATACTACCTCAATGTTACGCCACTGAGAACGATGATAATGAAGTTGGATATTAGTGGCATGTTTAGGGATATACATAAATCAGAGCTGCCAAATGCCCTCAAACAATTTCGCTCTCCCTGTATAACAAACACCCTTTGACATAGCCACAGCCTCTGCAGGTCCAAAATATTGGTGTGGCAACACCAACAGAGTGTAGAGTCTCTGGAAATAGTATCGTGTAGTAGGTATAGTGGTTTTAATTTGTGTGCGAGTATTGCCTTTGAAGTGCAAGAACTTAATAATGACTCCATCTTTGATTTTGTTTCATTCATTTGAGAAATACTAACTAATGAATTTTATTGATGAGGAATGCCATCTTCATACTGAGGCAGGAATTCTTGTAGTTTAAATGTCTCTTCAACTGAATGGAGACCACAAATTTATCTCTTTGATAGTCCCAAGATTTTACTTCTCTTTACTAGAGCTGGGCGAGTAATCCTTTACCTCTTTCATCCATGTTAAAAGCCCTTCAGGCTTTGGACGTTTGAAGAGAGATAGGTGGTAGTGTTTGCTTCGCGGTGTCGTGAACGCTGATGGCACTTAACCATTGCTGAGGTGGTCAAAGTCGTTCGCAATGTTGCTCAGACTTAGCATTTTATTCTAGAGAACTTCTAGTTTTTTAAGATGCGTTTTGGCCAGGATCGTCTAAGATAGCGAGTTATATATATCTTGATGGGGCAAAGGAATGTCATCTAGATCAAGATTTTTATTTTCAGCGAAAGAGCTGCTTTTCGAACATAGCATCGACTTTGTAGACATGAATTCTAATCTATCTCTTCATCTTTTTAAGAGTTAGCTTCTCAACGCTGTTTACCAATTAATGACACAACATATGTAAAAGAAAAGATTCTTGATTCAGTTGACAATCTTTGCGCAACGCAAATCCAAATCTAAAGGTTCTAAAGTTTTGACAAAACTAAGTATAAACGAGTTTTAAGCTAATTCTGTCTTATTCATTTATTGTACAAAAAGAAATAAAACACAAACAAATAATTTCAGATTTACACTGTATTTAGTTGAAAACACAACAGCTGTTTCGCTACACTGTAGCTCCTTCAGGTGATAACATATTCTAAATTAGCTCAGACTGGGAGAGCCTTTAAAAAAATGATAGCTAATTATTTTTCCGTGTACACTAATGAAAACAACGATTCTGCTTATGCGAATCATTTGATTGAATACGACCACTGTTTTAATGAGAAATTTGACATTCTTCATGTACAAAACGAAAGTAGAAAATTAGATTTACTTGAATGTATGGAATTTATTAAACTCGAAAGTAAATCTGAATCAATCGCCTTTATTAAATCTATATCTTTCTAGTTCTTAGGTTTCCCCTAAGGCCGATTATTAAGAAAACTGTCCTCTTTAAGTAAATACGAGGGAGCGTTTTTATATTCGCGGAATGGGGGATAAGGGGTGGAAATAAAAGAACCAAATTATTTTTCTTTTTCAATATATTCACCTGCAAGACGGATCAATCAATTTTTCGCATCTTTCAATTAATTTATTTATACCCTCCTAAAAAAATGATTTCTCTTTATCTGCAAAATACGCCGAAACTGCCTCCTTGACTTCATCATCGGCAGTAAATTTTTTACCCCGCAGCTCTTTTTTCATTTTCGGAAACAGGTAATAATCACTCGGGGCCAGGTCTGGGCTGTAGGGTGGGTGATTCACAATTTCGAAGCCCACCTTATGCAGGGCAGCTAACGCAACGCGGCTCTTGTGGACGGGCGCGTTGTCGTGCAAAAGCAGCACACCTTTCGTCAATTTTCCCCGTCTTTTCTCTTTAATGGCTTCTTTTAGTCGCTCTAATATTGAAGCGTAATATTCTCCGGTTATAGAAACACCTTTATCTTTATAATCAATCAACAATATTCCTTCCGAGTCCCAAAATACCGTTGCCATGAGTTTCCCAGCTGATTGTGACACTTTAAATTTCTTGGAAGGTGCTGTGCCCTTTTTATGCCACTGCATGGAGTCTTGTTTGGACTCAGGTTAATAATGATGAACCCAAGTTTCGTCTCCAGTAACTATTCGACTCAGTACACCATCCTTGTCTTCGTTACAGAGGTCCAAAAATGCACGCGAACACTCTACGCGCTGTTATTTTTGCGGCGGCGTGAGCATTCTCGGCACCCATCTTGCGCTGACCTTAGACATGCCGAGATGACCGTGTAGGATTTTAAAAATTGTTGTATCGGATACTCCAACCATTTCTGCGAGTTGTTTCTTCTCTTTAGTCGAGCATCTTCGAGTACAATTTTTTCAACTTTTTGGATAAGTGCTGGCGTGGTCACCTCAAAGCTTCTGCCCGGCCTCGGGTCGTCTTCAAGGGATTCCTTCCTTGTTTAAATAAACTATGCCACTTGTACACCATGGTTTTTTCTGGACAAGAGTCGCCGTAAACCAATAACATCTCATTCATTATGGTCGCGACTGATTTTCCTTGCCTGGTAAGGAACTTTATAACGGCACGATATTCGATGTTTTCCATATTTCACTTTTCACTCCTAATTATGGTTCTTGGTTGACGATAGCTCAAAGACTAACTGTCTAATAACAATGAAACTTCGTATTTATACTAATTATGAGTCGCTGCACAGGCCACGCCCCCAATGCGCCTAATCACCCCCCTACAACCCGCTCATTCCGCGAATATAAAAACGCTCCCTCGTAGATTTAAATCTCCCTCTGTAAAATTTTTATAGTTATTGGTTAATTTTGGTGGTTAATTATACTTGTCTATATATAATAGGGTTCTTCTCTGATTGTAATAATTTAGAATATGTTATCACCTGAACTCAACTAAATACTAAATTGTTTGTGTTTTATTTCTATTGGAATATGGATTTACATCAAGGCCGAATCTATTGAACATATTGTACAACAACAGTGTTAATATTTATGTTAATGTATAAACATATCCTCAAAAGTAATCTCCAGCGCAATTTGCCTTTACCAACTGATAAATTTAAAAGGAAATATTTCGCAGAAAGACCGGATATTTACTTCTTATTTAATCTTCGTACGAAAATGAAAACTTTCGAGATCGTTAAGCTCTTAACGCTTAAAATGATTTTCAAAAGGATTTTCGTGTAAATCTAAGACTAAATGAATTGAATAGCTGCGAAGGAAAAATTATATCTACAGATTAGATTTGACATAAACGATTCAAGATAATTTCAAAGTAAAATAGATAAGTGTAACTTGTATGTTTAATATCGTTCAAGAATTGATTGAAAAAAAAAAATTAAATCGTTATAGACGATGAAAAAGAATTCAATTCTCACCTTCAAACCTATCGAAAAATAAAAATAGAGATCTCGCCGAAACGGAAATGTAACGATATTAAATTTATTTTCAGCAATGGTTGTACGATTCATCACACGGCGGTACATTGGGGAATACGATCCGACATTGGAAAAAGTTTACGCTTTTCACACAGTCATAGACAACGAAATGGTTTATTTCGATATTTTGGACACTGCTGGCCACACCGACGTAAGTTTTTTTTTAATTGCTTTTTCTCGATATAGAAATGAATGACGGGATTATCTCTAGTTTACATCTGGTTTTGTAAATGTTCGGCTTTGTTTTGGTTTAGGTTGTTCATGTGCGAATGCTTTTTAGTTTATTTTCTGATGATCTAATTAGTAGATTTTTGTTTAATTAGCTTTCAGCGTTAATTAGTGAAATACAAACATGCAGATAAAGCTTAAAAATATACGTGATGCAATTATTAGAGCCGGAAATGTGCTGTCGTTTGATGTGTTGTTTTGGAGTTCTGCATATTCCTGTCTGTTTAACACAGGACAAGATAGGGTTTGAACAATTCTGACATCAAATTGACATTTAGTTCTACAGTACCCATCGTGATCAAGAATTTTCATTATTCCAACCTTACAATTGATAAGTTAAACGCTCAGATTGTTGTTAAGACGAGTTTAAATTATGTAGACGATCATTGAGATCCTTACATCCATTCATATTTCAAACACTTGGCCTAAATTTGTGAAAGATCCTGTATAGTTAGATTATTATTTGGTGTACCTATATGTAATCTTGAAATCCTTATTTATTTATACATTTCATTTCAGGAAAGCGAATCTCTAGCATTAGAGGCGAATATCAGATGGGCAGAAGCCTTCATACTCATGTACTCAGTCACGGATAAGTGTTCATTCGATGAATGCTACCGTCTGAAGTTCCTAATCAATTACAATAAAAGACGCCGCAGGCTTGGCAGTTCATCCAAAGATAGCGTCGCAGACGTTCCAGTGGTATTAGTCGGGAACAAGATTGATCAGATGGATGATAGGATGGTCACATCTGAAGAGGGTCAGCGTCGTAGTAAAGAAATCGGATGCGTTTGCTTTCACGAGATTTCAGTTAGGGAAAGTATCGATCAGGTAGGTCACTACTGCTTGCGGCGAGTTAATGATGAAACTTTCTTGGAAATTTCGCGCCCTTAGCGATGATTTAGCTGCCCCCTTTTAACGATGCTCGTATGTAACGTTTTGTTTTTCTTATAACCTCATTAGATTTGTTTATTACTGATGTTGTTTTCCCATATTTTCTTAGAATTTTTTTGTACTGCGTAAAAACGTTTACACTCGTCGGTTTATTTTTGTCCTAAACAGTGAATATTTCATCTTAATTTAAACTAATTTTAATTCAAATTTGTCGAAATATAATCTAATCCTTTTAACAGGTTTGGAGCGTTTTTAGAGATGTCTGCAGATTTTGGAGAGTCCACAGTAAAAACCCAATCAAATTGAAACGTTCCAGTAGCGATCGAGAACAAGTTTCACCTGATACAGTCCGCTTATTATGTTCAGCAGCCGTTTCTCCCGGTAGTTTACTTCCATCAAGTTGTCGAACCGGTCTATTAAATAGACGTTGGACTGAAGTGGAGCTAGAAGAAGAGGACGAAACGGATACCAGTAAAGATAGCACGTCATCCAGTCCTTCGGATGCCCCATTTAGAGAGAGGGCATCTACTGACGGTCATCTCCTCCAGAAACCTTGGAGATGGAGATATCCTCCACCAAATATTGGACACCAAGTTTATTATCCAACAGCTAGGGCTGATAGGAGGATGAGTATATCGATGAGAGGAAGCAACGCTAGTTATTAATTTGCTTTCCATATAATGTATATGTCCATGGTTTAATCAGATAAATCAAAAGCCAAAAACCGTATTAAGAGCTTCGATCAGCAACTTATGTGTTCTATAGCTGAATCTATGTGCAAAATGTCAAAAAAAAAACCCAAACTTGAATGGTCTACGTTCAATGTGATATATATTAGAAATATATTTCATGAATATCCTAATTATGGTTTCATTGTATCTAAATTAGGAGAAAATACGAACAAAAAAAAAATAAAACAGGGGAAGCAAAACGCATATACATATTAAAGGTACCAAGTTAAGTAATGTATATAAAGTATTAATTATAAGGGTAGACATTGAGAATTTTTATACGGTATAAGCGTTTTCTTTACACGACTGAATACATTCGAATAGTTTATTTCTAATGATAAGGAAAAATATCCTACTGATGTATCCATGTAGGGAACTGTATAAGGTTCACCATATTTTGAAAATAAACGTATTTTAATGTAATATAATTATCTTATACGCTAAAGGAAAATAAAGATATTCAATGTTTTGTGTTTCTTTTGCTTTAGTTTTTGCCCCATTAAAATGTATTCATTATTCACGAGGAAGATGAGGAAGGAAACATGTGAAGAAGAATTGTCAAGAGAAAATAAAAATCATGTCTTTTAGCAAGCTCTCGATCTACATGATGCCCTGATTATTAAGTTTGTAGCTCGACTTTTTACTCCTTAAGCCCTAAGGGGTGTGCGTTATCTGTTATGGATTTGGTATTGATCGAGCAGAGCTTGAATTATGCCTTTTGACGAACAGTTGATGGCATTAAGAAAAGGTGTTTGTTTAAACATTGATGGTTTCGCTCAAAACCAATCCACTAGCAACTTTATATCCTCATGTCTTTTACTACAACGAAGATGATGACTAGTAGTCGAAGAAGTGGAATTTTAAAGAGTGTGTTGATTCATAGAATATCTATGAAACCGTTAAATTTTTGAAACTAACTCGAATAATAAAATTTGCATTAATTTTAATACTCTTTCAAATAAAAAAAGCTGGCGATCAAAAAAAATCCTTTGATCGCAGCGTCATCTTTATTTTCAAATAATAAAACGCAACTGTGATAGCAAATTGGAGTCAATCACATTCTTTAGTAACTGCTTTTTACAAAATTCAAATATCTTTATCCGTTTCCGAGATATTTGACCAGGGAGTTTTAAGTGGCACACCTGTATAATAGGTAAGTTACCTATACAGTTGTTTTTCTCATATTATGAGCTACCTGTTTACACAAGTCAGGTTGTTATGACAACAACTGGTAGATCACCTTTTGCATTTAAAACAAATACGTGTCATAAACATTTTCTCTGCTCCATATTTTTTGTTGGTTTTTCAACTCACTATAGATATTTTCATTCTCAAATCCATTAAATGTTTTGACTGTGATAGGGTCAAATATGCCTTCATTTTAATTATATTTTTATTTAGTAGCGTGCCCCTGTAATCAGTTGTTTCATTCTTCTATACCTTCTTCATTCACTATGGTAAGTGTTTGAGGACTTCTTCCGACAGGTTGGAAGTAGTGAGATCTACACGTGGGTTATGTCCAGCTCGATTATTCGATCATAGAAAATATGTTCTTGTCATTTCATAAAATAAATCTCGATTGTCTAATGTGTTGAATTCTTATTGGCGAACCAAGATCTGATCATATTTCCTTACAATAACACATTTAGACCACAATTCTTTCAATTCTTAATCCCTGGGTTCACAAATTCGTGACCTTCGTAGCTTTTTTTCGTCTCCAATACTCTCAAACAAACCGATTTGGCACTATGATCTTGTTAATTCAAGAGAAGAGATTGTTTTTATTTCCTCAAGGAAATTGCAAAAAAAAAATAATTTCCTTAAAAGTAACTCCAAAACCTGTGACCGAAGTGTATGTCCGGTGAAATGCTTGATCTAGTATCACAATCATGATATTGTGCATTTGTATTAAAATCAGCAAAATGTCTGTCTACATAACAATCACAATTAATTGTTCACGTATAAATGAACAAACTAGAAAAACCATAAAATTATTATTATTGGTGTTCTTAAAGGTTGTGTCAGAAACTTTTAATACCATGTTTCAAGTAAATTTGGTCAGAAAAATATTATTTCTTATAAGAACTTTGAGAATCCATCGGTTCCTGTAGGTCGTTCGGTAAATGTGAAAGAAAGATATGACAGTCTTAAAATGTTACTCAGATGTATAAAGTACGATATGATCACAAATGGAACATATGTGCAGATTTAAAAGTGGTGGCGTTATATATATTATAGGACTGCAATCAAGTTATATGTACTGTTGCTTTTTATGTGAGTGGGGCAGCCATGCAAGAGACAAACATTATAAAATGGAATTTTTGTTGGCCCCCAAATTAGACAATTGTTTAAAGATGCGAACTTCAGGCGAATTTTAAATGACAATGAAAGTCGGGCATGGAATGCATTTGAAAGTGTTTGCAACAATTTTCTTGGAAATAATAAATCAGAAAATTATTGCGAACTTGTGGCAGAACTACTCACAGCCTATATTTTAGAATGCAACATGTCATTAAAACTTTACTTTCTCCATTCGCATTTGGATTTTTTTTCCTGAAAATTTAGGAGCGGTATCAGATAAGCATGGAGACCCAGACAGCACAAAGACATCTTATAGACGTCCATAAGATATCTGAGTCCGATATTCGGAACGTTTTATGGATGTCTGTTTACGCCTGAAGGAGGTCCATAAAATGTCGTATAGACATCCAATGTTACAAATGTCAACGTTTATAAGACATTCTTTTATAACGTCTTATGGATATCTGTTTTGGACATAATTATCTAGTCTTCCAATGTATTCAAAATAATGCACTGGATAGCGCATATGTTTAAGCCAACAGTACTGATACATATACCTACCACAGTCGTCTTCTGAATGACTTGGTATTTCAATTCCTTGGAAATGATCTCAACACCCAAAAATATTTAGAAAACTTGGGGTGACGTAGCAAAATAAAAACTTTTCTCTTTATACAAAAAGTAACATTTATTAAAATTATAAGTTAATTCTAAAAATAAATAAAATTACATACTTTATAAGATTGAATTTACATGATCAACATTTTTTTAATACCTCCCAAATGTCTCCCATTCGACGCTCTTCTAAACCATGTTTAAAAAGCAACCTCTACATTCTTATTGTTCTTCAACAACGTTGTAACTTCTGCAGATTCTTATAGTGAGTTTAATATTAGTGTTAATGGAAAAAGAAGGAACTAAAGTAAGTATAATACGACTTTGAACAACAGTAAATTTAACATTATATAAGCCTTGTAATGTTTGTATTTTCAAATTTTCGTTTTCCCTTTCTTCCTAGCCAACTATGTTTGAGGGCTTGTTTATCGGACATAATTAAACGCAAAGCACGTTTGACGCAATCGTAAATATTCCCCTCCCCCCCATTTTGTCTGCTCTGGAATTAAAAAGAAAAATCTAGATTAGGGCTTAGTATAATCAAATACTTCCTTATTTTCTAACATACAAATGCCTCACCCGGTATAGTACATGGCAAAACCTTCATAGGGAACCCATGCAGAAAAAGAGCTAGAGAACTACTACATCTTAGTAGGAAACAGCTCTGCATCGTAACGGGACTAATGACCGGACATGCTGCGGTGAAAGAACACCTACGCAGAATCGGAGTGTTTGACGGGGACACAAAGTGTAGACTTTGTGGAATAGAACCGGAGACAGCCGATCACATACTGCGCGACTGCGAGGCACTAGATCGCAGAAGGCAGAATATGTTTGGGATAACGAAAGGAGACCCAGAGATATACCTTACCCACTCGGTTAGGGACCTGTACAGGTTAGTGGAGGGGACTACCGTGCTAGAGTGGGTGACTTGAACAAACAGATGTGGCACAATAAGTCTGATGGCTGCGGTGCCTACCGGTGACTATAGGTCGGACGGGTCTGGGGAAAGAAAAAAAAAAAAAAAAAAAAAAAAAACATACAAATGTACATAACTATGATTGGAATTTTTTTAACAGGGCACCTTACACGTTCATCAAAGCAAGTAAATGGGCATGTCAAAAAAAGTGTTGAAGCTTTATCAGGCAAGATGCATTAATGGACCTTATAGTACAATGTGTATATTATTCATTCTATATTCAATAGCATTTTGAAACAGAAAATATGTATAGTCCTCAACTTAAAAATATTGCATTATACTAAAACTTACGAAATAAAATTTAGGTATAAATTATTCCATATTGCCAAATTTGCAAGATTATTATACCTAATACAGGCGTAAGAAAATTAAATTTAAAGTTAGAGCAATATCTCGCAATGGATCAAATGGTACATATATTAAGGGGACGTTTCCGCGCCTAAATATTCATCATATCGTTCAAAATATATTTAATGTCGCAAGTGAAACATAGATGGCTCGGAGACTACTATATTTCTATACACATCACAAATTTCCCTTTAAATTTAATGACCTTGTTTTAATTCCGTACTATAGGTTTATTTGCTATGTATTTGGATTTACCTGAATAATCAGACTATCGGTTTATCTTTGTCAGTTGTATTGGATTAAAAAAGGGTAGAGAGCAATGAATACGTTGGGGTAAAAATTACATATTCGTTTTCTCGAAAGTTTACTTGCTCCACAACTATAATCAGTATCAATCCGTATTATAATTATGTTTCTACTGTTTGCTAGTTGGTTTTTCTAGTCCAGCAAAAATTCGCAAGAGATTTATTTTTTAGCATTTTTACTCAGTACAGTATTATTATTGTTATTAGTGTAAATAAATATACCGTATATACAGTAGTAATTCCAGGTTTGTGTATATAGCGGTGTTATATATACTTATATAAATATTTTATTCTGGGACAGCTTATCGATTTACTAAAGGTTTTGTTACCATAAGAATTACATGCATAGATGAGTAGTGTATGAGTTATTATATAATTATAATTTTTTCAAGATTTGCAGAATGGGTAGAATAGCAAGAAACACGTCATTTCGCCAATGTACTCTTTATAAAAACCCTAGACTTTTGAAAATGCAGGAACGACGGGCAAAAAGTAAAATATAGTACATATTCAGTCCTATAGATTTTTTGAAATTTCGATCTAATACATTTAGCTTTTTCTAGGTCTTACAGCTAATAATTAATAATGGATTAATTTAAGTTAAAAAAAGCACCTGTACCAATTTACATATCAATCAAACATTTGTAGAACAAACAATTCAATTTATTATTATATCAATAATAATGAAATAGTTCCTAAATTAGAAACATTTTATCAGAATTTTATATTTCCAGAAATAATTAATAAAAAAGCAAGCTGTTTTATGTCTTATCCATAACTAGTTTTTTATGTAAAAATTAAGGTATTTTTATTTAACATCTTAGCCTTATTAACTTTATTACTTTCTGTAGTAATGTAATGTTGCACACTGGTGAAGCATTATTTAATAAATTAATAACAAAAATACTTTTTTGTTTTGTCTAATTTGTTAAACTGTTTGGGTTGCAAGTATAATACATATATAAAACGATGATTTGGTAGAAATAATTTCAATTTGACATAACACAAAATTTTATTAAAAAAAAAAAAACGTAAAATCCTAAGTAAAATGTGGACTAGTAAATAGACCTTAGATTAATAGTAAACCTCAATATTTATTAAATAATTAAAACTTTCTCATTATACCTCTAAAGACAGGTTTCAAATTTTGTTATGGCAATTGAGCATTTTATTAGCTTTGTTTGATTTGGTCTCCTGCTTTATATAGTGAAATGCACGATCATGTGCCATAAAAATACCCTATTCCATTTGCATTGTTGTAAGAGCGAGTTTCGAATATCACTGCATGCGTCGTATTGTAAACGTCTAAAAGACACAAACCTATTGTCATTTAATGAGCGCCATCAATTACACGAGCGCTGAACTTTATGTTTGTACATTTGTCTTCGGCATCATATTATTGAGCTTTTACTAAAAAAATACCATACATTTTTTAATTACACTATATTTCTAGCTACTTTGTCTTTTTTATGAAACTACATGTATATATCTAGGTAATGATTAAGAGATATCGTTAAAAAAGCCTTACTTCGTCAAGTAATTTTTACTATTTTTTTTACTACAGGGTTCCAATTTTCTTTTGTTAATTAGCAACTGCCTAATGCAGTTATAGTTTTATAGAAATTATAATAATTTCGATATTCTTGCACGTTTAGAAATCTACGGTACTCTAAAAATGAGGAAAATTTAAACTTCTCGCACAACTGTGTAACGTCACCTTAATATAGATAAAGATACGACGCTTCGGTCGGAACCTTTGTTCTCCGACGCAAATTTTCAGTGACCTTGGACATTTAAATTGGAATGTAGAAGCGCGGGAATTATAAACAGAACAGATTTTAAATTTCTTCTATTGTCATAGACGTAAAGGTATGCACCTGCTATATTGTAAAATAGAAATACAAATTATATGTGAAATAATTCCATATAAGAATTTAAAATTATATTATAAGAAAATAAGAGTTTAAAGAATATTAATGCATATATGTTAGACATAACAGTATAAAGCAACTGGCTTCTGCTGACTAGGTTATGTGTACATGTTTTGTTTATGTTCAGTCCATTTAAATTAGAATGTTTTCTATCCTACTCTACAAATGTAGTTCCTTTTTCGAGTGTCGTATCTTTTTGTCTAATCTTTGATATTATTGTTCCTGTATACTAACTGTCGTAATATACCTGATTATATATTGAACTCAGTGGCGGCTCGTCCATAGGGTCATTTGGTCAATGACCTCCCAAAAATTTTGACAATATATAAAGAAATATTAATTATTACGTGTTTTATTAAAATAGGTAATTTACTCGCAAAAGTCGCAAATATAATTAACTTAAAAACTTAAAATTTATCGGCCGTCCCTCGTATTCTAACCTCCTGAACGTTGGGCTGGCGGTGCGAACTGTCCTCATTGTATTAAAGCTACGCGGAAATATCCGAAGAACTCGCAGCGCCCGAACCGACGCGAACGTACGAAGCATATAATCTGTAGTTTGGGTCATAAGCCCACGCACTGACCACCAAGATTTAAAATGGAACTAGTGCAGCCCTCTATATTTTAGGGAGGCAGAATAGTTGATATTTTTCACGGTAGATGGAACCCTTGATGAATAAAATTGGAATTGGAATAGTTTGCTATTTAGGTTATGTTATTATTATTTTCGTACTATTTTGATTATTTTTAATTGCGAACAATCCAATAGTTATAGTTTAATATAAGTGTATAGGGTGTGAAAGCTGTTGTCAAACAGTTTTATAACAGTGGCTAATAAAACGGTATGCAGCATTTTAAAATATTTAAATGAATATTATAGCCTTCGATACCTATGTGTTCATGGACTAAAATATCAAAAATTGTATATAAGAATGTAGAGAAATTAATTAATCTTAACGTGATCTTTCCTGTCCATAGTGAAACAAACAAAGAATTTTTAAAATTTAATAATAACAATATCTTTGTTAAAAATACGTGTAGTGGATGAATTTTCGTTATGTTAAAATTTAAGTACACTAGATTGCTTAAGTTGTTTCACACTTTGTTGAATTTGTTAGATAAAAGGTCAGTCTAAATGTGGTTTTTAGACTTTTGAGAAACGTCTTATGAATGCCCTAAATGAACATCCGCGGGACGTCTTGAAAACTACGTCGATAAGATGTCTTTTTTATATCTTTAGGCGTTCAAACATAATACAGACCTAAATAAGACATCGATAATATGTATTGTGCTGTCTGGGGAACGATTTCACCATCTAGTAGTTCTTATAAAAGAAAGACGTCAAGGAATAAATATTAAATTTATCGAAAAGTACTTAAAAATGTTAATACTGTACCTAAACTAACTGTTAATAAAATGTATTATAAGTTTTTAATTGTTTAAATTTAATAAGTCGGCATTAAAAGGGGTTTTTATTGAATTTTTCTTAATCAAAGCATATGTCCATTCCTCATCATTGAAGGCTGATATCGAAAATTTGAGGCCAGATCCGGATTCAGCAGGCCAAAATATATAAAATCCAGCCAAAATCATTCCGGGAAGGAAAAAAAAGTTTTAAAATTTTCGCCAACTAATTAGTTGCCACTAAGGTGTTATGTTACCTTGGGAATAACATTTGTTTACTGTAGAAGTACTTACTGTCAACTGTTAAGTATTACTAACTGAAAACTGATTCTGCCAACTCCCTTCGTTTGAAATTGCTTACTCAGTTGTAGTAAAGGAAAAATTGAGATATTTTTGAAGAAGATTTTTACAGCTACAGGTTGAAGATATATATTTCAAGCGTGGAAAGAGAGATGCTGTTGAGGGTGTCGAAATTGCTCACAACCACGACAACATTAGAGACGTGTTATAAAAATTAAGTTTATACTCAAGGTAAACAATTCTAATTGAACCTTTCATGGAATAAACTGTTTCAAGTCGATCTATTAAATTATTTTATAAATATAATTCTAACATCTTGGAATTTGAATTATTGGAAAAAAAAGTAGACAATATGCATCACCATCTTTAGTATAATAGTAGTTATTATTGCAATATACAGAAATGTAGAAACCTTCAAATTACTGGTTTCATTAAAGCAAACTACTTTCTCGAATGTAATGCAACCGTTCCGTCAATTAAACTTAACCTCTTGTCGTAAAGATGGCGCCATATGCATATAAAATAACCCACTTTTAACAATAAAATTATTCAAATATATTCACGAATCCCACATTTCATTAACAATTCGTAAATGATAAAAAGACTTTGTTAATTTTCATCCTTGCATAAAATAAATCCAGTCGATTTTCGTTATTCGTCTAAATCTTAAGAAAGCATTCGAGAAAATTTAATTTCGTTCGCACGTTTCCCCCATAATTTTTTGTTGTTAATTAAGCGTAATCATTTGATATTCATCAGACACAAACCTACGTTAGGGGTAGGTGGTAGTGGTATCGACCGAAAATTTCATCTGAACTCGTACAGGGTGTAAACAATAACGTGGGTGGCCCACCACCTACACCAATGAGATAGTCCGTGCGCGATCATATCCATTTCTTCGGCGGGTGGCGCGTGCCAGAGGTTTCCTTCAGAATGGTAGCGGGGTCCAAGAACTTCGCGCATCCAATCCGGTCTTTCTGACGTCATAAAACAGGATCAATACGCTGGATGTAGGGACAGGACAGTCCAGGTTGAGTTTTCAACAAATTTGTGCGTCCTCTTTACGCCAGGTGTTCGAAAAAAAAAGTGAGTGCGAACGTTGTTAACAGAGATTCTTGAATGACGTTAGAAAGCGTCCATGTGCGGGCTAGCGTTTAGAACTAGAAATAGCCCCTCACAAAAGACTTCGTTGCGTTGGGGCGACTGTTGTTCATTTGGGCAATTTTCCAAAAACGAAGAATAAATTCGGGATCAGAAAAGATGTTGGCCATCCGAAATCACATCATTCACACCTAAATAATACCAGGGAAGAAGACGACGGGATTTTATAACTCGTAACTTGAGGAAAACAGGTAAAATTGCCGTCAAATTTTCTTTAGATCCTTCTAATAAATTAAGTCATTTGTTTTTATTAAAGGGCCAAAATGATCAACGTAGCGGGTGTTATTTCGATAATACTTTTCTACATCCTGATCCTCGGAGTTGGTATTTGGGCAGCCCGCAAGAAAGAGAGCGGCAATGATTCCGAAGAAGAGGTCATGTTAGCCGGTAGAAACATCGGATTGTTCGTGGGTATTTTTACGATGACTGGTGAGTGAAATGCCACGGTCAAAAATAGTAGCGGAATAAATTATATTATTAGGGGGTAGTTCTAAAGATGGAGCTTTGACAAGAGGGAGATATTGACTAAACGAGCTACCGAGAGGTTCTGAACCGTGATATCAATTTATTTTTTATCGATCTCATCTAATTTTGATCATCACCTTTTACTTGATTCACTTTGTTTCTGTGTAAATTAACAACCTTGAACTATGAGATCACCTCCTTTTCCAAATTGCTTGGTATGAAATCAATTTTTATAAATAATTAAACAGATATTCAAATAACTCTTCTGGATTTTGAGAGCGCTACTTATATTGACACCACGATTTAATTCACATGTAAGATGATACAACTGGGGTTGCTTTGTCAATGAAATTCGAGCATGAGCAAATGCAACTATTGAACGATTAAAAATTTAATCCACGATAAAAGCTTCACATTCGAGTTTATAAATCTGGGAGCGGCAGCTGAAAAATTCATGGAAAAACTCTCGCAAGGAATTCAATTATGTGTTGAAGCATGACATGCTATTTTAAGAAAACCTTGATGTTGTGCCTATAGAGAATTGAATCCATTTATACGAGAGTAGAATCGTTGGCGAATCATTGAATTTATATTGTTGAATGGAGGAGTAAATGTTAGAATATACTGCAAAGAAGATTTTAGCACATTTATCTGGAACATGTTTTTAGTAAACATGAATTTTCCTGTAAAGTTTGGTCTCATTAGACAAATACAGGTGCTCCAAATAAGAATTTGATCATTGGGATGACAGATTGTATAGACAATGATAAAAACTGACACTATTTACAGGAAAAGATCAAAGTCCAAATACCTTTTAATAGATGCTAATAATGTAACTTTGATTAATTGAAAAAAAATTAAACTAAGCATGAACTAAGCATAATGAAAGCAATGAAATTATGAAGCAATGATGAGGTGACGTTTTAGCTCTTTGTTATCCAACCTTATGTTCTTAAACTAAAAACGTTAAATTTATTCAAAAATTAGTTTTCCATTACATAATAGCACAAGAGAGTAGGTTTTCATTAATTCATTTCCAACACAATCTTCTCCTGTAAAATTTGACGTTCGTAGAACTGTTTAGACTGATTTCCAACTGCTCATCCATTGTTAGGATAATTTCCTACTCGGGAGAAAAAAATATGGTTTGTACTACGTGTAATGCATATTGTTCTAGTAGCTAAAATTTGAAGACATTTTTTTGCACTTTTTGTGGTGTGTTAATTGCGTCCTCTGTGTATGTATCGATTTCTGCACATTCTTGTCCCAATTTTCAAATTTTCTACAATTTATTTAAGGAATAGCTTTTGTACTCCCATTGTTCATGTATAAATGAACAAACTAGAAAAACCATAAAATTATTATTTCCGATATAGGATGGGGGAAGGAGGGAGGAGGGAGAGGGGGAGATTTTCTTAAAGGTTGTGTCAAAAAGTTTTAATACCATGTTTCAAGTAAATTTGGTCAGAAAAATATTATTTCTTATACGAACTTCTCTGCCATCCCCTTTCAACTCCTTGGGGGTTGAATCTTTGAAAAGGCCGAAACAAGTCTGCTATTACTTAATTGTAGTGTAGTGTTAGAGAGCATGTATACTAAATTGGAAGTAACTTGACGATTATTACTAATATTGCTGGAAAACCAAGCTGATAGTGATAGCAAATTATGTAATCGATGTTTGAGTCAGCGATCAAGAGATCAATGGATATATCGTCACGATAGATGGTTAAAAACACATAACACTGGTTCTAGCGCCGAGACTTTTGGAACTCCCATGCGATTGAATGTCATTTGTCAGTGCTATATATTATAATAATTATTAATTGGGCTAAAGAGCATGTATACTAAATTGACGATTATTATTTATATAATACTCTTATAAATTTTGCCAGCGTCTTTCACCCACTTAAGGATCGAGTTTAGAAAAATTACTTCTTCAATAGAAGCGCCAACAATATAAAATCAACAACCTCTTCAAATTTAATTTTTTATCTTCAGACACCCACGTAGCAATAAAACGTTGTTAAAATGTTAAATGAAGGTTATTTGTAACGTTTAAGCGTCTATAAACGTTAAAAAACGTCGTCTAAACGTTACCCACTGAACGTCTGTGTAACGTTGAAAAGACATCGTCATATTAGGCACTATTAGGTTACTCTAATGCTGAAAATATAACGTGTCAACATATGCTTAATATGTGTTATAAATCTTTGTCGTTTCTATTCTATTCTAAATCTATTGTATTCACTTATTTTTCACTATTATAAGATTGAATCAGTTTTTTCTTACCTTCTAAAACCTGGCACTTTTTGAATAAATATTTATATTTTAAAAGAATCAATAGAAATCCAATAAAATCAAAAATGCAAGCGTTAAGTGTATTCGTTAAGACTTACGTGGAGTTAAGCGCGAGAAAAGACAAGCAGAAAGCATAACTTCTGAGTATGAACCCTACTATTTATAAACGTTAATAAAATGTTAAACGTTAAACTGTAACGTTTGCAAAATATTAAACTTAAACGTTTATAGAATGTTAAATGATATTTTTATGGCATTATGACGTTACACAAACGTTTTTAGTGACGCTTCAGAGAACTCTTTTGTAGCGTTTTAAAAACATTTCATGCTACGTTTACAGTTGAGCTGGGCAGTGATATGTTAGTTGGGACGAAGCTTTTTATAGTATACAGATCATTTAGATGGACTAAGGCCAGCTAGAAAAGAGATAGATCTAGAGTGGGACGGTTGTAAAACATATATGGAATTAAGGCAAGCGTGCTATTCCCCCTTCTTCGCTGCGATAGTGAGGGCATACGCATACATGATGAGCGATCTACTTCTCATACTAGCCTAAGTACTACTACTAGGAAGATCGAAACTTATCGCAGCGAGGAAGGGGGAATAGCACGCTTGCCTTAATTCCGTATATGTTTTACAACCGCCCCACTCTAGATCTATCTGTTTTCTAGCTGGCCTTAGTCATTCTAAATGATCTGTATAAATAGAGATAGATATATTAATTTAAAAAATAATGAATAAAAATATATATGACAGTTTATGCGCGTGTTAAATGTCAAAATTACGAGAATCTATTTTTTGTTTCTACCGAGATACTCCATAAACTGTATTGTAAAAAAAAATTGCCAAAAATATGCCAAAGTAATATTAGATATCTATCAGAATGAAGAATAAGGGTGGGTTTATCAATGTGAGGATAAATAAATTAACTTGCAGATAAAATTTTATTCGTAATATAATTACAGTGAAACATTTATTGAGTTTAGCATTGTAGTTGCTAAATTTTATCTGCCAGTTAGCAATATCTGTCAGTTAATTAACTAACACTTTTATCCTTAGATTCATAAACCCACCCCAATACATGTTTATGATAATGTGCAGCTGAAAATATTGGATTATCGAGCAGTACCTCCGGCTATTGCAAATAGTATAAACATTTCAAGACAAATACAAAGCAAAACAATATTTTTATTTGATAAACAATAGAAACAACAAGGAAAGCAACACCTGAAACCGTGGTGAAATTGTAAATGAATCGCTTGCATTTTATAGAGGGTTCATATCTACATACATGCAAATAACAGCATCTTAATGAATTGCATGCAACTTTAATAATATGTGACTTATGAATAAAGGTTAAAAAGACAATCAAAACATGCCATTAAAAAAATCTGGAATGTATTTTTGGTTTCGTGAGTTAGCTCATGCTGCTTAAAAAAACATCTAAATTAATTAGCTCTGTAAAATTGTAACCTGAATTAATTTCAACAAAGGCTATGAATTTGTTTAATGTGTGTGCCGCCCTGTTCCAGTTTTACAATTACTTCTTCGGATATATTTTCCACTTTCAATGACTAACGCTTAAATCTTCTTCATTCTTTACAACAATTTGATGTCATCGACTTCCACGACTGGATTTAACCAAAGATTTCTCCTGCATCAATGCAAAATTGCTTCATTTATTTGGGACTATGAGAGCATTGTTACAACTTTACAGTCTCAATTTAAAAGACCTTCAGCAACGGCGCTATTGGATAACCCCTTGATCCATCGGTTGGATCAATGATTGTTCCACATTTTTTGAAATTATTTTTAACCTGTTGGACAAAGTTATCACAAAACGATACGTCTCTCATTCAGGCATTTTGTTGAGTGCCATAATGAAATGTATAACATTCTTAAAAGTGTTTTGTTCTGTATATTTACCAGAAAGGAGACAGTAAAGCGATGTAGTTCTCTCTTTGATTTTTTGTCCTTCAGGTACTATATCGATGCTGATAAAAAATTCCAAAGTAGGCCTGTTTCATCAGCGTTGTACATTTGATCCGTTGACAGTTCATTTCATTCATAATTTGTGGAACTTGTACTTGTATTGTTTAGTCTTCATTACCTGAGTGTGCGTTTCTCCAGTCTTATTAAGCCTGCGAATCGCGAATACTATGCCAACATTTAAACCTGAGCCAGCCTTTCGAAAAATTCAGTCATCTTCTGTTGCATTAAAATTTTCTAAAGCTTTTAGCCTCTTCTATAATGCTTTGTCTTGATATAAGCTGTCCTAGGCGCATTTTGCACTGAACCATTTGTACAGAACGGTGTATAGTTCTTCTATTTTTGTCTAGAATAATTTTTTTCTGTTGCCACAAACTGAGACGTCAAAAACGATTCTAAAGATGATTTGGCAGAAATTCTAACTAATCCTTAAATTAAACAGCACAGAGAAGATAAATGGAAAATTGGAGACTGTGTGATAAAAATTATTCAGACCAAATTTGCCTTTTTGGAGCACTGAAGTTATTGGAGAGACAAAAGCAATGATCAAAGTTAAAACAAAGACTCATTTCAAAGTGTATGTCAATGAAAAGCACTTTTAAAGTGCAGAGGAGTTTATTGAAAGATTTGGAAGAGTGTGCCTTTCTTTCTCGTTCAAAAGTTTTTGTATAAAGCTTTCATTTACTTCCAAAACCTGACAAACCTAAAAAGATCTGATTTCTTTAGGTCGTCACACAAAAGGGTGACGACTTTTTTCCTAAAGCATCGCATAATATTTAGGTCCTTTTTTTTAATCAAATTACAGCTACATGGGTCGGTGGTGGATATATTAACGGAACAGCAGAAATAATTTACACAAAAGGATTAGTATGGTGTCAAGCTCCATTTGGGTATTCCCTCAGTTTAGTATTCGGAGGGATATTCTTCGCCAACAAAATGCGACAGCAAGGATATATCACAATGTTAGACCCTTTACAAGACTCATTCGGTAGCAGAATGGGGGGCTTACTATTCTTACCAGCGCTTTGCGGCGAAGTATTCTGGGCAGCTGGTATATTAGCAGCCCTTGGAGCCACCTTAAGCGTTATCATAGATATAGACCACGAGACCAGCGTAATATTCAGCTCTTGTATAGCTGTATTCTACACGTTATTCGGTGGTTTATACGCGGTCGCATACACCGACGTTATTCAATTGTTTTGTATTTTCATTGGCCTCTGGATGTGCATACCGTTTGCTTGGGCGAACAAACATGTGAAGCCCCTATCTTCGGTGAAAACTGATTGGGTTGGAGAAATTAAATCGTCGGAATATTTCTTCTACCTAGATTACGGATTATTGCTCATTTTTGGAGGTATACCATGGCAGGTGTATTTCCAGAGGGTGTTATCGAGCAAATCAGCGGCTAGGGCTCAGATTTTGTCGTACGTTGCTGCGGTAGGATGTGTTTTAATGGCTATACCATCGGTGTTAATTGGAGCGATTGCCAAATCTACAGGTTAGTATTAATAAATTAATTCAGTTTGAATTTGCAATTTTTTCCTGAGTTTGAGAATTCATGAGTTTGAGAATTAGCTATATCCACATCATCATCCTTATCCAGAGATAATCGTAAAACGTTAGGATGCCCTTTAAAATGTTACAGCTTGGAATGAAACCGAGTACAGTCGCGATCCACCAACCACACCGGAGGAAACGAGTATGATATTGCCGATGGTGCTTCAATATTTAACACCGGATTTCGTTTCGTTTTTCGGCTTGGGCGCGGTGTCAGCTGCGGTAATGTCATCGGCAGACTCCAGTATATTGTCCGCCAGTTCCATGTTCGCCCGGAACGTTTACAAACTGATATTCAGGCAAAGGGCGTCCGAAATGGAAATAATTTGGGTCATGCGAGTCTCGATACTGATCGTTGGAGTACTGGCTACGATTATGGCCCTGACTATACCGTCAATATATGGATTGTGGTACGTTGAATGTCTCTTATAATACCTATATAAAGTTTTCTAATCGTTTTGTCTTGTTTGGAATTATTGAGTTGTATATATTTAACGTGACATGAAATCAATGAGATATGGCCTAGAATAGTTTAGTTTGAGAGGGAATAATAAATTTATTGTCATAGCAGTAATAAAATTTAATTTAACTCATAGAATTGGAGAAAATGAGTAAAACAGAACAAAAAAAACATATATACATGTATTAAAAATACTTCTCAACAAAATTTATAAACCTTATTAAACAAATTTGATAAAATTGACAAAGAAATTGTTGCAGAAGCATTTTAGATATAAAACATCAACAAACAATTTTTCTTACAGGTCGATGTGCTCTGACTTGGTATACGTAATCCTATTCCCACAACTCCTTATGGTAGTCCATTTCAAAGACTATTGCAACACCTACGGCAGTTTAGCAGCATACATAATAGCATTCCTAGTTAGATTATCGGGAGGTGAACCTCAACTCAACCTGCCACCTCTCATAAAATTCCCAGGATGGGATGAAGAAAATCAACTGCAATTATTTCCATTTAGAACCATGGCAATGATAATATCTCTGGTGACGTTAATCTTCGTTTCCTGGTGGTCGAAATGGTTGTTCGAGAAAGGAAAATTAGCTCCTGGATATGATATCTTCAATTGCGTAGTTAATATCCCAGAAGATATCCAAAGAGTTGGTGAACCAGTCGAGGACGGTGAACAAATGAGTGTTATGGCTTCTGGTGGTATGGGTAAATTATACGGTACCACTTTGGTCGGGAAAGATGAACGAAACGGTAGGATAAATCCAGCTTTGGAAGCTGATGATGATATCCCTTCTTCGGAGGTTGAAAAATTAAGGAGTTCGATTGGATCGGGTAGTACTGGAGGGGGTAGTGGAACCGTAGTTGGAGGAATAGGTGTAAGAAATGTCACGCATCCTAACGATATACAAACAACACTCTGATTAGACTAACATGAAGTGAGAAATTACCCAATCAGCAGTCGTCCCGTTAAGAGAATGTTACCCAGCTTTAGGTCAAATTATTACCAATATAAGTAGTTAAAAAAAGAAAACTCATCGAGAAGGATTAGGGAGGATTCGAATGATACGACAGCTAAAATATACATACATATCTCATATATACAAAAAAATAATTAAATTTGGAATTGAACGTAGGCTATCACGGCTGTTGTTTATTGTGAAATTTCTTCCTGTAATTCTAGCTATTGTTGTATTATAATTTGATAGATTCAATATCAAATTATACTATGATTATAATTATAATTTAAAAGGAGAAATATCCCCGATTGTGATTTACGTTTCGGCTCTTATATTCGAAGAAGGTTTCTCTATTTCACATCGAAATCTTATACATATCATTAAAATTGGGTCCTATTATAACTGTAACTTTTACATATCATTGTTGCTCTTTATATACAAAAAAAATACTAAAATATAAATTATAAAAATATACAAGATCGTGTTATAATCTCAATGTATATGTGTATATACGATATTATAGTCAGTATTAAATTTAAATCTTTTAGAAAGAACTTGTTGAAGCTTTACGAAATGACGGAGAATTTTATAAAAAAATATTTAAGATGCTGTTTATTTTGATTTCGTTTTGTATCGTTGCGTTAGTGAAAAATGTTAATAAATAAATGTGGCTTACCATAGTTTATTACTAATTCATCAAATGTAATTACTATAAATATAATAATCGCAATTTCGGAGATTATACTCAATTGTATCACTATTATATCACGCCCTCTTCAAGAGAATATTTCTTCATTTTAAAACGAACATACTGTATATATATATTCCACTCCCAGACATCCTGTATATAGATAAAAAGCCGGGAGCATTAGTATCACTATATTTATTTTAGATTAATTAATTTAGGTCATAAAAATGTAATAAAGAAAATCGGTGTTAACACCTGACCTTGCGGTATACCCACGTGCATAAATTGATGATTGAATTTTTTGTTGATATCTGTAACGTTTTAAAATGAACTAAATATATCTTTTGGTCTTTATTGAAGATGAAATACTGGATTAAATTGGAAAAAGTGGACAAAAATCTGTCTACCTTTTTCAAATAAATGTATATCTAGGATTAATAACAATTTAATTTAACCAAAAGAATCCCTCATGTACAATATAAAAAAATGTATATTTACTACGTTTATGTTATCTATAACTCGATAATTTTGATTAGAAGATTCACTCTTAAAAATTATAGTCCATAAATGTAGTAAACAATAATAAAAGACAATATATTATACTACATATTTATTTCTATAGAAACATCCCATAATTTTCATTCATTAGTGGCAAATCGAACAATATTTTTTCCATAAAAAATTCGAATAAAATAAAAAAATTAATTTAAACGTTTTTAACTTAATTTCATACTATATAGGGTAGTATAAAATTATGTAATATATAGGGTGTAAGTAAATGTATTTTGAGAGAAAGTGTAAAACATAAATATCACGATGTTTCATCTAAATGTTCCTTTTGTTTTAAGTAACAAAAATATTTTTCTAGGGTTACGCACAATAGTAACTGTTTTATCCCTACAAGAGTCTTCTCATGGTTAGAAATATTATCGATGTTGTATCTAATCTTAAAATTAAAAGAGAAAAACATAGAGTGTTAATTTTTGTAGTAGATATATTAAAATATATTTTATCAAATTTGTTGGAAATGTATATATATTTTTAAATGTCTTCTTATGATATGACTGTTACTGCATTTATTATCACCGTTTTAATGGTTGTTCCACTCGTTGTTTCTCTCATTTCATTACTTCATTTCTTCTTTTAAATAAAATGTGATCACTGTTCAATAAAATTCAAATTAAATTCGAATAAAAATATCCAATTATACCGAAATTAAACAAAGAAGAAAATATATCTATGTATATGTTAAGAATGAATTAGCTAAGGTGCAATGAAGTCGATGGGACTGTCGAAAATCTATACATATCTAAAATACGGTAGCCTTGCTGTGTACCGAGTGTTCTGCGTATATTTACATACAAAAAAACCCTTAGTTAATATAGATAAAGATATAAAAGTATATGATTATATATATATTATACATTGTTGTCAGTACTAAAAAGAAATGGAAATAAATATTGAGTAATGTATAATTCTTGTTTATTCTTATTTCCCTAACCCCCATCAATTTTGTTCTATAATCAAATATTTAAATTTCCCGCTAAAAATATATAATCAATAGATGGCGTACTTTACAATACGTAGCAAATTCAGGCGTACCAACATTTCTACTGAATAACTCCCTTACTCTATTCTAATTAATGCTAATTTAAATAAAGTGGTTTTGAAGCAGACTTACATAATACTCCAGATACTGTAGACTTGAAATAGAAGCTCCTTTATTCATATTAATTTTCCTCTCGTTAGGTTTGTCGGGAAATTCTAGCGTATTTTCGCTTCCTAAGAAATATACCTTAATCACCAGTGCTCAAAGAATTTCAAGAAGTAGCTCTTAGAATTGGAGCTAAATCGAGTGTATTAGTGGTGGTGCGTGACTGATTACTAAAGAGGCACCTTATGTTTTGTAAATGAATTCAATATTTCTTTGCTTTGCGTTTGGAAATCTGTCGATAACAGTTAAGAAAATTTATTTTGTTGAAACCGCAAATCTAATTCGAATTTTCATTTCTAAGTAGGTACATATTATGTTACAGAGACCCACATTATCGGTTCAATTAATAGATGAGTTTTATCACAAAAGAATAATATTATTTTTTAATACTTACCAATTATAGATTAAAAAAACATTTTGGTATACAATCAAGATATGACTAAAATATACAGGAGTAAATGAAGGATGGAATAAGGATTTACTATCAATATTAGGAATGAGAAGTGAGTAACTCTTCTCGGTTTGTTCGATGTCCAGGTGTTACAATGCTTAAGAGGAGCGTCATTGCATTTAACAAGTACAACTGAAAAGTCTTCTTGTTTAATCCAAGCACCGTAGTTCCTGAATTTTCTCGGTTTGGCAACGCTTGTTTCATGAGAAATGTATTTTTACTGGCAGTAATTTTTTCCATCACTAGTTAACGTTAAGTTATCAAGGTGATTCAATTTATCACAGCCAAAGATTTTTTGATTTAAGACTTTTGATCATTTCTGGTTACATTTTGAAGGCACATCTACTACAACAGGCTGCAAGATACGTGTTTGATTTTGCAACAAGTTATAAATGATATTCTAATCATCCATCATCAAAATTTAAACCAACTCTGACAGCTGTACCTCTAATCTAAATCAAAAATTTCGAATTTCTATAAATGCAAGATAGAAATTGAAGATTACCAGTCTGCAAACTTTAAAATTTTATCTTTTATACAGGCTATTCCATTACTTGTCGATAGTTCAATATCTTGAACATTATTGGAGTGATAAAGATGAAATTTCCTACTTATGTACCGGGTGTCCCTCTTGTAGATATTTTTTCCGAAAAACAATTATACGGAGGTTACTTGAATTGATATGGCACATGTTCTAAAATTACTTTCACTTATACAACCTGTAGAAACTTTCTTGTTTAACAAAAAAAAAAAACGCTCAAAAAACAACATCAATAGTTTACTTTTCGTAGTTGGAACCAATAATCTCTAATAACTCAAAAACTAATAAAAATAGATATACTGGGTGTCTATAAAAGGTCTCTACACACGCTTACCACATATTCCTTAGACCAAAATAAGTCGATTTAAATAAACTTATCTTAGTCGAAAGTCGCTTAGTTTGCGTGCTATGCGGTTTTAAAGTTGAAATTTTAAAATCGTTTTTTCATTATACTGTTATGTTATTATTGATATTGATATTGTTCAGCAGTGTAAAATTAAAATAATAATTAAAAAAATAAAATTAAATTAAAAAAAAAAAAAATTTAAATTAAATTAAATTAACTTTTATATTAACTAATTACTAATTAATTAGTTTAAAAAAAAAAAAAAAAAGACTCCAGCCAACGGCGTGCACGGGGTAAAATTAAAAAATCCAGATTATAATGTGAATTAATTTATTAATCAAAATTTATTGTAAAAACACATCACAAACACATATAACACATAATTACATTCATTCGACACAACAAACATGAAAGTCAAGCTGAAATTACGAAAATCAATTTTATAAAATAGCAAGCAGTACATTTGGAAGTTCTGTGTGGTAGGCCTGGGAAAAAATAGAAAAAACAATGGGGAGGAGTGGTTGTTGAAAAAAAAGTTTTGGACGACTGACAGACAAAACAAGTCACGAGTGACAAAAGAGATTTTTAACGAGAAATACAACATTTTAAAAGCAAGTGAAAGTTTTATGAGTTCCCATTAGACCTTCAAGATCAAAATTATACCAGTGAACGTGAAGAAAACCCGGGAAAAGAGAAAGAAGATTGAAAACGGAAAAGGAGGAGTTTGTAACGCACATAGGAGGATATTGGACAAGGAAACACACACACACACACATATTCAATTACATTGGGAAATTACAGGTAAGGGTTGAGGGTGGTTTAGTTAGATAAACATTGTAAAAATTTTTTAATCACATTATAATCTGGTTCTTTCTAAACTGTTTATATATTTTTTATTTCGTGTCATTAGTGACACACACAACAATACATTCAAAACGGCCTATGCGATTTTAATAAGATTTGGCATGGTCAGTTACTATTATTGGACGAATGTTTCGAGAAAATTTCAAGAAAATAATACCGGAAGTGAATGAAACACGCATGGCCATTATGAAAATTAACAAATTTTTTTGCTGTCTGTAGTAGAGTCACGAAATAATTTTTATTCGATAGAGTATTCAATAACGATCAAATGATGTTACTTGTAAAATTTTCCTATTTTTATTCGTTGTCGAGGAAATCGAAAAAAAGAGCTTATGGTCGTGCGTTCGAAACAAGCATAAGGTAATCCAGTCAGCGATTTCTATCATACACAAATGAAGTTTGCATAGTTAAATGATAATAAATAAATAAATAAATAAATAAATAAATAAATGGCTTTATTATAGCAGACTTAAAGTATACAATGTACAAGAGATCTTAAAAATATGTTGTATGAGGTATAAAGTAAGCTATAATCCCAAGGCGAATCCAGTAGAACTGCTGTTGACCTTGTAGTAATAGACTGACAGATATAAAAAATGCAATGCCTAATCTAAATTCCTAATCTAAATTCGGTGATGCCTGATATTACGACCGTAAAAATACTCCGAATTAGTAAAACAAATCTTGTCTATTGTACCGCTGGATTGAACTGAACCATCAGCACTAACGGGCCTGCATCCTAAGTAGGTAAGTTTTAAGCTTGCATCTAAACAATGATGACCTTAACGATCTCATCTCAGGAGATAATCCATTATATTCAGTATAGATTTGATAGCTAAACGATTTTTTAAAAAGTGTTGTTTTGTGTATTGGTGGAGAAATTAAGTTTCTGTATCTAGTAGTTAAGTTATGGATATCTGTTCTGAATCTGATTTTATTATAAAGGTAGGCCGGTGACTTCAACAAGACAACCCTATGATATAGCCCAAGACATTGAAATTTACGACGATTATACATATTGAGCCAACCGGTAGGCGTTAGCTTATAGCTTATGCGATCATGCTTCTTTATACCATGGATAAACCTAAGACAAGAGTTTTGGACTCTTTGAATACGATTAGCCGTAAATTGATCTATGCAGCTATGATAAAGAGCGGAGCAGAACGTAAAATGTGAAAGGACGAAAGCTTCGCACAGAGTTTTCTTAATATGTAGGTTTAGTATACGACGGAACGGATATAATTTCTTTAAGTTCAAGTAAGCACTGCGCACATATTTTGATATTTGTTTGCGATAACGAAAAGTATTGTCTAAATGTAAGCCCAGAGTTTTAACTTCATTGACGAGTGAAATATTTACGGTATTGATTTGTAAGTGAAAAATATTAGAAAGATTATCGCATATTTTCTTGGAACCAAACAAGATCGCGTTCGTCTTTGTAGGATTTAAAGTGAGACAGTGATCAATCGAGTAATTGTACAGTGAAGCTAGATCGGAATTTATGCAGTCCATGGCACTTCTCCAGTCAGATGCGTGAAAGGAGAACTGTATTTGTATATCATCAGCATTAATAATAATTGTTTAAATAATTTTTGTGTAAAATAACGCAAAATCAATTCTTATAAAGAGTGTCGTTTTTGTAGTAAATAACTTACCCAGAATTTCCGAAACCGTGAACTTTTACTAAGCCTATTCTTTTACCTGTAGTCTTAATTTGAAGAGTAGATTTAGCTATGCAAAATTCATTTGTTTATTATAGAAATCATAGGCGATTGGATTATCTTATACTTTTTCGTTTTCCTTGACAACGAATAAAAATAAGAAAATTTTACAGAGAGAGACATAATTTGATCGTTTTTGAATACTCTATCGAATAAAGATTATTTCGTGTTTCTACTACAGACAGCAAAAAAAAATATGTTAATTTTCATTATGGTCATGCGTGTTTCATTCACTTCCGGTATTAGTGTTTCTTGGAATTTTCTCAAAACATTCGTCCAATAATATTAACTGAGCGTGCCAAATCTTATTAAAATCGCATAAGCCGTTTTGAATTTATAATAAAAAAAACGATTTCAAAATTCTATCTTCAAGGTCGCATAGTACCCAAACTAAGCGACTTTGGACTAAGATAAATTTACTTAAATCGGCTTATTTTGGTTTAAGGAATATGTGGTAGGCGTGTGTAAAGACCTTTTACAGACACCCTGTATATACCTTAATCCGAATCAATGTAGAATTTCTTGCTGAATCAAGTGCTGCAATAAAAAATACTGTGCCATTTAAAAAAAAAGAATTTTTAATGGTTAAAGATATCTGAATTATTGGTTGCTAATATCTGCACAGCCTGTATACATTTTGTTGAAAGTTATGTCAGTTCTCAGTATCTATGACCCTTTACTTTCGTTTGCAGAAGTTTGGTACCTTACCTTATATATTTAATATATTTTCAAGAGAAGATATGGTACTTGGACGCACTAGAGAGACACCCTGTACATTGAATCCTAATACCTATATGCCAGATGCCATCGTCAAGCTTTTCTTATTGGAATGAGTGCTGTAATATTACATATTTGAGTAAACCAATTTTACCACATTTATAACAATAAATATATTGTTGGAAATCATCCTGAAAATAGCTCAAGCATTAGAACTGGATCGGGTGGTTTCGATCCATCCCATCTCGTCAGCGACCCTCCAAATGTAAGATTTAACTTCATCGCAACTAGTCACTCAACCTTAATCGTTTGGAGGATTGCTGACGAGATCGAAACCACCTGATCTTTTGGTTGTTCTAATGCCTTCCATTTTCATTGCTCTCGTTTGCTGAGTTGATTTCCAACAATACACCATACGCGCTGATTACAGGTATTTTTGACGATTTCATACATTTGTCATGGTTTATTAAAGTATTATTACTAGAAGTGGTTGATAAAAATAATTTAGACACGAAAGAAGTCTTTCAATAATGACATGGATTTGGTGCAAAAACGCGTTAGCATTGTTATTGATTTTCAGTGCTGAACAAGACTCTGTCAATAAAAAAGAAATTATCACATAACGGTTACGATAACGGAGAAAGATAGTTCAGACGCATATTTTGGGTTATCTTCAAGGTTTCGTCCTTGCCGTAGAAAGATGATTAAATTTTATTGCTGAAATCTCTGTACAAATTGATTGATAAATTGACTCTTATTTCTTAGTAAAAACATTAATGGAGCGATGAAAATAGATTTCATAATAATAGTACTTTAAATTGGCCACAACTGTTACAGTATTGGTGACTGGGAAATCCAAGATAGTGAGCCCAATATCCAGACCACATCATTGGTTCATATTTTTATGAAGGAACGCTAACGGGAGCAAGATGTTTAGATTTTCTTCAAAATGCTTTCCTTGGATTACTTGCAGATATTCTCTTAAATGAAAGCCTCACATTGTGGTGGCAGTAAAGTGGTACACCCCCTTACTTTTTTGGGTAAGTTAGAAAATATTCTAATAACATCTTTGCTGGAAAATAGATGTGACGTAATGGTATGAATTTGTGGTCACCGCCTTCTCTAGATGTAGCAGGATTTGTAGCTGTTAGGATACTAACATCTATTGAGTTTGTTGCAAACTGAATTTATGTGTGTCGTAAAAATCAAGAACCAAAAACTTTTAACTAAACCCTGATCCTGACATCTACAAAGCTCCTGTATCCAATTCATAATGTTTAGTCCTAGCTTTTTCAAAACAGATAATACCCCGTGGTATATACTATTTGTGACTAAATTTTAATTTTGTCATTCAAACAGTTTTCGAGATATTGGACTGTCAAAACTTGACTGAAACTGAAACGTCTGTAGAGATTTAAAAGGTACCTATATTATAAGTTCAAATTCATAAATATTGTAATACAACAATTTATTTTATTTTGTTTTTAGGTTCATTCAATTTCAAACAATACCTCAATTTTTTAATTGAATCTTTGGGGCCTCATATACATAGCCATAACCGTCAGTACTATTAGCTTGTACATTATTGTTTTGGTCTTCAATTGCTTTTTCTGTAGTCGTGGCAGTTTCCGTATCACTTATATTTCGAAGATCATTAATAGTTGGTTGATTAGTTGTAGTTTCTTCCATCACATCCTGTGAAATGGGTAACTGTTTACTTGGTGCTTCATAAGAATACCCAGAAAATTGTCCTGTCACTGCAAATAATAAACGATATATCTTCACTCAAACAAAAAAAAGAAAAAAGAAAATTAAAAACGTTCAGAAATTCTTACCATATTGCGTTGTAATAAATAAACTCTGATTTAAACTTATAATGTGAATGCAGGTGAAAATATAGAACTAAAAATAAACCGTATGTAATGTGTTAGATATTATCTAATAAGCCCACTTACTACAGATTTGTTAATCATTGTATCATTCAGTACTTACTAACGCAATGTGCAAGCATTACCACCGTATAATTTTCAGTAGATATGTATTTATCTGTGTCCAGAAGCGAAAGTGCCATGAAGATGATTTAAGAGGTATTCTAGTGCAAGGTTAAAGTACACACAACCTTGCTTTTTTGCAATTATGAGTAAACATCTAAGCTATAATTATCTTTAATAACGATTCCTAATGAATATATTTTTTTGTGTGTGTAAAATGTGTTAACATTTAATTGAAGTTTCGTTATAACATTCAATGCAAAATTTAATCTATTTATAAAGGGCACAGCCTATATTTGGTTTTGAACAAGGTATTGTACCTAAAATGTCTCTGATTCTATGTTCACCGGAGGAGAAAACTTCCGGATATAACACACGTCAATAATATTTTCTATGAAATACACTAAAACGTGATTTATGTCCTTTTAATAACCGGCTTAATATAAAACGTGACAATGAAAGTCAAACACAACGATAACATCTTCAACACCGCTTTAAATTAATATTTAATTATTCTACCTGGACTCATTGTTTTTGCAAGAAGTCGGAAGCTCTGTTAAACAATACTTGTCATATTCGTAACATGCATATCTACCTTTTGTTTACTTTCGTCAAAATATAAAATGACTTCCCTATCGGATGAAAGTGGGAAGTGGTATTTGTCGCTGTTTAAACAAATGATAATTTATTTATTTACTTCCCTATTTTGTAATTTAAAAAGAAACACGTGCAACATTTTTCTATGTGCTAGGTAGAATTTAGTCGTATAGACTTCCCGGTAGCTGGCTGTTTAAATTTTCATTTGAGTTGAATCTTTGCAATTTAAATAAGTGTGCTTCTAGTGTAACATAAAGTATTCACATCTAGGATTAGCACAGAGTTAATCCTATTAGTACAGTTTAAATATGCATTTCAGTCGACACACTTCTCTGGTATAATTCCATTTATTATTAATAAAGTTTTTTTCGGAGTGAAATGCCTCTTTTGTTCTGATATAGCAGGTGTTTATCGTAATTATTATAAAGACGTGTACGAAAACTAATATTAAATATGAAATGAAATGACAACCTTCACGATCTATCATTGAAATAATGAATTACTTTCTCTAATCTATTGCAGCAATATAGAGTGTCCTTAAATTAAATTTCAAATAAATATAAGCAACTAGAAACGAATTGTCTAGAATGTCACATACAAGTTTACCAAATATACTACATAAAGCAATATTTTATAGATAATTAGTTATTAAGACGCTTGATCTTGTGCATCGATGAAAAATCTTGCCTTACGCATGTGTCCAAAGGTTTGGAAAACAACAGAAAACGATTTGTCTCTAATTCTTTTTTCTGCAAATTTGTTAGTTTTTTTTTTGAAGTTAAATAAAGAAGCTACCTATTATTATCAGAACCACTGATTTCATACTAGCAAAACTACATCTCCTAGTCCTAGTTTATTATACAGTGCGTAGAACTGCACATGAAGACACCCTCATATGTTGGACCCATAATTCTTTTTATCATTTGCAAGTGATACCCATCGCTCCCTGAGCACGCAACTCGCTAAGTCGAAAACACCACCTATGTGGCGATTCTCTATCAATGCCTCGAAATGCGTGGCCGTGACGTGAAGACAAATTCACTTTCATCCAACATCTCTGCGGGTGGTGAGAGGCTTCCTTGGTCACCAAATGTTAAGTACCTGGGTGTCACTCTTGATACGCTTCTCACCTTCAGGCAGTATTTTTCTGACTACGTATTATCGTAGTTGCTCCATGGTTTGTGTCCAATTTGCAAATCCATAGAGATTTGCCATGAGTTTCATCGGTCTGAGAATCTACTCATCCAGCATCCTGACAGGTCTCCACCATTGATCACCTCCTCTGCACACCAATAAATTTCTCAATCTCCGCGGTGAAACCAAACCGCTCCCAGTAGTGATTAGAAGAGTAAAGGTTGTTCCATCCAGCCTTGGGGAACAACTAGGAGTTCGGATGTTAGTTATTTAAAAGGGTACAGGTTTGAATTTTTGCATAGATCTGTGAAATTTAAACTGGACTTACTACAATGTTTCTAACAAGATCATTTTTCCTTATTTTGATTTGCGTTGAAGATATAATTTATAAGTTGTTGTCTAGTTACTCGTTTAAGTTCTGGGATGCTGATTTGAAGAGAGGCTTACCTCATTTTAGCACAAAGTTGAGCTTGACTCTGAGCCTTGTTTTGCGGACTTTATTTTTAATCATTCTCAAAAAATAAAACTCTAAGGGTGTAATATCTGGGGGCAAATTTCAAAAAGACTGCTCCTTTTTATTCAGTGCATTGGAGAAATTTCGTTTAATCATTGCAGAATGATTCCTTAGTTGTGGATTGACTCGTCTTAGATCTAAGAAGCTGAGCCTTATGCTGTCACAAACTTGAGTTTGACTCTGGGTCTTGTTTTGCAAACTTTATTTTTGACCATTCTCCAAAAATAAAAATCGGAGGGTACAATATCAGGAAAGCGTGGAGGCCAAATTTCAAAAGAACTGTTTCTACTTACCCAGCCTGTAGAAAAAAGTTCAGTTTATCATTGACAAACAATTATTGAATTGTGAATTGATGTTACATCAAGGAACTCAACTATATATTTACCAATCAAAGAATAAATCTATTATTAAAGGAATAGAGACCATTTATTTGGCATTTTTAAAGTACTTCCTTATTTTCAGAATCAAACTGGACTTGTCTCAATAGCTTTATGAAGATAATGCAAAGTCTGTCTAATGTAGTGGAGTCCTGTGTAATGTGGAGGCCTTTAATATTTATTAAAATTGATCTTTTGATTAAAATGGTCAAAGTATTAGTATGGATTTCATCAATGACATGTTTCTAAAATAATCAGACAAGCTGAGTGAAAGTTCAATAATGTAAGTAATCAAGCAAGTTGAATTACGACAATGAAAGCCAAGATGAGAGAGAGAGAGGGTGCCCATACACGTATCTTTTATTTGTTTATAAAAACGATCATTAAATGAGAATAAGTTGGAATCAAACAGTTCTGTACAATGTCTATCATGAGCTGTAGGGACATATTGGTGAAAAAGGATGACATGCTACTTCCAATGAGCCAATTACATAGTTGTGGGGAAAAGAAACATTCAGCATTACTTCAACAAACTTGAACGAATTTTAAAACAAATTCTGACAACATTGACAAAATGTTGAATTACTTCAAATTAGACGTTAATCTAAATTCTTTTTGTAAATTTTTATAAACAGTTTCCAGGTACCTTTACCACGATGTTTCTTGAAGGCGTTCTGGTTTTTTGCTGGTTCTCGTGAACTCCATGCAAAACCATTTCTACGCTTCAAAATTCCTTCACGTTGAAGTGGACGTTCTTCAAACTCATCATCTTCAGAAGAAGTGTCATCGTTGCTTTCTGCTTCACCGTACCATTGTAAGACAGTTTTTTCCGGATCTAGAGCACTAACGGGTTTTTTAGACATGTTTCACAAATATTCTATCACACGAAATTACAAACAGTATTATTTCAAAATACGCAAACGTATCCTGGGGTCACTCACAACTCCAAATAATTTTTATTGACTAACCTTACCTAAATTATAAGCGCCACCAAGCGCGAAATAAGAATATAAGTGGGAAAATTCAATTCTGTTGGGGTCACTCGTAACCCCTGTATACCTTCTAGGGTTAAAGGACTGAAAAACCCGTAAAAATTTAATTGTTTAATAAAAAGACGGTTAAAACACAACATCAATATAACGTCAATAAGCAGCATTTGCAATACAGAAAATCTTGATGAACTACGAGAGCATACTCGGTCCTCACCGAAAGTTTGGAGTGCTTGGTCTATATTTTTTAACGATCAGATTGTATCTGGATATGCTGCAGAATTTTGTTGTACACAATCCTTCCCTCAGTATCTTAACATCTGGTTACTTTTAGCAAGACGGTGCACCACCGCATTATTCCTTAGCGGTTCGACATTATCTAGATCAAACATTGGTAGACGTTGGATTGGAAGAGGTGGACCTTCGTTTTGGCTATGGGGAATGCTGAAAGATCGCGTGTAAACTACAAAGCCTGTGTAAACTACAAAGGATGGATTCTACTGTGCAGAATTTTTTCCATGCAGCTACATGGTTTACAGGTGTGATAGAAGGCTTACTGAAACTGGTAAAACAACCGGTGGAGGTGTATTGCTAGCAGTAAAAGACTCATTTGCGCCAACTCCTATAAATTTATCTATATTGCTGCACTCTTTTCCACTCATAGATGTAGTAGGTGTAAAATGTGTATACAAGAATCATTTCACTTTTCACATATTTGTTATTTACGTTCCACCTTATGTAACTATTCATTGCTTTGAAAGCTTTTTGGATGCCCTTGGGCAGTATACTTTACATACTCAGAACCTTTTGATCCTTGGCGACTTTAATATTACTCACTTCAATAATACCAACATAAATGATCCTTGTACATAAATCATGACGCATTTCCTTGCACTTAATAATTTAACCCAACATAACATCATTACAAATGGTAATAATCGCCTACTGGACTTAGTTTTGTCGACATTCGGAGCGGAGGTGCTTAGAGACCCTTTCCCTATTTTGCCAGAAGATGAACACCATCCAGCATTACAAATACTCTTACCATATTCCATTAGGAAGTTTAAGAATTTTAGCTATAACCAGCACAATAAATGTTATAATTTTAAGAAAGCCGATTTCCAGCAACTATATCAAACTTTAGCTTTAACCGATTGGAGCTTTATGAACACTGTTTCTGATGTAAATTCAGCGTGCAATCTGTTTTATGATAAACTATATTCAATATTTGATGTACATGTTCCACTTTATAAAACACGTAATAGGAGTTATCCTATATGGTATTCCTCGCAAATCATATATAACAGTTTAAACAATCGCGAAGCACATTTGCATTGGACCAATACAAACGGTGAAGAATTGAGGTTAAACAACAAGTAAAGATTGCGTACAAAGACTATGTTCTTAATTCAGAGGTATCTATTATTGAAGACCCTCAGATATTTTGGGCTTTTGTTCATAATAGAACTGGGAAATCTCGAATACCGTCAACAGTCACTTATGATGATTCTACATATGATAACCCTCAGGATGTTGTAAACGCATTTGCTCACTATTTCAGCAGCGTCTACACAACAGGTTCAGGGGATAGAGAATTGTCATCTATACATACTTCTACCCCATACATACACATACCTATGATTGATGAAGCTGAGACTGACGCCGCCATTAAAAAACTGTAAGATGGGATGACAGCTGGACCAGATGGTATCCCGAGCTTCCTACTACGTGACTGTCGGACAGTTCTTACCTATCCTCTTACCAAGATTTTTGGCTTAGCACTATCGTCTGCAACGTTTCCTGAGTTGTGGAAACCTTCCAAGGTGAGTCCAATTTTAAAGGGAGAATCCCCCAGTGATGTGCCGAATTACAGGCCAATATAGATTCTTGACAACTTCGCAAAGATATTTGAATCTGTTCTCCATTCAAGAATTTATCCAATGGTTAACCACCTAATATCTTCAGATCAACACGGATTCATGAAAAAACGATCTAGTTACCAATTTGGCTCATTTTACCCAATATACACTTGATCAATTCGACTCTTGTGGACAAGTGGATACTATTTATACAGATATATCAAAAGCTTTTGATAGAATTGAACACAATTTACTGCTACAAAAATTGAGGATGATTGGTTTTAGTGATTCGCTAGTAGCATTTTTTGAGACTTATCTGATGTAATCTAATCTACAATGGATACAAATCGCAGCTGTTTCATGCAACTTCAGGTGTTCAGCAGGGTTCTAATCTCGGGCCACTATTGTTTACTCTATTCATTAATGACTTGATGGACTGCATTAATACTGATAAATGTATGTTCGCAGATGATCTCAAAATCTTTACCACAGTAAATTCTATTGCTGATTGTTATTATTTACAAGATCAAGTCAATCGGTTAACCGAGTGGTGTACTAATAATGGTTTACAATTAAATGTCAACAAATGCAGAATTATGAGCTACACTAGAAAGCAGAACTCTATTCTATTTGACTATACCATTAATGGAACTTCACTTGTTCGAGAAAAAAGTTGTGAGAGACTTGGGTATTTATCTTGATGATTCCCTTACCTTTTCCACTCATCGTGAAAACATCGTAATGTCAGCTATGAAGATTTTAGGATTTTTGATTAGAAGCTCTCCTTTGTTTCATATTGAAACAATTAAATTACTTTACTTCGCATTCGTTAGATCTAAACTGGAATATGGTTCTTTGATCTGGCATCCATTCTACACTTCGCACAAGGAAACTGTTGAGAATGTTCAAAGAAAAACTTTTAAAATATTTATACTTCAAGCAGGAAGGTTCGTACCCCGAGCGTGGCTATGACTATCAGCTTCTGCTTCACCAATTTGATGTTGAATCGTTGGAGGTTAGACGACAATTACAGCTTATAAAATTTGTGTTTAACCTTGTGAATAACAATATTGATGCTCCTTACCTCTTATCTTGCCTTCAATTTCTTGTCCCTCGTTCATCCTCAAGGTCCTCATTCACATTCTATACACCATATGCTCGCCTAAACTCTTCACTAAATTCCCCTATAGTGTCAATGTCACGCAGCTTTAATCTAATATCATCACTTTGCGACATACATTTTACACCTCTACAGACAATATTGTCAATAGCAATTGATCAGTTATTGTGATTCTGTAATTCTTTGACACAATACAATATTATGTAATTTTTTTTTCCTCGTTGAATTTTTAATGTTATGTTGAGTTTAAGTAATCATTTATAATAATAATAATAATAATTCATGCCTTAGCATCCCCCAACAGCTTGCGCCAATTACAGGGGCATCGGCTGGCCATGAGTTATTATTACGCCTGCGGCTGTAGACCGACTTAAGATGTAACCTTTCCGCATTTGCCGTGGAATTTGGAAAACTACAGAAAACCAAACTCAGAAAGGAAGCACCGGGGTTCGAACCGGTACTGCCGGACTACGAGGCAAGTGTGCAAGCCACTAGGCCACGAGCCCGACTTATACTTAACTTTTGTAGTTCTTATTGTAATATATTAATTGTATCTTTTGTCCTTTATTTGGAGCAATCTGTTGGGCAAATAAATATATTATTATGTCAATAACTGGCCCAGCGCACTCTGACCTTGATGAGGTCAGGAACCTTCACCTGCCCGGGGCAAATTGCCAACGGGCTAGGCTCGTTTTGGGTTTAACTTATCTTTTATTTATTGGTTACTTTGTTTTACATTTTACATATTGCTCAAGACTTTTCTTATTATACTGCATGTATTTATGATGACGGCTTTTTGCATGATTTTGTAGGTGTTAGGTGGCACGCCAAGTTGTTGTAGTGACAGGTGCAGTGCGTTCGGGATTTCTCCTGTTGATCCAATAATTACTGGGATTATCGATACTCTTTCTTGTTTCCACATAGCTTTCAGTTCGATGGCAAGAGGCAGGTAATTGTTCATTTTCTCCTGGTGTTTCTTGGACAGATTGATGGCATTAGGCACCGCTATGTCTATGATCTGCGTCTTCTTTTGTATTTTATTGGTGAGCACTAGGTCTGGAACGTTGTGCATAATCGTTGCATCCGTTGTAATGGGTCGCGCCCAGTATAAACGATATTCCTGGTTTTCCACAACATTCTCAGGCTGATATTTACTGTAATGTATATTTTGCTCGTCTTTCATCACCAATTTCATCAGCTCAAGATGTAGGATTTTGGCTACTGCATCATGTCTTTCGGTGTACTCGCGTGGCGCTAAGATTTGGCATACGCCAGTGAGGTGATCTATTGTCTCTTTCTGGTTTCGGCATAGTCGGCAGTTATCGTCGATGTTCTCCGCCATAATGTGTTTGCGGTAATATTTTGTTGGCAAGACTTGATCTTGGATGGCAAACATCATGCCTTCAGTCTCCGCAAATATGGTTCCCATCCTGATCCATTCCATTGAAGCTGTTTCGTCTATCCCCTCTTCTGATAACTTTGTGGGATATCTGCCATGCAATGCCTTTCCTTTCCACCTATTTATGACATTCTGCATGTTCTCTAATTTGCTTGCGACGTTTTCTACCTCTAGCGGGGTACCTTTGAAGTTCTCTGTTACTATTGTCTGATGGATCTTACTGGTTAATGATTGTTCTTCAAAGTAGGTCTTTATATTCTTGACCTGAATCCAGTGTATGTTCTTTAAGTTCAGTATACCTCTTCCTCCTTTCTTCCTAGGTAGGTGGAAACGTTCAATAGAGCTTTTTGGGTGGTGCATTCTGTATTTCGTAGCCATTGTCCGTATATCTCTATTCAGCGCATCTAGTTCTGTGTCTGTCCATTTAATCACTCCGAAGCTGTATATAAGTAGAGGCAAGGCGTACGCGTTTATCGCTTTTATTTTATTTCCGGCTGTTAGCTCAGTTCTCATCACTTCTCTTAGCCTCTTTTTGAATGTAGTAGTTAGTGCCAGTTTGGTCCCTTTATGGTCGATTCCTGATGCTTGGTTATATCAGAGGTACTTGTATAGTTCGTCCCTGTCCATGACTTTTATTTGTTGTTTATTGCTTGTTGCGTATGGTGAAATTTCGTTCCATTCACCTTTGACCATTGTGTGTATGCGGCATTTGTCCAGTCCGAAGTTCATCCAGATAGCTTGACTGTATGATTGCGTCTTATTGATGATTCCTTTGAGTTCTTTCTCACTGCTTGCGTATAGTTTGATGTCGTCCATATACATCAAATGGCTAATACGAGTATTGCCAAGCCGATATTCCTTATTCCCTTCATTAAGTATGCTTGTTAACGGATTCAATGCCATACAAAATCATAGTGCGCTTAGAGAGTCACCCTGGAAGATGCCTCGCTTGATTGGTACATTTTGGATTTTTATGGTTTCTTTGCCTGTGTTCATTTTGATGGTCGTTGTCCATTCCTTCATTATGCTTTCTAGCAGGGGGGATTAATCTGGTGTCTATTTTGTAGAGGGTTAGGGTTTCGAGCAGCCAGGAGTGAGGGACGCTGTCAAATGCTTTCTGGTAGTCTATGTATGTTGTGTAGAGGTTGTGCTTATGTGTTTTGGCGTGAGCGGTAAGTACCGAGTCAATTATTAATAGTTTTTGCAGCCTCTGCTACCCTTCCTCCATCCCTTTTTGTTCTTCTGCAAAAATCCTATTCGAGATTAGGTGTTGGTATATGTGATTTTTTATAATGGTGGTAAGGATTTTATATAGCGTCGTATATTATTATTATTATTATTATTATTATTATTATTATTATTATTAGTTTAATTGACATTAATGACCTGAAAGAACGCATAATAACAGTTGTCCGTTCTATACCTATGGAAATGTGTGAACGAGCTTATGACCTGTATGATGCAAAGACGTCATTCATGTATTGAAAATCAAGAAGTGCATTAGGTCTATTTTGACTTGTGCACATAATGTGTTACTTATTAAGTTATTAAAATAAAGTTTTTCCCATATAAGTGGTAACATCTTTTGACAACCCAGTACTATAAAAAGTGAAAATATTTCAGGAATATGACATGGAACATGACCAGTGAAATAGATTTGGTACACCATCAATTTTTCGAGGACACTTTTAAATGCTGCCAGTGACAAATTAAAGCTTTTTTACTAAAATCTAGAAATTTTATGACCGCAGATATTAAGATAAAATTCAGAAAGGACATCAATGAAATTTTAAATTAGTTTCACGATGTATTTAACAATTAAATGAGTATTAGCGTGAACGAAGCATTACAGTATTATTTACGCGAAAAATTTCTTACTTAAATTCAATTTAAACATACTTTCACACACAATAAAACGGTATTTTATTCACTACATACATTTTGCATAAACTGTGCAATAATTTGCATGTTGGGAATACTGTTTTCCAGATGTTTTATTACTAAGTAGAATAATGTTTAATAAACTGGGAAAGAATTGCTAGTGAACGCAAATTGTAGGGGACATAAAAGCTAATTCATGATGATACATTAATTATTACGCTTTTTTACGTTAAATAGCCTGGAGTATATACATGTACATTTTGTACACATACTTGGTAATGAAATATATTTACGTGAAAGTTATGCTAGGACACGATATACTTTTATAACTGATGGATGCTGTGCTATGCGCTATTGATTACGGAATTTGATGTTCGTGTTGAAAGTGATTGTGTGCGTTTTTTTTAAGAGAGAATACTTTTCTTAGCCTGGTTATACATTTTTTGTTTGTTGTTTATCTTGCAATAGCGAAATTTTGTTTGTTATATTTTTAAATGCAGTAAAAGGAAAATTTAAAATAAATTTTCAGATTTAATATAAAAATTTATTCACGGGAAATACAATAAGTTACATATATTTTACACATATTATCATTAAAAATAAATAAATAATACTATGTCGTCAGGTTGTATTTACAGGCAATTGTCGCATATACTTCGTTATCGATGTTGATGTCAGGTACGTTTAGCTTTTAATATGAGTATCCCCCGTTGCTAGCGTAAGATTGTCCACCACCACTAGATGGAGCTCCATAAGATTTGAGATGGTCTACCACCGCCGAAACCACCAGACGAACCACCATTACCGAATCCGCCGAAACCTCCCGATCCTCCTGATGAAGGAGCGCCATAACTTTGTGATGGAGCACCGTACGATTGAGATGGTGCACCACCTCCGAATCCACCTGAACCGAACGAGGGAGTCCGTAAGTTGAAGATGGTTTTCCACCACCGAATCCTCCAGATCCGCCGAAACCTCCTGGACCGCCGAATCCTCCAGATCCACCAAATCCACCTGAACTTGGGGCGCCATAGGTTGAAGAGGGTTTTCCGCCAAATCCGCTACCGCCGAATCCACCGCTGGATGGAGCTCCGTAAGTTGAAGACGGTTTTCCTCCAAATCCACCGGATCCACCAAACCTCCAGGACCACCGAATCCACCACCTACTGAAGGTGCTCCGTGTTGGAGGACGGTCTACCACCTCCAAATCCATTGCTGGATTTTCCGAAACCAATATTTCGTCGAAGATTAGAAAATTTCATGTATACTTTATATTAAGCGCTATTTATATATTTTAATTGCAGATATTTTTCCACATGTAAATCAATAAAAAATTGTGTCCCTACAAGTGAAAGACATCTGGGGCTGAAGTCACTGTCTATATACCTCCGAAGATGGAGCTCCATATGTTGAAGAACTTCCACCAAATCCTCCAGAACCTCCCGTTACCACCAAATCCTCCAGAACTCGTTACCACCAAATCCTCCAGAACCTCCGTTACCACCAAATCCACCAGATGGTGCTCCATAACTTGGGAAATTCCACCTCCTGGGACGAGATGGACCTGATGGTACACCGTAGCTGGTAGATGGTAGTAATAATCGCCGGATGGTTTCGATCCTCCGAAACCACCGCCATTTCCG
>CM043020.1:91868795-92079863 GCA_023690525.1 Holotrichia oblita | reverse complement strand
TCCCTTCGATCACTTGGTGGCTTAGGATCCACTGAAGAGTTACGTGGTTATTGTATCCCAATTACCTTAAATTGCATATATACATTCATGCAACAGACCGGACTCGTATGTCTAGGCACTCACAGCCTTCAACGCCGCTTGACTGTCAGTTGATATATTAATTGTTGTGCCTCGTATCTCTAACTCGAGGTTCTTTATGGCGCATAAATTTATAGCAGAAATCTTCGCTTGAAATGTGTGGGAGTGGAGTCCCGTTGGCACTTTGAGATAGTGGTTAGACCCACTGACCCCAATCCCTGCAGGAAGCTGCTAAGTTTAATATTTCTCGGCTTTATTTTGAACAGAAAATTTTAATGTCCTTTTATATGTATTATATTGGTATTGCATTTAAAACTAATTAACCTTGCTAGCCGTAAGATGCAACCATAATTATTTCGTCTATTTGTTGGTATTTTTTCCTCACCATAGCTCGATTTGTCAAATTCATTTTGCGGCCTTGAACTCGATAGTTTTGATTTAGAAGAGAAAAATGTATGTTTTGCGAACCGACAAATCATACAAGGTGTGGTACAATAGTTTGTTTACTAACACCGTTTACTATTATTGGTGATAGTTCGTTTTAATGTTTGTAATCTCTGGATAAAATATTCTGTTAGTGTTTCAATCAGTAAATGTTTAATTGTCTTTATTTCAAACGAATATCTTTTGTTCCAAATATTATTATAATCTACTAGATATTTTATTTTTACATTTCAGCCAAAACTAGTGTGACTAGGTATTATTTATTATTGTGTTTAATGTGCTAAATACAACCATTAATAATGACAGTAGTTAACTTTTTTTTTAAATTATACTACATATTTTTTTTACTTATTCTAATAAAGATTTATTTCCTGAAGACACCTCCATTAAATTGAAACCCTCCAACTGTTGCGTTTAATATAAGATTTGGTGGTATTTCATGACATACTTGTACTATCCTTCTTGCTAAATCATCTCTGGTATCAGGTGGAGTCAATTAGACATGATCTTGAATGTAAGACCACAGAAAAAAATCCAGTGGATTCAGATCTGGCCATCTAGCAGGCCATAGAATAGGTCCGTAAGTGCCCGTCCATCTAAAAAAAAACCTTCAATTTCCCTTTTTTTTACAGTACAGTACAGTACAGTTTCATATTCAGAAAAAGAATAAGTAAAAAAATATATATAGTAGGTACAATTAAAAAAAAAAATACAGTTTGCAGCTGTCTGACAAAAACAAAGTGTCAAAAAAAATTCAAAGCGGATTACGGTACAGTGTTTTTAAAACGATCTAGTTCGACATATAATTTATTACATTCGGATAAAAAATAAAAACGTTACAGCACGAAAGGTTTTTCATAATACACCCGGTATTTGGGGTGCTATTTGAAACAAATTAAGTTATGGTTCTTCAAAATTTCGAAGAGTTGACGTGCCATAGTAAAGTAATTACGCAATGTAGACAGCCGTTCTCGGCGCTAAAATATACTCCAATATGTTGTTTAAGCATGTTATGAATTCTAAATTGATATCCGGTAAATCGAGTGTTCTCCGATTTTTTGAATAAACGTCTGCTGTAGCAAATTTTTTTAGAAAAAATCGAGTAACTACAAAAAACAGAATTAAATAAAAAAACTAAAGATAAAGCTTAAAGATCGGTCAATCCAAATATGTAAAAATATACAGGGCGCTAAAAATCTAATAATATGTTCATTGAAGAGAACATAATTGACTATATATAATTCTGTATTTTCAAATTTATATTTTGGCCAGAACCTCAAACTTCTAATGAACGGTCTCGGTGAGACACCCTGTATGCCGAACAATCATTTGTTTACTTCTTACAAAAATTTTTTTAAAAATTTAGCTTGAGTTAGATCTTTCTATTTCTGTAAGAATACCCTCTAACAATGCGGGCCAATCATTGATTTTGATTTAATCTTGTAACCTTCTTAAAAGTCTTCCATGCTTTATAAGGACATTCGAATTCAGTTAATAAAGCTGTTTCACAGTGAACACCTTTTCGAGTTTCTAGATTATAACTATGGAGGAGAGACTTTATATTATAAAAAATCTTAACTACTTCCAAATCATCTTTATTTTAAAATTACAAAATTATCATCTAACACTAAACTTTAGCATTGATATGAATAGCCAGTACACCATCTTCTTCATTATCAGCGAGATGAACATGACCCAAACCATTAGCACCAACCGTAACCGTTTTACCGGTACATTGGCCGTTGATCAAGTTACCACTGATGACGTCACAATATGTACCGGAAGGTAGACAAGTTTGCATTGTCTGAGATATTGTTCCGCCATTAGTGAAGGCAACGAATCCACTTCCACCGCGACAGAAGGCGATTTGTTGAGCTCCATTGGACCACCAATCATTAAGACCTGTACCTCTAACAGCGTTTCTAAAGCCGACCATATTATAGATCTGGCGCCACCTATGTTCACAAACCCAACCGTTAGTGCATGTATCGTCAGCGTTGATTCCAGGAGAAATGATGTTTTGGTTGCCATCCTGTGGTGGGCCTTAATTAAACAAAATAAAATTAGTGTGAAATGTAGATTTTTAAATATAACTAACCTATATCAGTGTCGGTGAAGGCAAAACTGGACATAACTCTAGTTGAACCGTATGGATGAGCTAATGCGAAAGCAGTAGCCATCTTGTACTGCTTAGACTGTTTGTAAGTCAAGATGTTATCTCCTCCAGCTCCATGTCCTCGTTGGTTATCGTGGTTATCCACGAAAACAACTGCGCTGCCACTGGCCATGAAGCCCCAACCTTCACCCCAGTTTGACAAATATGTAAGTCGGTCATAACCTCTGAAGACCCTACCAATTTCGGCACTGAATCTGAATTCGGTAATACGACCCAAATGCAAGTATTCATCGCGAGAAATACCTTCACCACCTGAAAATTTATGATCGAATTTTTGTTTTATAACTAGCCAATTTCAGGTATGTGAAAATGTTACCTAAATCGATGACTTCTTGGAAGATGAAAGGTCTTGAACCACCAGCAAAGCCATGGTTGGTATTTAAGTTACTGAGTCTGTTGAAAATAATTTGCAAATCTCCCGGCCACATGTGTTTAGCTGCATCAACTCTAAATCCAGCAACGCCCAAATTGATGAGGTGATTCATGAAATCAACTATTTTTCCACGAACATGTTCTATACCCTAAATTAAGATTAAGTTAGGTAGAATATAACGGTGAAGTTTGCGAAAGAAGTATTACTTGATTTAAATCTCTCAAACCAACTAATTCACAATTTCGGACTTCATAAGGGTTATTGTAGTTAGATATTCCACAATCAGGGTTGAAATGACTTGCGTCATACGGTACTGCAGGATAGGATTTGATGTCACTGTAACCGACGCTACCACCAGTGCCCCAAACTGTACCCCAATTACCAGTCATGTGATTTATAACCACATCAACGTATATTCTATAAGATTAAATTGAAATTCTTGTATCTGTAGTATACTAAATTAGTAACACTAACCTAACTCCAACATTATTACATCTTCTCACCATATCGGCGAATTGGGCTTCATTACCCGATCTTGTCGTTAGAATATAACTTATCGGTTGGTATCTTTCCCACCAAGGTCTGTTTCCAATTACAGCATTTTCGTTTACTGGAGAAACCTATAAATTCCAAATTAGTTTAAAATAAAATTTATTTGTTCTGGTTTTATGGAAATGATCTTTGATCTTGGTCTTACCTGGACACCACCGTACCCTTTATGTTGAAGGAAACGTTCACACTCATCCGCAATATCATTCCATTTCCACTCGAAAAGGTGTACAATGGTGTTCCTATCTCCCCACATATTTTCATCCCATTGGGCTTGCGATAACCCAAAAAGGGTAAAAAGGCTAAGAAATAGGTGAGTGACAATCATGTTTAGTCTGCTACTAGAGTAGTAACTAAATCTCTTTTGTTCGAGTTAGATCTATATATAGCATTCCAGTAGTTTCGTTCTCTGATTATTACAGCATCTTTAAATTTGTGTTTGTTGTTTTACTAAGTGTTATATAATTGCAATTAATTGTACTACCATTATTACTCGAATAGATATAATCGTTTTTTTGTTTAATGTGTAACACAAGTGCTTCTAATCTTATACATTCAGTGAAGTTTATACATGGATAAAATGACTTTTTCATTTAATTTTATCCTTAAAATATGAGTGTTTTAGTTCGTATGTACTAGTATGAGTTGTAATCAGTTAATTGTTAATACATATTAATTTTATGTTTTATATTGAAATCAGATAAGCTCGTGATATTCATCTCGATAGATTGGAGATATTAATAACTGTCTGTTTTTTGGAGTATAATACAAAATAAAGAAAGCAACATGTTAGTAGCGTTATCTTTCCAGACTAATTGCAATCCTCAAGAGAGAGATTACCGAAAGACATTAGAAAGAATAAAGAAACAAAATAAGATGGAAAAGATAAGTAACCTAATCCATTAATGATCATTAATTAGTTTGGTTTTTTCTTGGTAATTTCTTTCTGGAAATTTTAATATATGACTAAATTGGTTGCTAATTGCTTTATGTTACGATAGGTACTTCGGGAAGATAATCAAAACAAAAATTTAAACAAATACGATAAATTTAATTAAATTTAACAGTATTTAAAGTCTAGCATTAATATGTACAGCAAGGACACCATCATCTTCACTGTCACTCAATGATATATAACCATAACCATTATCACCAACTGTGACAGTCTTCCCCGTACAAGCACCGTTTATTAGATTACCGCTGATAACATCACAATAAGTACCAGCTGGAAGACAAGTTTGCATGTTTTGGGCGATTGTCCCACCATTAGTAAAGGCGACAAAACCACTACCGCCCCGACAAAAAGCGATTTGCTGTGCTCCATTCGACCACCAATCGTTTAGACTTGTACCTTTAACTGCGTTTTTAAATCCTACCATGTTGTAAATTTGGCGCCATCTGTGTTCGCAAACCCAACCGTTAGAACAAGTTTCGTCAGCATTAATTCCAGGTGATATGATATTGCCGTTACTGTCAGCTGGTGGACCTGCTTCAGTATCATCGAAATAGAAGCTTGACATGACTCTAGTTGATCCGTATGGATGAGCCAACATGAAGGCTATAGCCATCTTGTATTGTTTAGCATTTTTATAAGTTAAAATGTTAGAACCTCCTGCACCGTGTCCTCTTTGATTATCGTGATTATCAACGAAAATGAAGGCGTATTCGCTAGCCATGAAACCCCAACCTTCACCCCAGTTTGATAACCAAGTTAGTTGATCATATCCGTGGAAAACTCTGCCAATTTCCGCACTGTATTTGAATTCCGTAACGGCTCCTAAATGGGTGTATTCATTGAAGGAAACAGCTTCTCCGCCTAAATCGATAACTTCCTGGAAAATATAAGGCCTTGCACCAGATGCAAAACCGTGATCGGTATTTAAGTTATTCAATCCAGCGTAAATAACTTCTAAATCTCCTGGCCACATGTGTTTAGCTGCATCTACTCTAAACCCAGCTACTCCTAAATTGATCAATTTGTTCAAGAAAGCCAGTATGGTAGTTCGGACATAAGTCGAGCCCTAAATTTGAGATAAGGAAGTGTTGATCGTATTAGTTTTTGGAAGAGGTGATAAACTTACTTGATTCAAATCTCTTAAACCAACTAATTCGCAGTTCCTCACGTTGATGGCATCGTTGTAATTGGTGATACCACAGTCTGAATTAAAATCATTGGAACCGTAAGGTACAGCCGGATAATATTTTGAGTCACTGTAGCCGATGCTGCCGCCTGTACCGTATACTGTTCCTGAATTTCCTGTCATGTGATTGAAGACAACATCTACATATATTCTAGAAATATGAATTTTTTACGTTTGATTTTGATTCTGTTGTTCTGACTTACCTTACACCCACGTTATTACAGCGACGTACCATATTAGAGAACTCTTGCTCATTACCAGATCTAGTTACAAGATTGTAGCTAGTAGGTTGGTATCGTTCCCACCAAGGTCTGTATGTACCGCTAGTAACGATAGCATTTTCGTTTACAGGAGACACCTGAACACCACCATAACCTTTATATTGAAGAAATCTTTCGCATTCATCTCCTATGTCATTCCATTTCCATTCGAATAAATGTACCATGGTGTTCCTATCACCCCACATATTGGTGTCATATTGTGCATTGCAAACACTTATTAGGGCTAAAAAGCCAATGAGCATTTGTGAAATAATCATCGTAATTTGACCTGCTAAACACTCTTGAATATGTATTATATTTTCATTCCTATTTATACTGAGTTTATTCATATATTTTTTTCTATTTTACTATACAGTCACGATTAGATAAATAGGACATAAAAAATAGTAGTGATAAGTGTAAACAAAACATTTAAAATTTAAATTTGTATGAAATTATTGTTTTATGTAGTATTGTATGCATTTTTAATAATTACATTTAGTGAACTGCATGTGGGTTAATTACATACAATACAAAATAACTTTTTCTTTCACGAACACTTTGATGGATGAGTTCAAAATATGCGCGTAGATTTTTAAGTTTAAGTTGTCAGCTCCGTAAAATTGATAATTTGTATTATACTGTATAATTACTTAATATTCTCTCTTATCTTACGCATATAATTAACAGATGTCTAATTATCGTGTGCTCTCCAAGATGTTAGAAGCTTTCGATGTTTACGCATTCGCCGAAGAAATCTGATGATCGTTAGTGTGGTAATCTTAGACCTACAAGTGCGTTTCTTGTTTCGTTGAACATCTTTGAAAGGGTGATTGAGCAACAACATGAAATAATTTCTACATCTTACCTGTAACACAATCGGGATTTAGGAAAGCCTATAGTTGTGTAATACTATTCAGAGCCGTCTTTAGCAAAAGCGGGGCCTGGTGCAAATAACTCTCGACTCTTCTCTTTCATAAACCACCTACTATCATCGTTCTTTCCCACCTCCACCACAATATCGCTACCATTAAAAAATAAACATTGTAATGTGACTTATCTCAGTTAAAAAAAAACAGCTAAATATTTTGTCATTAATTTTTTTTATTCTTATTAATACTGAACTAAAACAAATTTAAATTCGCTTTAACAATAATATTCTTACACTACTTTTTCTTGCTTTTAATCCAGCGAAGTCGTCAATAATTTCTTCAAAATTGACTTTGGTCGTGGTGTCTGCTTCTATCGATAATGTTGCCAAAGACGTTAACCTTTCTTGGCTCATTGATGATCGTAGGTAAGTCTTTATTAATTTTAGTCGAAAAAAACTTCTTTCTGCGGTAGCAACAGTCACAGGAATAGTAAGTAAAATTCTGTAGGCAATGAACGTGTTGGGATATGGATTTAGTATTCTGTTCATAAATCTTAACACACCAGCAGCTGTTTCAACTTCAGCGGGAAGTAGGTCACGAAGAACTTTTAGTTCTGTGAACAAATCATTTCCACAGATATCCTTTTGCTCTTCAAAACTTAAAGAGGTTTCTAGAGCTTTGCACTTTTCCAACAATTGACCTTGTTCAATTGAAAATTTGTTCGGCAGATTCTAAAACATGCTCATCTTCTCCTTCGTAATCAAACATTTTTCGTTTCTTCCTTTGCTTGACTATTTGAAACTTTGGCTCTATGTCTAAAAGTTTGCTCATTTCTCTTGCAACCATTATTGCTGCAAAAAAACCTTCATTTCTAAATTGCTCAAAAAACTGTACCAGTCCTTGAAGCAACTGCGTTGCCATGCCTAAGTGCGTTTTTTCAGCCTGCAAGTTTTTGCTTACACTATTTACAGCAAAGAGCTCGTCATACCAAATAGCCAATGCTACTAAAAACTCATAGCTCCTTATTTCAGTGACAAGGGATTGAGCTTTACTTTTTGCTTTAGGGTCACCAGTCGCTTCTACTACTTCGTCTAAAGCTAAAGCATCGTGTACTTCCTTAATCTGGTAACGAAGTGCTTTTACACTTTCAATTTTACTTTCCTATATCGTGTCCCATGACTTTTTAACGGTGAGGGCAGGATCATGTTTTTTAAAAATGTCCCACCGCTTCGTTGATGCTGAAAAAACAACATAAATTCTCTGAACAATGCCGAAAAAAGTTATAGCCTTAGGTGAACATTTTGCGGCATCACAAATCAAGAAATTCAAACTGTGACTTGCACAAGGCAGGTAAAACGCCCTTGGATTTATTTTTCAAATTCGAGCTTGAACTCCAGAATACGACCCTTTCATATTTGAACCATTGTCGTATTTTTGGCCTTTGCAGTCCTTAATCTCTAAGCCTATTTTATCTAGTTACTCTAATAAATCATCAGTTAAATTTTTGCCTGTTGTTGACTTAACGTCTAAGAATTCGAGGAAATGCTCTTCAACAATCACACCCCCACTTTTATTCTTAGTAGCACTTACATTGTTTTCAGTCTTAACAAAACGTATCACCAAAGACAACTGCTCTTGGTGGCTGAGATCGGGAGTGCAGTCTAGTAGTACAGAAAAATACTTAGTTGCCTTAATGTCTGAAACAATTTTCTCTTTCACCTTTTCAGATAACAGTTTAATAAACTCATTTTGGATATTTGATCCTAGATAGTGATCGTGAATCTCAGACGATCTGATTCGCCTCAAATGCTCTTGCATGACTGGATCAAAAGTAGCCATCATTTCAATAAGTCCTAAAAAGTTGCCATTGTTTGGCTGATACAGTTTGGAGTTCGATCCCCTGAAAGCAATATTGTGCTGTGCTAAATATTTAATGCCACTAACAATTCTTTTAAGAACTTCACGCCAATGTTCCTTTTATTTGTTTAACAATTTCATATGTTGCTTATCAATAGTGGATGCTTCAGCTAAACGTATCTCACAATCCGTCCACTTTCCAACATTCTGAACCATTTTTCGTGATTATCAAGAGCTCTGCCCAAGTGTGCCCAATACCCTTCGTTAGCTAATTGAGATCCAGTGTCATTTCCATATAATTTGCAGCAAAGACAAAATGCTTTATCAGTACTTTTGCTGTAAACTAGCCAACGTCTGTGCACTTGTTTTCCATTATTCATAGTTCGTTTGTAAAAATTGGCAGAAAAATTTCTTTTTTCTGCATTTTTCGGAAAATTAAAATTTTTTACTTGTAACGGGCTCTTTTCTATTATTTCATCAAATTGAGAGTGAGTTAGTAGATTTGACCGTAGAGCAGGATCATAAGCATCTGAAAGTATTATAGTTCAAACCCACCAGTTGAATTTAAAGGGTTACATGATTCTGTTGTTCTGGAAATAGTTTTAACAGGAGCAGGAGTGGCATCAACACTTATACTAACAACAGTCGTCTGATCGACTAACGATTCATTAATGTCAGAATTTGTTTTTTGACCATGAATACTACTTGTACTAGGAATTATTTCGTTACTCACGTCATCATGAGTTTGAGTTACGTCATGGTCGTCAACTTCTTCACCTCTCGGTTTCAGAAACTTTACCTGGCATATGCTGACGACATACCATTTTTTTTGAAAATTTCTTTACCCAATGATGCCACACATTGACGAAGCAACTTCAATAAAATAATTCTGGGGTGTTAGGATAACAAGCTAACTCTGAATGCCTCGAAATGTGCAGTGATATCCCTTTGCTCCACTCTTAAAAGCTCGTCACTTAAAACCACGTATTCAATTAATGATTACATTCTTGAAAAAAGTCGAATATTAAGGATTTGAGTATTATTTTTGATTGTAAACTCTTACTGATTATATTGACTCAGTATGTTCTTCTGCCGGCAAATCTTTAAGCTTTATTATGCGTGTTTCCAAATATTTTAAAGGTATTCAGCTGTTGAAAATACAATACTCTTCATCCGTTTTAAGTAAGATGGAATATGCTTCCATAACATGGTATTCCATATACGCTTGTCACTGCATGTCTCTTGATAGAATACACAGAAGATTCTTAAAATATTTATCGTTCGAACTCGACGGAGTCTATCCTGAGGTTGGTATCTGTCAAGATGAATGACTACGACGTCATAAAATGCAATGGCTATCTACCAGAAGGGATTACTTCTGTTTACAATTTATCCGGAAACTAGTTCATGGTGAGATAGATTGTACAAGTCTACTCTCTAAACTGACTTTTCGAATTCCGAGGCTATCGTCAAGATACGAGTCCACATATGTACACCACAACAACATCAACAACGAATGTTCTGCAATGTTCCGTTTCTGTTGCAGATTTAGATCAAGAGAACTGAAAAACTGTAAGTTTTCTAAAGCGGGTTTTACCTATTCAGAATGAAAACAAAAAAAATAGTTTTTCATGTCTCAATCTTCACGTGCTTTAAAGATTTTCCAATATGGTATAAAGTTTTGAATATAATTCTATTTCCGTTAAATCAAGAGTTAAATAAAAAAAAAAAACTGACAATCTTTAAGTTTTGGAAAAGGTGTTTAGCAGATATATGTGGGGCATTGAGTGAATTTAGACATTGAAAGATTAATTCAAGAGTCAACAAAACATTTGATGCGGTTAAACTTCAAAAGCGAAATTGAATTTATGTATTTGGTTCAAAAAAAAATCTCATCATAATTCTAAATAATTCTTGAAGGAGGATAGTGTTTTCAAGCAATTTTGAGATGAAAAAAGTGTTTCGAGCGAAAACCTAAGTAATGGCTTAAGTCGAAAAATATTGTATGTATCGGTTCTCATTTATAGATATTTTTTAAATTAAACGGTTTAAAGTTCATGTTATAACTTTTTAAACTGTGCCATAGAAGATGAGGTGGAAGTATGCTCCGTTTGTGGTCTGCCTTTTCTCTTGGCACTACTTAGTTTTCAACCTCTCATAGATATGATTACATTTCTACCTTTTTCCTTTATTTTCTGCCACTACCTCTTCCTCGCTTTTTTTTCTCAACTTTACTGCTTTTAGGAATTTTCGTTTTTGTCTCGTTTGCAGTCCTTTTTGTTGTTTTGTCATTGAATTTTGTAGACTGCCAACTTTGTATTATTATTTAGATGTTTACTTCTTAACAATTTTTTATTGGTATATATTTCTACTTTTCCATTAATTTTTTCTTTATTTCGATTATCTTACCTTCACTTATTTAAACTCCTTCTTTTTGGCCTTGCCTTTTAAATCTCATCAGTTTGCTTTTCCTTTTTATTTAACTTCAGCCACAATCTCTTTCTCTCAGTTACAATCTCTCTCAATATTTTTCTATGCTAGATTGAGCAGCCTTCCCAAATTTATCTGTGATTTTTTTCTGTTTTCAATAATTCAACATTAATATCGTCGCTTTCCATTTTGACTTCTTTTTATTATTTTCGGCTTTATTGCTTCTGGCAGCATTTCCTCGTCCTGCTTTGTTTCTGATCGTTTGTTACATGTTCAACACTTCTTAATAAACCTCTAAAGTACCTCTGATTTTCTTCTTCTACTACTTTATCTTTTAATTTTGCTCCTTATTAACCCTAGTTTTTTCGCGTATGCATTCTTCTACCATTTTATTTGAATGCTTTTCTGTTTCCTGTAGTAGTAATGTTATTGAGATATGGATATGCTTCCTATATGTTCTTCATCTTTATTTTGGTTCAGATTGAGACCACCACCTGACTCTGACTTTTGACCAGTTAGTGTGTTCATTATCATTTGTTTTTTTTAACCTTTTTGCGAAACAAAAAGAGTTCAGCTTACCACACCAAAAACCTGGTACCAATTTTAAAGTGTGTTGTTGAAGTATCATTGTAAAAATTAAATAAGAAATTTCAGCAGTTTATTTAACATAAACTATAAAAAACAATTCCCCAATTTTTATGATTTTCAAATATACCCTTGAGTAGTGCTAATCAATCATTTGCTTTTGTGAATTGATTAACATTGAAATTTATATGACGATTAAAAAAAAAGTGTAAAGTAATAATGAATGTAGCTACTGTACATAAATAAAAATCAACATGGTATTAAATAAATTCGTGGAGGGTCTATAGATGTAGAGATAATAACTCCAATTTACATATCTATACAACCAATTACTTTGATAAATCTGCTAATACACACGATACATTACAGATGATAATATAATTACCTTTCTCGTTCCTACGATTGTAAACAAGGTGATCAAGTATGAACAAATCATATGAGGAAAAATATATCTTTATCTAATCTTGCATTGTCATCAACAAATAGGATGTATTATACGGAATCATAGCATTAATGTGAATGGCCAGAACTCCATCTTTTTCGTTTTCGTCCAAGAAAATACACCCTCGTTGATCACCATTGCTCTACCAGTTTCGTATGTTGGTTCCTTTAACGCTGTTCCTGAAGGCCACCATATTGTAGATTTGACGCGATCTATGTTCACAAACCCAACCACCAGAACAAGAATCATCAGCGTTGATTTCAGAAGAAATACCTTCATTGTCAGCTGGTGGACCTAAGTACCTAAGAGATTAATAAATCTACACCATTAATGTAAAATTACCTTGATCTGGATCATCGAAATCAAAACTCGACATGATTATAGTAGGATCCATAAGGATGAGCATAAAAGCAGTAGCCATTTTGTATTTTTAGGTTGTTTGTAATTTAAAAAAAAAAGTAAAAATATTGATACGGTTTCTTTGGGTATCATGATTATCAACAAAGACCAAAGCATAATCGCTGTCCATAAAATTCCAATCTGTACCCCAGTTTTGCAACTATGCTAACTTGTAGTTTCCGCTAAAAACACGGCCAATTTCTGCACTATATTTGAATTCGCTTACTAGTCCTAGATCGGAATATTCTTTCCATGAAATTGAATCGATATCGTCTGAAGATATTAAGTAAAAGATAAAAGTTTAACTGCGTTTAACTATTTACTTACTAAAGATTGGAACTTCCTGATATATAAACGGCCTAGTATAAGGAGGAAACCCATAACTGGTCTTTGAACCAATTTGTTTATGAATTCCACCATTTTATTTCGGACGTGTTCGATTGCCTAAAAAAATCTTTTCGTTGTGATTTTGGTTTCTGTTATTTAAATATTGTATTGTTTCATATACTTGGTTTAAATTAAGCAAGCCGACTAGCATGCATTGTCTAGATTCCCAAGCGTTGTTCCAATCGTTGCGTCCTGCTCTAATGGTATGTAAATACTTGAAGTACTAGCACAAAACATGATAAATCATAATGCGAGCCCAATCTTCGGTAATCCATCGCGTCTTTTCTCCCTCTATTCTCTTGTGCAGGCCCTTCTGGCCTTGGGAGATTAAGATTGGTAAGGTGGGGTGTTGTTATTCGAGGGGGCTATCTTATGTACCAATTCCTGGTGCCAAACTGTATCAAAGGAGGCCAATATATTTTTGACCATCTTTTGAAAGCATTTTTACAAAATTTTTAACGAAAATTGGCATAAACACAATTTTCGTACAGTTAAAAATATATGATGTTGGAAATTTGATTTTTTCAAAACATTTCATCCAGATTGTTACAATACTTTAAAGCGTCCGGAGTGGTCGGAAATTGCACTGTTGTTAAATTTTGACTAACTATAATACTAGAACATTTGGAGAAAATGTCAAGCCAAAGGTTGGAAGAATTAGTAAGTCGATATTTTAATCAAGATGCTACTGCATTTATTGAAATGGAGATATTCTTCTAAGCATATTTTAAAAGTTTGGTCTGCTGAAATATATGAGTGAAGGTATTCTTCAAACAATCATTTTACATATAAATTTGTATTTTAAAGTGATACAAAATTTAGTAATAGGTAATAGTACAAGGAATATTTTAAAAATCAAATCGAAATTCCCGTGTCTTAGTATATCTATACTCCTTTATCACAGCTGTTCTTTTTTACAACTCTTTAATATTAGTTCTTTGGATAGCGAAAAGATGGCAACACCGACCAAGAAAATTTTGGTTGAGGTAGTCATTGAGGTATATACGATATCACGTGGTTAAAACGGGTACAGGTCCGCCATATTGGTACTACACTTGAGTCAAACATGGTCAGACACATAGATTATAGTGTTTGTTTGCATAAATTGTTTATTACAGTTATATAATCAGTAAAATATTAGAAGACATTATGATTTCTTGTACTTTACGTAGTTGCAACAGTGGAAACAGCGTTGACAAGAGGAATTCGTCTGGAATAACATTTCATAGGTCAGTATATGAAACAAAAACTAATGACATTGTTGTTTTAATTGGAAAATTTCAATTGGTGTCCCTCTATGTACGTTGGTTTGCAATAAAATCTCGTACACTTAGTATTGGCTGTATTAAATTGACCTTTCTGGTGACATTTCTAATTTACTCATTAATTACTCAATTTAATCAAAATTGATCAACATGTTGAAATTATCTGAATGTGATAAAGCATTGATATTATCAAAATTAGAAGAAGCATGGTCCATAAGAAATGTAGCTAGAATGTTTAATATAAATAAAGCTACCGTTTTAAATGTTAAGAAAAAATGGGAAGAAAATAGTAGTGTGAAAAGGAAAGAAGGTTCAGTGCGACCAAGAATTTCAGAGAAAATCCATTCAAAACAGCAAGCAATGCTGCATATCATACAAATTTTCCAGAATCTTGGTCAACATCACGCCGTAGAATTAATACATCAGAGTTAAAGAATTATGCAAGTGCTAAAAAAGAGTTATTATCTGTAAGAAATAAACAATCCACAATCTTATTTTCATTAAATTAGGTATATACATCATATTTTCGGACTTTCATCCGAAAAGTACTTATAACTCGAAAACCGTAAAAAATACAAGCTAATATGTTTAATAAGGAAAGATAGAGAATTATAAAGTGTATTAAAAAATGCAATAACATATATGGTGTTCCATTTAAAAAAGTGACTTTCATCGATGTGAACTTGGTTGAAATAAACGTTAATTTTGGACGACCCTGTACAAATTATGATAAATTTTAGGACGTAAATTTGATGTATGCTATTTTGACTAGTACCACGTCAAATATGAGATCCTTAGCTACAATGCCTTCAGAAATACAGAATTTTGAACATAACGTTACAATTGGCTCTATATTTGAAAAAATTGCATAACTCGAAAACGGCTGATTTTTGACATAGGGTGTCTCACTAAGTTTTGATGCAGAATTGTATGCCCGATATAAAACACTCATAAAAAATATACCATGCTATTTAAATTAAGAAAGTTGACGTCAACTTCCGGTACACCGGAAGTGGTACAATGACGTAAATAATTTTGCTGATGAGTTCAGATGATATCAGTTATAATGACGAGTTTTTAGAAATGTTGAATTTCAAGAACATCAAAAAGTTCTAACGAACCAGTTCCGTGAATGATCCTGTATATAATGTATGTACATCTCAAAACATACAGGATAACAACTTGAACTACGAAAGCCTATTGATAGGAGAAGGTAGTGGAAGGTAAAATTAAATGTATCCATTGTAGTATTGTCAACTGTTTGTATGACCGGAATGTCAGTGGTCATGTCAAATACTATGGCAAATTATAAAACCACTTTATAATTTGCACTTTTTCATTAATTGTGTATTCCATTAGGATAGTTTGATGGATCGGTATAGTATTTGACATAACCTCTGACATTCCTGTCATATAATAAGTTGATAATAGTAAAATTGGTCGCGTTCATCAGACTTAGCCGCTCTGTAACAGTTACCGCTCCGCTACAACAGTTCCTGACGTCATCGCATTCTGATGAACGCTATATCAAAACCGCTCCCGATGACAGTACATTAGTAGGTACCAGTTGTATCCGTATTGTCGAATAGTTGTTTTCTAACTTCTTTCTGCCTTTTGTGCTCTTGTTGAAGTGTATTATACAATGCGACTATAAATGATTGTAAATTTTCGACTTAAGTTAGCAACACTTCTGTAATTTTATGTTAGCACACCTGATTTTTAAATTTAAATTTGTCATATATGTCAAAGTAAAAGTCATACGAATAAAACCACTCAATTTCATTTTAACAATGGTATTTACTATTGAGCAAAACACATTTATCGTAATGGCTTATTTTCGAAGCGGCTTACAAAATGATGACGTTAATTGGATATATTCGCTGCAATCAACTTTTGAGCAATCTGTTGCAATGTATCCAAAGGACCAAGTTGATTACCGTAGCTTTACTATACACACTACAAGAGTACGTAAGATCCTAAAAAAGCATTTACATCCATATAAATTTACAATTGTTCAGCAACTTCACCCATCTGATTTCGTATTACGAACACAGTTTTGTTACTGGTATAATAACAATCTGCATAATAATATTGACCAGCAAAATATCACTTTTTATTCGGATGAGGCTTGGTTTCATCTGTCTGGGTATGTTAATTCCCAGAACTTCAGAATTTGGTCGGCAGAGAATCCGCATAACTTAATCCAAGTGCCATTGCATCCAGTTAAAATCGGTGTTTGGATGGCAATGTCATGACAAAGAATTATTGGTCCGATATTCTTTCAAGAAACGATTAATGCTCAACGCTACCCAACCATTATTGTGGAATCATTTATAAATCAATTGGATGACATAGAGTTAACGAGTGGTTATTTTGAGCAATATTCAGCTACAGCACACACTGCACACATAACAATTAATTATTTACACCAATTCTTCGCAGACCGTTTGATTAGTGTAGGTTTGTGGCCAAGTAGATCTCCCGATTTGACGCCGCTAGATTTCTTTTTGTTCCCTTATTTGAAAAACAATATATCGGAATCAAATACAGAATTTACAACAGTTACGGAACGCTATTGAGGAGGCAATAGCAAATATAGGACCTGAAATGTTAACTAATGTATTTAACAATTTATCACGACGAGTACAGTGATGTTTAGCAGTGGAAGGTCGTCACTTTGAGCATATTCTTTGAATAATTTTTGTTTAGTCTTTTAAAATATGCGTTCAAAAAACTCGTTTTCTATAAATCTTCCTTCTGGTATCAGTAAAAAAACATGCATAACGCATCCATATGATAAAAATGACATAACCTACAAAGTTGTACCTATATACGAATAACCAGGCAAGCCAATTTTTCAGTGTTGCCAAAGTAAATATTTGTTACAAACATTTATAGTCACTTGGTACTATTAGCGTAAGAAAATTGCACTCAAAAAAATGGCGACCGCTACATATAAATTCTTTGAAGCGTTCGATGTAGCGATGACGTAGTAGTAGGTAACGTAGCCGTTCATCAGAAAATCGGTAACTGTTACAGAGCGGCTCAGTCTGATGAACGCGACCATTGATACATTTAATTTTAACCCCCACCACCCTCTCCTATCAATAGGCTTTCGTAGTTCAAGTTGTTAGCCTGTATGTTATAGGGAAATTTTAGTACCTTTCATTGTGGCGGTTACACATTTTATATTACACACAAGTTTATTCGCTAACGTGTGTTTACCACACAATACCCGTAAGAATTTATAATGATTTACATGATTTCTAGTTGGGAGTTGATCTTTCGCGCTTTAACTGTGACAATTGTCAGAATTTGGATGATTTAAAAATGTTAAATATAGTTTTTCAAAACTTTCGTTCCGTTTTTAATTCTTCAACCCTTTTGCCTCCCCCTTAGCCCTCCCAAACCAAAATTCTGGCTACGCGACTGACAGCAAATATGCTTTTTCTATTCCGGTGCTATAAAGTTCACTAAAATACACGTTTCATAAGCCAATTTTGCGCACTTTAGAAAATTCCCTAGCGGCTCGTTTTCTAAGCGTGCGCCAAAATCCTCAATGTATACAACTCACTCTACCTGCTTTAACACATTTTGCATAAACATTCAGGCGAAAAAAATAGATTTGCAAGACAGTGAATGCATAATAGCACCTTGTGACCTTGGTATTTACCTTGCAACATAATCCGACATATAGATATAAAACCGCATTTCATTTTACTTACATGTCTAATGTGTTGCATATTACCAAAGCGCGAACTTTAAAAAGCCCACAAAGATGGCAGTTTTCACAGTGGTGGGGACTTAAACATACCCATATGTCCAACATATGTTTTACTGCAGTCCCATAACTATTCAAATGTAATTTTGCCGCGTAAAATTCATTTTGCCAATTATTATTGTTGTAATTTGGGGTGGAAGTCTGTTTAAAACAAGGTATAGTAGAAAAAGGGTTAACTTGATTAATATGGTAACAAAAATATGTATAATTACAACACAAACCTTATTCCTACAGCATTACATCTGGTCACCATATTAACAAATTCAGCCTCATCACCAGAGCTAGTTTTTATCATATAACTCACAGGTTGGAATCTTTCCCACCATGGTTGCCACGGATTTGTAAAAATAACATACTCAGTAATTGGAGGTATCTTTAAAGTTTAACTATACGAACGAAAAAAAGATACTCTTTGATTATATACATACTTGAACATCACCGTAACTTTTAACTTTCCTCCAACATGTGAGAGTTCCATTGTCCTAAACTGCTCGTGCACAAATGTGGCACAAATATAATAATACTAAAGGAATCTTTAGGGATGCAGTTGACATTTCAAGGAAAAACATGCAACTATAGTAAACATTCAGAACTGTAGACACAGACATAATAGGTATGTATTACACGTGTATGTAAAGCTAAAGCGTACCTACATATGTATATATATTGGTTAATTTTTTGTTTTTAATTGTTTTTCTATGTTAGCTGTTTTTCTACATTTTGAATGTTGGAATTTTGTTAATTATATGTTGTCTTTTATATTTGTCTGTAAAGCTGCGACGTTGCATGTAAATCAAAAGTAATAACCTTCATTATTTTAAAAGGCTAATTGTGGTCTGATTCTTTACGCTTGCACATAAATATACAAGGTTTATTTCATTTAGGGAATATCGTTTGAAATTGCTTAATTAACAGGGTTATTTATTATTCGTTTAATTCATTTCTCTTAATTTATCTAAATGGATGTCGAGCTTAATAATGCGCCAGACACTGTTTTTTTTTTTTTTACCGAAATCTGCCCAGAAAACTCCATTATACAAAAATAATAAACACAATTTTAGCGATTAGTACTCTTGCTGTAAACCGTTATAAATTAGATGCCAGACCTTGGGGTAATTGTCAGTCGTAAATAAAGTATCATAGTGTAAGTATTATCAGTCTAGCCATTGATTTATTTATAGACAGGAATACTAAAATTTATTTACATGTGCTCTCCTTTATTCTGCTCTATATTTCCTCGCACTATTTTATTTCCTAACTAGGTATAGAATTAGTTTAAAACAGTATATCACACAGTCTATTAAATATTTATTTTAAATTGTACAGCACATATACTGATTGATGACAATGAAAACGGCTGGTGATGTATAGTATTACAGTTGTTTATTAACATGTATGGCCAGGACTCCATCTTCTTCATTTTGGTTCAAAACAACGTAACCATAACCGCTTGAGTCTACAGTAACAGTTTTCCCAGTGCAAGCACCATTTATCAAATTTCCGGAGATGACGTCGCAATAGGTGCCTGCAGGCAAACACGTTTGCATCGTCTGAGAAATGGAACCTCCATTGGTGAAGGCGACAAAACCACGATTACCACGACAGAATGCTATTTGTTGGTCACCGTTTGTCCACCAATTTTGTATGGTTGTTCCTTTCACGGCATTTCTAAAACCTACCATATTGTAGATTTGCCGCCACCTGTGCTCGCATACCCAACCATTATAGCATGTATCATCAGCGTTGATTCCAGGGGAGATAATGTTGCTATTGCTGTCGGCTGGAGGACCTGAAACGATATTGCAGAATTTTGGAAATGGAATGATTCCAAAAACTTCAAAATTCGCGTACCTGCTTCGCTGTCATCAAAGGCAAAACTAGACATAATTCTGGTAGATCCATATGGATGAGCTAACATGAAAGCTGTAGCCATTTTGTATTCTCTAGACTGTTTGTAAGTCAAAATATTAGGGCCACCAGCGCCATGTCCTCTCTGATTATCGTGGTTGTCCACGAAGACGAAAGCGTAGTCGCTATCCATGAAGCCCCAACCTGTTCCCCAACTATCTAACCAAACTAACTGATCAAGTCCTCTAAAAACGCGCCCAATATCACTTGAATGCCTGAATTCGGTAACACGTCCTAAACTTGAATAATCTCTCCATGTCACTGCTTCATCGTCACCTGTAAAGTAATATGAAGGAATATTAGAAAGAAAAAAATAGTGAAGTTTGTCTTACTAAAGCTGATAACCTCCTGGTACACAAATGGTCTTGTATTTGGGGCAAATCCATGATTAACATTTAGATCGTTCACCCTATTGAATATAACCCTCAAATCTTCAGGCCACATGTGCTTTGCCGCATCTACCCTAAATCCAGCCACACCATGGTGTATTAATGTGTTGAGGAAATCAACCAATCTATCTCGAACGTATTCGTTTCTCTGGAACAAGTTTAATGTGCTTTGGTAATTGTCACCAGTTTAATAGAGGGTCTTACTTGGTTTAAATCATTCAAACCTGCTAACATGCATTGTCTAATTTGCCAAATATCGTTCCAGTCGTAGATGTCACATTCTGAATTGAAGTCGAGGTAAGTGTAAGGTACCGCTGGATAATCTCTAGCGTAAGTATCAGCCCAACTGCCCGCAGTTCCTGTAGCAATACCAAATCGACCGGTCATGTGATTCAGGATGATATCTATGTATACTCTGTGATGAAAACAATTTATAAAGGAGATATTGGGAGTGAGCTTTGATGAGTCACCCACCTTACACCAACTGCATTACATCTAGCGACCATATTAGCGAACTGGGCTTCATTACCAGATCTAGTTTGAAGAATATAACTCATTGGTTGGTATCTCTCCCACCATGGTCTCCAGGGATCGGTAATAATAGCATTCTCGTTGACTGGAGACAGCTTTTTTAAGCAATTCGTACATTTATTAGTTCTAGTGGTTTGAATAAATATAATTTGGATAGCTTACCTGAACACCGCCGTATCCCTTGTGTTGCAAAAATCTTTCGCATTCATCTGCTACATCTGAGAATTTCCATTCGAATAAATGAACAATAGTGTTTCTATCTTCTGGCATATTTGGGTCCCATTGCCCTAAAATACCCGCGAATAAACATACTAAACTAATTAGGGAAAACCACGTCATTTCGAATTAAGAAGTTTAGTTCACTGTGAGGCGTGTTTCAGTCTCAAGGATTTGGAACTTATAATATCTATTTATCGGTATTTTTATCGGTAAATTGATTTTTGATGTATTTTTATTTTTAGAGTTAAGATCCACTTCTAATTAAATCTCTATTACTTATGTAGCATGCTTTTGATGGTATATTTGACACGTATAGAAGGTATTTTATTACTAGTGAATCAATGGAAACCGAATATTTTTAAAACGAATAATATTTTAATTATTATCTGCAAATTGGAAGGTTGTATTTATTAAATGGATGAGGCAGGATAAGCTCTGTTTCTTAAAAAAAACGGGCAAACTTTTAGGTGCATACCCATGGGGAATTCTGTTGGAACAAAACATTTGACCTTTGCTCTAAGTCTTACCAATGTTGTTGGGCTAATTCCCATTTCAACTTAGACTGACGTGAACAAGCTTTATTTCATCCCAAGATTAAGAAATTACAATACCAGCTTCAAATAGAGCTAAATAAAGGAATCTTGGTTGTTATAAAAATGAAAAGCCCTTCTGAACTCTATTTCTGACAGAAATAAAAACAAATATATGTAAACAATCAATAAATAATTTATTTCCACTTTAAAATTTTGCCAATACAATATTATAAATTACATAATTAAATTATGAAGCTTTAGCATTTACATGGATAGCAAGTACACCATCATCTTCACTATCACTCAATGATACATAACCATAACCATTATCACCTACTGTTACGGTTTTTCCAGTACAAGCACCGTTTACTAAATTACCACTGATGACGTCACAGTATGTTCCGGATGCCAAGCAAGTTTGCATGGTTTGAGCAATTGTTCCTCCATTGGTGAAGGCTACGAAACCACTTCCACCGCGACAGAAAGCAATTTGTTGCGCCCCATTCGTCCACCAATCATTAATTCCTGTACCTTTAACGGCGTTTTTAAACCCAACCATGTTATAAATTTGACGCCATCTGTGTTCGCATACCCAACCATTAGAGCAAGTCTCATCGTCATTGATTCCAGGAGAGATGATGTTGCCATTGCTATCAGCTGGTGGTCCTAAAATCATATTCAAATTTAGATTCATTCCAATTTATTATTATAAAAAAATGTACCTGCATCAGTGTCTTCAAAGTAGAAACTGGACATAACTCTAGTTGATCCAAACGGATGAGCCAACATGAAAGCGATAGCCATCTTGTACTGTTTAGCAGTTTTGTAAGTCAAAATGTTATCACCACCAGCTCCATGACCTCTTTGATTATCGTGGTTATCGACGAAGACGAATGCATTTCCATCATCGACAAAGCCCCAGCCAGTACCCCAGTTTTCTAAATAAGCTAGTTGATCGTAACCGCGGAAGACTCTACCAATTTCGGCACTGTGCCTGAATTCTGTAATTCTACCCATTCCAACGTATTCCGAAGCGGAAACTGCTTCACCACCTGCGATTATACATAAGTAAAATCCGCAACAAGAAGAACTAAGAAATCTTACCGAGATCAATGACTTCTTGGTACAGGAAAGGTCTACTACCGGAAGCGTATCCATGATCAGTATTTAAATTATTCAAGCTATTATAGATTACAGCTAAATCTCCTGGCCACATGTGTTTAGCAGCATCTACTCTGAATCCAGCTACTCCCAATGAAATCAATTTATTCAGGAAGTCAACTATTTTACCACGCACATAATCTGTACCCTGATTCAGATCTCTTAAACCAGTTAGTTCACAATTCCTAACATTATCAGCGTCGTTGTAGTTGGTGATACCGCAATCACCGTTGAAGTCGTAAGTACTGTATGCGACAGCTGGGTAAGATTTGCTATCACTGTAACCGACGTTGCCACCTGTACCGTAGACTGTACCCCAATTACCAGTCATGTGATTGAAGACTACATCGACGTAAATTCTTTTGAAATAAAAAATTAATTTAGATTAGTTATCCTAAACTAATTTGTTTAGAATATTTATTACCTGACTCCAACATTATTACATCTCCTAACCATGTCAGAAAATGCAGTTTCATCTCCGGATCTGGTTATAATTTCATAACTGAGCGGTTGATATCTCTCCCACCAAGGTCTGAAGGTACCGCTGGTGATTACAGCATTTTCATTAACTGGTGAAGTCTTCAATGAAAGTTTTGGTATTAATAATTGTTTTTTCTTGCATATTATAGTTCTAATTTAAAATCTGGCGATTACCTGAACTCCACCATATCCTTTTCCTTGCAAGAATCTTTCACATTCGTCAGCAATATCGGAAAATTTCCACTCGAAAAGATGAACGATGGTATTCCTGTTGTCCCACATATTTTCGGTCCATTGGGCCGTTGAGGCACCAAATAAGGCCAAAACGGTGATGAAGATCGGTGCAAACCACATGGCTGTTGTTTACAAGTAACTAACCATGCACGAAAGATGAAAGTGGTTTGTTTGTGCGATTGCTTATATACTGACATGTTAGGGGTGTTTTTTTCCTACATTATCTAATCTTATTTCGTTGGATCAATCAATTTTTTCATTTCATTTTTATAAAATAACGCGAAATTGGTGATTAGAGCACTCATAGATAGTATACGACATAGTTATAAATCAATTAATAATTTTTATAGTTTCAAATCAGAGTCAATATTTTTACCTAATATGTATTTAAAAAAACATAATATTTGATTGCTATTATTTGCTAATGTATTTATTTGATTCGAATTGATTTTTTTTGGAATTCTGAGTTCTTATGTTGCTAACAGTGGCATAATAGCGCAAATATTGAAATATGTAGGAGAAAAACTGTTGGATAAAGGACAAGCTACTAAGGGGGATTTAAGACAGGCTGATCAATCTGGCAACGTAACAGGATCATGAAGAAGAAGAATTGGGGACATCAACAGATTGCTGCAAGTAAGTACTCCTATTAAACAACACCAGAGAATAGAATGCTTGGGAAGAAGACCACAAGATTAAATAGAACGACGTCACAATTCTGCTCAAAGAAGATCACAGCATGAATAGGAAGTTGAAAGAAACATCATTGATGACCACAGCAATCAATTCGACAAGTACATCTATTCTGAAAATAAAAAATGTTTGACAACATCTGAATTAAAAATTAAGACAAAGTAGCAAGGACCTAGGATTTCATTAGGTATTTATTAATTTTAAGCAAGTACACCATTCGATTTTCAAACCAAAATTGTATGAATTGTATGCTTTGATTTACCAGGTTCAGCTGACGCAATCTATGTAGTTTGGAAAGCACTGATTCAGGTTATCTGAAGTATCAGAAATTTTCCTATACTGATGTTAGTCGATTTCTTGGACAAATTGGTGCCAAATGCTAGCAATGCTTTGCATAGTATATGTATAAGATTTCGGAAACGCCATTTTCCAGTAGCGTGGTTATCTTCTTCACAACCGAGGAACGTTAAAGTGACTGGTACTTGGTTGATGACGTAAATACTTGCTGACTATTTTTGCATGATGAACTGCTGATTTCATCTTCATCTTCATCAAATATTTTGGGAGATACATTTTTTGAAAAAGCTTGGACTGTACCACTTCGTTGTTGAACCCCATAATAAATTGGTTATGCAACATCATATCGATTACTACTTGTTAACTATTTAATGTTGCCACAAAAATTGATTCCGTTACTACCTACTACAATATTTATTGAAGTTCAATACACATATATGCGCAGTTTGAAAATCTGCGTGAGCGTTGTGTATAGAAATTAGGTTATTTATTTTTGTTTTATTCTACAAAATAATATAACAAATATTTTTTATCAAAGATATATTAGTCCAAGAGCCCATGAACGCCAGACTTACGTCATAGTATAGAAGCTGAATTTTTTTCTGTGTGAAGACACGTAACAACGTTTGGCTTCTATGAACTTCGAGTCGTGGGCCCTTCGACAAGTACCTACCAGGTAGCAAAAGTGTGAAAAATCGCTACTGAATTACGTCATAGTATAAAAGCTGAAAATTTGATATGTTGTAGGGATAATTATAACACACCACCATCCCCATTGCCAGACACTTTGCGTGGGCCCTTCCTTCCGCCAGACACCATTGAAGTTCCTTATGACGTAATTGTACTTACGTCATAGTATAAAAGCTGAAATTGAAATATGTTACTTGAGCAACTATTTGAAGATGTTCCCCAAGCAGCCAGACACTTTCCATGGTCCTAAAGCCGTGCCAAACACAGTTAAAAAAAAGACTCAAAATGTCTTTTTATTTGATTTTCTAGAAGAACGATAGGTCGTAAAGACAAATTTTATGGACAAAAATTGTAGAGAACAATTATATCTATAATTTATCTCGTAGAAACCTTGAGCTGCGATCAAAATTGCACGAACTAGAGGGCGCTGAAATTTCTAAAAATCACTTTTTTCGTTTTTTTCACGTTAAAACATGATTTTTGATGTATAATTTGAATAGGAAAGTTGTAGAACTAAAGAATATCTACAAAATCGTTTATATACTTTTTTTCCATACGATGCACCATTACAGAGATACAGCATTTTTATTTATTTTTCATTCTTTTCATGTACCATCGGTGGTTTTTCGTGAGTATCGAGTGAATAATAAGAAATATAATAAGAAAATAGTTTGTCCTTAAATGTTACTGGAATACCGAAAATGCCACTGAAGTGCAAAGACGATTCAGAAGGGAGTTTGATAAACCGCCACCAACGCATCGGACTATTGCTCGCATCAGAGATAAATTTGAAAGAGATGGAACCGTTCACAACGTCAACAAGAATCGTTCTTGACGACCACGGACATCCACCAACCCTGCAAAAGAAGAGCAGGTGCAGGAAACCCTCATCCGAACCCCACGGAAATCTTTACGACAAACGGCTCGGGAGACAAACATCTCAAAAGACAGCGTACATCGCATCATGAAGCGTCTGCGTTGGAAAAGCTACATTCCAACACTAGCCCATGCTCTCAATGAAGATGATCCTGAAATTGGAAATTGAAAGACAATGTCGCGAAATTCCAAATGAACTGTTTCGTGACGTTTGTGAATCCACTGGTACACGTTATCAGCGTTGTCTGGACAATGACGGCCATCAATTTGAACATTTTACAAGCTTTTAAACTTGTCTTTATGTTCATAAATAAAGTTTTTATAGTCATTCAAAATATTAGTACATTATTTTGAGACACCCTGTATTTCAATTTCAGCTTTTATACTATGACGTAAGTACAATTACGTCATAATGAACTTCAAGGGTGTCTGGCGGAGGGAAGGGCCCACGCAGAGTGTGGGGATGGTGGTCTGTTATAATTATCCCTACAACATATCAAATTTTCAGCTTTTATACTATGACGTAATTAAGTAGCGATTTTTCACGCCTTTGCTACCTGTTACCTGTCGAAGGGCCCACGACTCGAAGGTCATAGTAGCCAAACGTTGTTACCTACTATAGTGTCTTTACACAGAAAAAAATTCAGCTGTTATATTATGACGTAAGTCTGGCGTTCACGGGCTCTTGGACTATATTATTTTGTAGCAAGATGTTAAATATCAAATGTATATTTGCTTAGATATGTATGTCAATATAAAAAATGATGAACAGAATATTTCTGTTTTTATTACTGTATCAAGTTCAGTCAAACAAATTTAATTCCTATTTCCGAATTTATTTCAATAAATTAATATGAGAATATTTAAAATGTCTAAAATTGTTTATCGAAAATATATTTTTTTAAGACGTTTTAATTTAATAAACTTCTTTTACAAAGTATGGCGACATATATATATAATACTTTGTTTATTTGCAAATGTTTCTATATCAAGAAAATGGCGCTTTTCAAGCGATAATTGAATCGTCAAATCGATAAATTCGTCTTGAAATAAAACTCGTATCACCTGAAAAACGAAAAAAATTACAATCGATTCACTTTTCAAGGCGATATGGTAATACGCACATAAATGTCAGTAGGACGATGTTACGAAGGATAATTGTATTTGTCGACCATAAACTACATAATTCTCTCCCCGGGGAATGAAATATCGCAAATAATAAAGCGATATATTATCCTTAAGGCAAACAGCGTTTTTCTCCCCACATTTTAGTGTTTTTTCCTCGTCTGCACGTACTACAGACAACAACGATTACTTGCCGATGGGCAAATGATATAAAATAACGAGAGGAGAAGTTTAGAAAAAGAAATGGTAGAAGAAGAAGCTGAAACAGTATCTTGTTAAATATGTTGTTTATCTATAATAAGTACGTATTTAGAAACTCAGTTTGGACGTATTTTTTATTTATATATAATCTGTTACCTTTCTACCCTAAGGTGTAAGGTATTTACAATAGTACTGATTACAATTAGCAAGTTTAAGGTGAATATACGAATTTTGCCCATTCTTTCTTGTTCTTTGACATTCTTATCGCTTCAGTCCAATTCTTGTTTCGTTTCTTCAGTATTAAGGCCACCTCATCATTCCAGGTCTTCTTGGATTTTCCCCTTCTCCTCTTATTCTGTACTTTTGCCCATACCTGTTTCACTTGTCTTGTTTGTTGCATTCGATTAACGTTTCAGAACCATTTCAATTGATTTCTTTATATTAGATTATATGCTGCTTCTACATTCAATTCGTCTCTTAGAAATTTCATCTCCATCGCCCGAAATCTGCATTTCTATTACTGGTTTAATACCCAACTCTCACTCTAGATGGTGATTTTTGTTTTTCTACTTATTTCTCTCTTCGTTATTATAGGTCGATTCAAACTATAATATACTTTAGCTGAATTATTTATTGTTTCTATTATTTCATTCCCTATACTTATTTCCTTCTCTATTAATCCATGTCCTTAGATATTTATATTTTTCAACCTGTTCTATTTTCTCTTGATTTAATCGAATGTTAAATTGCTTTTGTTTTTTTATCTATCATCATCACCTTTGTTTTATTCGTGTTTATCTTTAGGTTCCTTCCCTTCAATGCTTTTTCCTATACTAACAAATTCTCTTGTAGGGCTTTTTCTGTTGGTGCACATATCATCATGTCGTCAGCAAAAGCACATCCTCCTACGGGTGTTTTTATAATTTTGTGTTCTACTGATTTAATGACATCATCCATAACCAATATAAAAAGTGTCGGGCTTAATACACCTCCCTGTCTTAATCCATCGTTTATATCGAACATCTTTGAATCCAAATTATCTTTCTTTATATAATTTTTGTTACTATACAGACTCTGAAGATTCTTTAATAATTTTTGAGTTACATTTCTGTGTCTTAATCCTGACCAAACTGTTTTCAATGAAACTCTGTCAAATGCTTTTTCGAAATCTGTCTTTTGTTTCCTGTTTTTATTAACTGTTTAAGAGTTAAGATGTAGTCCTGTGTACTCCTGCCCTTTCTAAATCCGCTTTGTGTTTCTGCTAATTGGTGTTCGGTTTGTTCTTTCAATTTTCTCTGTAGTATGAATTCATAGGCTTTACATACTATGCTTAGTAAGGTGATCCCTCTATAGTTTGCGCAGTTTCCTTTCTTATATATCGGTACGATTATTCCTATCTTCCAGTCGTACTTCTTCTTGTATCCATACTTTGTTAAACAATTTTGTGAGTATATTTATGCCTTCTTTGGATAAGTTCTTCACCAGTCTGATGTAATGCGGTCATGTCCGCCTGATTTGCCTAGTTTCAGATGTTTTATTGCTCCTACGACTACTGTTTCTCTGTATATATATTTATCTTTTGCATTATTCTCCGCCACATTAGCATTCTCTTCACTCTCTGTTTGTTCTTTTTCTGCAGTTAGAAGTTTTTGAAAGTATTATTTACATCTTTCCATAATGTCTGCATCATTAGTTATCATTTGATTATTTTTTGATTTTACATGTTTTATTACTTGTTGTTTTCCTTTTCGAGCGGGTTTAGTTTAGGATACTAATTTGAAGCGACTAACTAATCAAAAATTATTCTTCATAGTCTTCATTAAGAAACTTAAACTTATTAAGAAAAAAATGATGAAGAATTGAGAGACATATTTTCAAAGGTTATTGTAGGAAGATCAAAAGGAAGAAAACCAAAAATAAAGAGCAACCGAGCAAAACAAAGTTTCTATATATATATTCTGTATATTCTGTTGGTGCTTGATGGCCAAAAATTGTTGTTTGCAAAGAATCATTGATATGGTCCATGACATGGTTCAGAAAGATAGAAGAATCATAAAGAATTAGGTCTCAAAAAGGTGGCTGCACGATGGGCATCGAAAATGTTGACGCCAGAGCAAAAGCACATTCGACAGGTCATCATTAAGCGAGATCCAGAACAATTCCTTGCAAGATTCGTTACTGTGGGTGAAACCTACATCATTATAATCCTGAATAAAAAAGGCAAAGCATGGAATGGAGCCACAAAGGTTCACTACCCCCTCGAAAGTTTCGTGCAACAGCATCTGCGGGGAAGGTCATCGTCATAGTTTTTTGAGATGGCAATATTATGCTGTTTTAATTTCAAAACTCCGTAATTAAATTCAAGAAAAAAGGAGAGGAAAACTTAGATGTGGTGTGCTGTTTCATCAGGACAACGCTTCTGCCCCCTATTCTCCAACTTTGGCTCTAGTGGGACGATAGGACACTGATGACAGACATGAACGAATGGTTTGCAGCCCAAGACAAAAATATTCATTTCTGAGGGTTACACTAAAAGTGTGTTAACGTCTTAGTGGATTATGTTGCTCTCGTCGTATCATGCCCATTGAACGCGTAAACAAGTAAGCGTTGCAGCAATTTAAAATTTGACATGACATCGTTGATAACAAAATATGTACACCCAATATTTTTATCACTAAAAGTTACATTAGAAGACAGGAGAAAAAATACACGTCATTTCCTTTGTAATATTTCTAAAGTTGTTTACTTTGTTCGGAAGAATTAATGTTTGCTTTTACCGGCAAGAGAATACGAACAAAGTCGATTGGAATATTTATAGTTGACGTGTGAGCATTAATTAGATTGATTTTGTGTTATCTTTGCTTATACCGTGCTATATTGTTCCTTGCGGATATTCTAGTGTAAATTTATTACTTCGGGTGAGGTGAAACAGGACCGAGAAAACAGAGAAATACATACATGCAGACCTCACCTTACAACGTAGTAAATACGTATATATGGAGTCTTGGGGGATTATCTGGTCTTTATTCTTTACTCAGGTGTAGTATCCTGTGATATAATACCTAAATCTGTCTGTATTAGATTGTGGCGCCCAACAAACGACAGACTTTACGATTTTGATATTGAAATCTATTCACTATTTTGTGGATCACATATTTGTTTTTATTGTACATGATACAATTAATTAGTAAAAGAGAACTAACACGATATGCAGCTGTCAATAGTGATTTTAGGAGTTGCCTACGTCCAATATACAGGTAGTATTATTGGAAACGTCAGTTATAATTTGCCCCCAGAATACCTCAACCGTGGAATATGTCCCAATAGTGAACACATTTTCGTTTCCAATAGATTGACGACAAAACATACGTTTGCGTGTACTACGTACATAGATGTCCCTCAAGTTGTTTACAGCTTCATAATAGCAGTTGGCAGCATGGTGTGAATAGTTTTTTTCCTCTCATTTTGTGCGCAATTTGTGCGAAACCACGCATGTAACCATATATTTAATAAAAGGTCTTCTGTATAAAGAATGTTTCGAATAAAATATATAGGAACAATTACGTGAAAATGTTGTTATTGAAATTTCATTTTCAGGTAATTAACCACTGATTTATTTAACAATTGCGTAGATAATACAGGGTCCGACAGGGAGATATGGTTACTTCTTATGGTGTTATCTAAAAGCTCAAAAAGTTTAGGCAGGCAAATCACGTACTCTTGCAACGATGTAACGATTATTTTATTACTCAAACAGCAATGTATTGTAATATTCAACTACAATCGAAAATAAGTATTACATTCTTTCAAAAATACCATACTTAGCGGCTAGGGTTTGTATTTACTTGTCAGGTATTATGCCAAAAAATCTTTCATGGATAGCTAATTGTCCAGAATTCCTGAAGAAAGACATTCTTCTGACAAAGGTATTCAAATACTGTCAATGCTAAGGAAAAAAAAATTGGTTTGATTTAACCACTAGATGTTTATGGATTCAGAAGATGGAAGCAATTCATACGCCGATTTTTTGACAGTTGCAATCATTAATACGCAATCAATTGCTGTGCCCTAAATATAGTAATTTCGTTGAAGAATCGACCTGAACTGTTTTAACATCCACTGAATTTTATCCAATATATTTTAAATATTATGCTCCAAGCAGTTTTTTCATGACTTTCATTGCCATATTACACCACCAATGCATGCTTCATTTAAAAACGTATTATAATAAATGCCTTGTTTATGTTAGGTGTTAATGTTAAGGATTTATGAGTACATGCAATTCCGTGTTTAGATTTGTATGAATTATGAACATTAAGATGCTAACTTTTTTATTGTTTATGTATAATTATTTATTAATTATATGTAAATAAATAAATGCTCTTCAAAGTACTCTGCACAAATGACCTGCAAATGCCAACTGATTGAAATGATAATTAAGAGCAGTGTTTAAAATAATAAGAAAGAGAGGGGAGGTAACTTTTTGATTTATCAAAAAAAAACCTCATATAAAATTGTGGTTAGGCGGCTGACTATTGTTGTGAGAGGACGATAGGTGCCGGGGTTCAATTCTCCGGAGGGACGGTGACATTTTTTCAGAGAGTTTAATCCCGGATCGACTTGCCATTCGCTGTTGGGAGCAAAGTGATTAACAGCGCGGCATCATAAAAGGCGATATGATGCTGTCACAAAGCCATTTAAACACTTACACACACTAAACTACACCGCAAGAGTTGTAGTGATAGCCAGACAAGTAATACAGCTTACGGAGTCACTGCAACTAAGCACCCACCACACCTTAAAAAAATTATTGGAAATCTTACCCTTTCAGTAAACGATATGTTTCAGACATTTTTCACATTTTTTAAAATCTTACACTCAAGGTACGGTTACACTTAAATACAATACCTTGTATACAGGGTGTTTCATAATATATGCGCAGGACTCCAGGATGTGATAGCTTCTCCAAAAGTTCGTAAAAAAGTTTCCCCCTCTAAAATGCGTAAAAAAATCGATTTTTGCAAATATATTCGGAATCGTTTAGAAACAGCTTTTGTGAGCATTTTCTACTCATAATAAGCTAAGTTGTGTGCAAGAAATATTTTTTTAAAGTTATAATTGGTGAAGATTTTCAAGGGGTAGTGGTTGTTTTTCTGCCTAAGTTCTACGCCACTGGAAAAAGTACGGTTATGAGATGGCCATTTGAACCGCCAATGTTTTCTACACAAAAAAGGTACTGCTGGTCATGAGCTCTAAAGTTGACCGTTTTCGAGAAAAATTCACTTTTATGTTGAAAAACATGGTCAATTTTTTTTAATAAAAATTTAATTTACTAAAAGGTTAGAATAAGTAAGAAAAGCAAACGTTAACTTCATAATTGCATAATTAAAAAAACTAAAAAATGATACAAAAGTTGTCTTTTCAAAATTCTCCAAACCGTAAAGGTTGAATTTGTGTTCTTATTGAATGTGTGTGGTTAAGTTGACTGTATAATTTATTATTTGGTTTCTTTACGATAAACGGTTCCGGAAATATTTGCAAAAAACGATTTTATTAAATTAAATTTCAACACCCTGTATCTCGAAAATTGTGCATTTTAGTAGGTAAGTTGATAGAAACTTTTTTTCAAATTTTTGGGACAAGCTATCATATCCTGAAGTCCTGCGCATATATTGTGGAACACCCTGTACATCACACTCATGTGCTCTGAAAGACCTTACTATACTGTATAATTAAATACTCACAAACAAAATGTTTTCGTTTTCAAATCTCAATACTCACCTACCGAGTATCATTAAGATCTGTAATTGTGTTCTAGAATAATAAATTGCGAATAAAAATAGAATTAATTATTTTGTAATCAGATTCAAACTTGACTGAAATATAAATATTGATAGAGAAGCCTCTTGAATCAGCTATCTTGGTGGTCTGATTAGGAACAACTTTATCTGAAACTATTAATCGTTTCATACACTTTTAAACTTCGATTTTATTTTACTAATTATTACATAAACACTTATCGTTAAGTTTGGAGTGATAAGGTGACAAAATCCTTTTATTGTATTTTTACAGTAGGATTTTTTAGACTTTTTTTGATATCATAATTCGACGATGTATCATTTTGTATTTTATCAGCTATAATAATCGATAATATGTCAAGAACAACGTGAAATTAATAATGCCGTGTATTATTTCGGTTTTATCATATCTAATTGCTTTGTATAAGTACATTTATATTTGTTTACTTTTACTATATGTATGTACAGTCTGATATGGAAACGTAAACGTTAAGAAAATTATTGAATAATCACTTATTTAATATTATTCTTTATTTTACATGAAACGCGATTTGCTTTGTACCTTCCAGCATAAATCGAGAAATTGCTCTGAAATTGCTTTATTGTACATGTGAGTAATTATAAATCATTATACATCTGGCATATTATATTTTATGTTATCATGTTAAATTCTAGATTACAAATTACGAAATACGAGCATACATGTTTAATATGAAAATATTACACATTTATTGTATAGAATCACCTGAAATACTTGAACTTATATTTGCAAATCGGTATCACGTGACCGATCTACGTAATACACGTCTGAATAATTATGAAGTATCCTTTGAAACCCCCTTTAATAATAATCTAAAATATTTTCAGCATTAATAAATATTAATTTATGCAAACGAGGCCTACGCTATCTCTTGGTCACATCACGAACTGCATCCTAATATCACTTATCTTGACACACCAATTAAATAACTGTTTGTTTCATGTCATCGTCGATTAATTTTCCACCTTTCTATTATCGTATGGGGATACTATTTTAAGTTTAGTCGTAGTAGCTTTTCAAGGTTTCCATTAAATACACCACGTTTACAAAGTATGGATACGAACTTATCTCTTCCATGTCTCTCTGTCAAGAGGTTCTATCAACTTATATGGATGAAGTTTATTGCAGTAATGAGTTTAATACTAAAGCTTCCATAACCATCTGTAATAGAATTTATCATAAAGAGAAGAAAATTTCAGTTTAAGCCGTTCATTAAACTATGACAATTTTGCGAACTGTGCCATAGAGCCTCGTCAGAAAAAAAAAACGTGTTGTAGAATAAAAGGATTTTCTCCAATCTTATAATAATATGTATAATTAAACAAGAAAATTCAAATCGTTGTTACAAATCTCCAGGTCTCGACGTATGAATAAATTTCATAGCAGTATGTACAGATCCGACACCCAAAAAAGCAACGACCTACAGCGAATTTAAAAGGAATTTTAGTAGCACTTTGGTGGAACTGCAGATGAGAAACTCACCTATATTAGTTTTGTATATGATAGAATAGGATAGCAATATCGGCGGAAGAATGCTGCAATTGATTATCTGCAATGGTTTCAAAGTTATGAATTTTTTACCCTAGCAAAGAGAAGCGAAAATTGCGTGCGAACCCTCTGTAACGCGAGTCACACGCAATTTTTTGATCAAATCATAATCTTTCTCTTAGGGCCGGTTGTACAATATGCCGCTAAACTACCCAACAGCGTTATCTTACCGACAAGTCTGTATTACAATCTACCAATATTATTGTCAGCCACGCTATCGGTAAGATATTTTATCGGGTGCTCGAAGTTACCGATATGCTAGTTATCCAACAGATAACATATAAACGTCATACATAACCTTAATACTTCAGTTCAAAGTAGAATAAACGCGCGTATGTAATTTATGTTTTTTCTGATAATTTACAAAAATTATCAGTGTTAATTTAAAAAAATGTATGAAAATATACATAGAGACACGGCTAATAACACAAAAGAGGAGTGCTGACAGCTTGTGGAAAAGTTTGCCCGCATAGTAGAGCATAAAATAAACCGATGCAGTTACTTAGATACAAAAAATAGTATGGCAAGATATTTGTGTCCAATTTAACTGTCCTTGCTTAGACGAAATCTAGAAATCTTATAAAAAATTCGTTATCATCCCAATAATCAACTTGGTTTAAACGTGGTCTGATAGGTTTTTCCTTTCGTCTATGCCACAAGTCATTCAATATCAATTCAATTTTTGGAATTACTACTACATACTAACGTGCCATCGAAAAAAAAACATAATTAGTGTAGGCTATGTAAATGTGTTTGATCGTTGCTTTAGCCATTACCACATTGACATTTATTATATGACATTTTATTGTAACCATAGTTTATAACCTCGAAATGATACTCCAATATAAACAGAAATAAATAATTCATTTAATATTGACATGATAGTAGGACACACGTAGGACAGATTGACATTTACAGGGAAGACGGTTATCGAAGTCAGTGGTTGTTGAAATGTGTTAATAACGATTTATTGTCAAAAACATTATGTTTGCGAAGCACTGCGAATTTTAAAAAGGAAAAAATAACGCAAAAAGATATGAAAACTAACCTAAAAAGTGCTAAAAATATGAAGCTGTTCGAAAACACAATGATACCATCACGTATGCAAAATATAATCGTAACGATAATTCGCTTGAAGAAGCTCATGAAAACATTGCAGCTTGTATGCATGACAGTGTAAACTTTTCTTTAGAATATGTTGGCATGTGCCATAGGACAGATTTGTCTGTTGCGCCATTACTGAAATGGACGTTTTTGGATTTTCATCAATAATATGCTGAATCACTCCAATATTTTCAGCTGTATGTTTAGATGGCCGTCCACTAAACAGTTTTTCCACCAACGTCACCGATCTCCCTGAATAACTGCACAGATGTTGTCAAAACATTGTAAAAACTATTGTAATCAAATACTAATTCAGGATCTTCTTCACGAAAGTCGGCCATGCATTCTAGAATTGAATATTGCCACTCGCCATTTACTTTCTCACCTGTACGGAAGTAGCATTCGATCATTTTAGGTTTCTGCTCTGTGTTGAATACCATTTTTTTAATTTAACGTAGTTTAATAAACTCAGAAATATTGACACAAACGTTTTCAAATTAAATGTCAAGGAATAAATTGGAATAAATGTCATTATGTGGAAGTGGCTAAAGTAACAATCCATTCACATAGCCTACCCTAATTATGATTTTTTTCGATGTGTCTATACTAGTTTCATATAAATTAAATATTATTTAAATACAATTGTCGAATTGCGCTACCTGTAGATACTTTCTTTATCAAATTCAATTTGTTGTTGTGCTTTTTGTCAAATCATACCTCAGTGTTGCAAACTCTATAAACTTAACTTACTAAAATAACCAGTGATATTATTACCAACTGCAGTTTATTTTGCCGACAACTATCCATCCGATTATTGTAACATGTAATACACTTCGTAATCTTATCCGCCCGATAGAGTTGTCGCCCGGATACTAATCGGGCACATTTACTGGCATATTGTACAACCGGCCCTTAGGGTGCATTCCGAAATCTGCTGAAATAGCTGTTACTGCTTTACTGAGATCGAAGAGCAGAGATCGTTTCGTAATAGTTCATTAACGTCATTGAGCATATGCAGTCACGCAATTTCGGAACGATTTCAGCCATTAACCAGTTCGGTTGATGTATCAGTACTTAACAGCATACAAACTGTACTACAATACACAGTCAACAGCGTACACATTACACGGCACACTCAGTTCAACCAATATCAAAATGTGAAGAATCATATTAGATAATAGGATGTTTGCTTTCAAATAGTTGCCAGCCCGTTTATATGTGGCCTTGACTTCACCTCATAACCAACAGCAGTTTCAGCAGTAACTTATGACGTCACTCTTTACTGACATGGCGCTTTGTATAGTGTCCTCAGCATGTATAAACTGATTACAGAACGCTAATTCAGTACTGTCAGTGCTCTCAGCAGATTTCGGAATGCACCCTTACATTTACGAGTATAACGGGTTCATCCATATTTCGACCACGGTTAGAGGTGTTGACCTTTTGGGTGTTTCGACTGTACATCATTTATATTTTTTTTGTATTTTATATCTCTACGTGGTCGATGTATCTTCTTGAAACTTTTTTTTTACTGGCAAAACTAACAATCGTTACTATGGCAACAATAATGCCGTAATTGATAATTTGTATCATTAAAGAAAAGATTTGCTATTAATATTGTTTGTTAATACAATATAAGTGTTACAAACCTTTAAATTTAGATTGAAGTTGAATTTCAAAGAGCATTTTTCTATTATATTTAATTGTTTAATAATTTTGATGATGCTGAAATGATTATTAAAGGTTTTTGACTGTACTGTACAATGTTAGCTCATGTTTTAATATTCTATTGTATTTATAAAACAGCAACCCTTTTTTCGTAACCTTATACATGTGCCTCAGTTAACTATAAGGATTCTTTTGATAGGTTGAATATTAACAGAAATATTAAATTTTAAACATTAACAAATATACGGTCTTCCCTCTAACTTATTATGAGAGATACGAAGAAATGTCACATTATCTCACATTCAACGGGCTTTCAATTGATGATATGAAAATTATAGGTTATTCTGGGATTTTATGACATAATGGAATTTTAGAGTTGAACGCCCCCTAGTTACGCCCCCTACCGATAAAATCTAGAACTTTAAAATAATTTTCAGCAAATATCTTTTGCCTCGCTTGGTGGCTCATCCTGTACATCTACATAAATGAGGTAATGATTTAAAAATGTCAGTTCTTTTTAGTAAAGTAACTATTTAATTTTGATTAAATCTTCTTTTCTTTCAAGCTTATTTGAACAGCGATTTCTGTAATTTTTTGAAAAGTTTGTTCAAGAAGTTACTATATTAAGACCTTGTTTTCTGTCTTCAAGGGTGTATATTATGTTTCCATTAACTTCTTGTATACTCTGTTTTTTAATAGGAGGGACAAACCGCTACAACCCGCATCACATTAGGTAAATTTAATAATTGAGAATTTCGGCGGTAAATTTAAATGATAGATTACTATTAATCTATCCATTAATTGTATTAAATAATTATTTTTACATTTCTGCACGACGCTGACGTTCTAAAATTGCCGCTTGATATTTGCTAACTCTTAATGGATATCAATCATTACAGAAATGTTAAATTACTAGCGAAACATAACCTAGAAATAGCACTTTTTAGATCGAGTTTTAGGTATCTTAGACTGATCGCCGCAAAAAAGGAGGCCCGTCTTGGACTCAGTAAAACGTGTACTTTTCGTTAAACTGTATATAAATTGCCAATTTGGTGGTTGACATACGGAAGTTAAGCCCAAATACTTTTTCTTTTAAAGTGATTTTATTGTTTAAACACCGTAAAATCCCAAAATATAATTGGAAAAACATTTACTTAATCGGAATCAGAACATCTGGAACATCCTCCTGTTTTTCGCAATACTTGGGAATAAGTTCTCGTTTAAAATTGCAAAATCCAAAAGCATCTTTTAAACACTGCAATTTTTAATGCCAGCTGAAATATCATCAGCAGTGATCAGAAGCAATTCAGCAAGCAAGGCTGCTTCTGCAACAGTTTCGTTTACCTAATGATATTTTAATCCAGGAGTTGTACTAAAGCTGTTACGTTCGGAGGCATGCGCAGAGTAAGAATTTTTTCGAGCACTAGAAACTATTTTCCTCCAAAGATCCGTCGTTTCTGGGCGTACTTTCCAAAACATGCCTATTTCGTCAGCATTGTATAATTGATCATCTGTTAATTGTAGCTTCTGTATTTTATCACGAAGATATAGATCCTCCAGAGCATCAACATTTTCACTACTTCAGGATATTTTAAAACTTCAAACCACGCCTTGACGTTCTCATAGTTGTACATAATATAACAAATTAATGTTTTAGAAAATTTGTGGTTAGTAATTATATTAAAGACCTGCTAGCTTTCTTAATTGACCTTTATCAGAACACGGTGTTATAAGTGTAGCAGTCTTGATATTTGCTATTACATTATTTAGTTCGTAGACTATACTCTCTATAGTATTAACAAAATTAATTACCGAAACAATTCTATCGTGCAATTAGATTTGTGTACATTTACTCTGAAACGTGATTGTGGTGCCAATATTTACACCAACCTATCTGATATTCTTAATATCACTTTCTCAAAGTAAAACCGTAAGCTTGATTGATTATACAGAGATAAAAGAAAACTATATAATTTATAACTTTGTGGTGCTTGGTCGTGAATTTAGAACAGTTTTCATATGTACCTGAGGAATTACTTCTATTTTTAGCGACAACATTACGCGGTGTGAATTTCATTCCGGGATATATTTTACCAATCTTTTACACTATTAATTAAAAAGAAATAATGTTCTCTATTTTTTTTTATAGATATTTAATCAGAGATGAACGCAACTTCGCCTAAATCATCTTTAGTAAAGTTAGGTCTGTATCCGAAACAGAAAAGTTTGAAGGTAATGGTTTTGGGTCAAGCTGGCGTTGGGAAATCAGGTATGTCATTTATTTAATTTGCGGTTTACGTTACGCGTATGTTACGAAAGTTAAACTTGTAAAATCGAATTAGACTGCTTAATTTACTTATCGGGTGTTCACTCACTGATTTCAAATTGTTCGGAGCTCGTTGAAGCTGTGTTAATCTAGTTAGCTAAATGTTAGCTGTTACGAATTCACCTCTTTAATGGCGTCCATTATATTTCAAGGTTTATATCGTCTTCCAATGTCCCTAATTGAATCTAATTGTTGTATAGAGGATGCACAGCCAAACTTATGAAATAAAACTTATTATAGTTTTGCTATCGTTTCAAAGGCGAAAATCTTTCTACTGTAGACGTTTTTTAGTTTTAATTCCATCTCTTTCAAAATAATCTGTCTAAATAGTAGTTGACGTCTTTTACAATAAAACTGGCGTTTACGAATTTCTTTGTTGAACAAAACTTTTCTTTCCTCAAATATGGACTATCCCAAAACAGAAAATAGTTGCCATAACTTTTTAGCGGACCAATGGAATAGTGTTTGCCTTTTTCGGAGTCGATTCATTCTTCGCCCTTCACTGTTTCCATTGTGTCTTAGTTTGGTGTTGGAAGGATTTATGCGAATACGTTTTTGCTCTTGGATAAACAAAGGTGACACTCAATGCGAGCTTAACTTGTTCTGGTAGACATACTGTCCTAACAGAAGCAGTTATAGAAGTAAATAATTGAATAATAATGTGTTTAATTACTTTTACTTATCTCATATGGTTCTTGTCGCAAAGCAGTCAAGAAAGTTTTGCATATGCATCCATATAAACTTATAGTACCTAGTTCACGAGTTATATCCAACAGAATTTCAAAAGCAGATAGATTATTGTACGTCGTTTAATGGTCATTTGAATGATATGATAGATCTAAGTTTCTTCAGTGGCGGGGCCTGGTTTCACCTAAGTCACTATGTCAATTCTCATAATTATAGAATATGAAATGCAGAAAATCCATTTATAAAGAAACTCCATTCCACCCTATCAAAATAGGTGTATGGATAGCAATGTTAAGCAGAAGAATAATCGCTCCAATCTTTTTCCATGATAACATTAATGTTGGTAATTATCGTGAAAATATTTTGGAACCATTTATAGAGCAATTACATGATGATGAAACAGTAGGTTATTTCCAACAGGACGATGCAACTGCTCATACAGCACAAGATATAATCGGCTTTCTACAAGAATTTTATGAAGATCGATTAATCAGTAGAGATCGTTGGCCACCACGTTCACCTGATCTAACTCCTCACAAATTTCGATTACATAATGTAGAGTATTGTAGAGGAATTGCAAGAGGCTATACTTAATGCGGTGAATCAAATTACGCACGATGTGTAACTGTGTTCGATAATATGAAAAGAAGAGTTGCTTTATGTGTTCAAAGACATAGGCAATATTTTCAACATTTAATTTCATTGAAAACATAAACAGAGTTCTATGATATTTGTAACATCATTTCTTCTTTTAATAATAATTAATAATAAACATATGTTTAAAACAACCTTTTATTTTTTCTTATTAGTAAACAAAAACTTATATTGAATACTACCTCAATGTTACGTCACTGAGAACGATAATAATGAAGTTGGATATTAGTGGCATGTTTAGGGATATACATACATCAGAGCTGCCAAATGCTCTCAAACAATTTCCCTCTCCCTGTATAACAAACACCCTTTGACATAGCCACAGCCTCTGCAGGTCCAAAATATTGGTGTGGCAACACCAACAGAGTGTAGAGTCTCTGGAAATAATATCGTGTAGTAGGTATAGTGGTTTTAATTTGTGTGCGAGTATTGCCTTTGAAGTGCAAGAACTTAATAATGACTCCATCTTTGATTTTGTTTCATTCTTTTGAGAAATACTAACTAATGAATTTTATTGATGAGGAATGCCATCTTCATACTGAGGCAGGAATTCTTGTTGTTTAAATGTCTCTTCAACTGAATGGAGACCACAAATTGATCTCTTTGATAGTCCCAAGATTTTACTTCTCTTTACTAGAGCTGGGCGAGTAATCCTTTACCTCTTTCATCCATGTTAAAAGCCCTTCAGGTTTGGAAGTTTGAAGAGAGATAGGTGGTAGTGTTTGCTTCGCGGTGTCGTGAACGCTGATGGCACTTAACCATTGCTGAGGTGGTCAAAGTCGTTCGCAATGTTGAGAAGTCTGAGTTTGATCAGACTTAGCATTTTATTCTAGAGAACTTCTAGTTTTTTAAGATGCGTTTTGGCCAGGATCGACTAAGATAGCGAGTTATATGTTATTATGGGGCAAAGGAATGTCATCTAGATTAAGATTTTTATTTTCAACGAAAGAGTTGCTTTTCGAACATAGCATCGACTTTGTAGACATGAATTCTAATCTATCTCTTCATATTTTTAAAAATTAGCTTCTCAACGCTGTTTACCAATTAATGACACAACATATGTAAAAGAAAAGATTCTTGATTCAGTTGACAATCTTTGTGCAACGCAAATCCAAATCTAAAGGTTCTAAAGTTTTGACAAAACTAAGTATAAACGAGTTTTAAGCTAATTCTGTCTTATTCATTTATTGTACAAAAAGAAATAAAACACAAACAAATAATTTCAGATTTACACTGTATTTAGTTGAAAACACAACAGCTGTTTCGCTACACTGTAGCTCCTTCAGGTGATAACATATTCTAAATTAGCTCAGACTGGGAGAGCCTTTAAAAAAGGATAGCTAATTATTTTTCCGTGTACACTAATGAAAACAACGATTCTGCTTATGCGAATCATTTGATTGAATATGACCACTGTTTTAATGAGAAATTTGACATTCTTCATGTATAAAACGAAAGTAGAAAATTAGATTTACTTGAATGTATGGAATTTATTAAACTCGAAAGTAAATCTGAATCAATCGACTTTATTAAATCTATATCTTTCTAGTTCTTAGGTTTCCCCTAAGGCCGATTATTAAGAAAACTGTCCTCTTTAAGTAAATACGAGGGAGCGTTTTTATATTCGCGGAATGGGGGATAAGGGGTGGAAATAAAAGAACCAAATTATTTTTCTTTTTCAATATATTCACCTGCAAGACGGATCAATCAATTTTTCGCATCTTTCAATTAATTTATTTATACCCTCATAAAAAAATGATTTATCTTTATCTGCAAAATACGCCGAAACTGCCTCCTTGACTTCATCATCGGCAGTAAATTTTTTACCCCGCAGCTCTTTTTTCATTTTCGGAAACAGGTAATAATCACTCGGGGCCAGGTCTGGGCTGTAGGGTGGGTGATTCACAATTTCGAAGCCCACCTTATGCAGGACAGCGAACGCAACGCGGCTCTTGTGGACGGGCGCGTTGTCGTGCAAAAGCACCACACCTTTCGTCAATTTATTTTTCCCATGTTTTCTCTTTAATGGCTTCTTTTAATATTCTCCGGTTATAGAAACACCTTTATCTTTATAATCAATCAACAATATTCCTTCCGAGTCCCAAAATACCGTTGCCATGAGTTTCCCAGCTGATTGTGACACTTTAAATTTCTTGGGGGGTGCTGTGCCCTTTTTATGCCACTGCATGGAGTCTTGTTTGGACTCAGGTTAATAATGATGAACCCAAGTTTCGTCTCCAGTAACTATTCGACTCAGTACACCATCCTTGTCTTCGTTACAGAGGTCCAAAAATGCACGCGAACACTCTACGCGCTGTTATTTTTGCGGCGGCGTGAGCATTCTCGGCACCCATCTTGCGCTGACCTTAGACATGCCGAGATGGTCGTGTAGGATTTTAAAAATTGTTGTATCGGATACTCCAACCATTTCTGCGAGTTGTTTCTTCTCTTTAGTCGAGCATCTTCGAGTACAATTTTTTCAACTTTTTGGATAAGTGCTGGCGTGGTCACCTCAAAGCTTCTGCCCGGCCTCGGGTCGTCTTCAAGGGATTCCCTTCCTTGTTTAAATAAACTATGCCACTTGTACACCATGGTTTTTTCTGGACAAGAGTCGCCGTAAACCAATAACATCTCATTCATTATGGTCGCGACTGATTTTCCTTGCCTGGTAAGGAACTTTATAACGGCACGATATTCGATGTTTTCCATATTTCACTTTTCACTCCTAATTATGTTTCTTGGTTGACGATAGCTCAAAGACTAACTGTCTAATAACAATGAAACTTCGTATTTATACTAATTATGAGTCGCTGCACAGGCCACGCCCCCAATGCGCCTAATCACCCCCCTACAACCCGCTCATTCCGCGAATATAAAAACACTCCCTCGTAGATTTAAATCTCCCTCTGTACAATTTTTATAGTTATTGGATAATTTTGGTGGTTAATTATACTTGTCTATATACAGGGTGATTGGTGAGAATGGCCTATTAAAAGTATTATACAAACGGATGGGAATTTTAAAACAAAATTTTGCAGTTGGATATGGTAGAATATGAACTATCACGCGAAAATATTTTTGAATAAATATCACTTCCGGTTAACCGGAAGTCGGCATCAACTTCGATTTTTTAAATAGCATGCTATAAAATAAATTGCAAATTCAGCTTCTATGATAAATTTTACACATATTTCATGTATCATACCCTATACCTAAAACCCATTCCTTCTGAGTTATTTGCAATTAAAGAAAAAAAGTGACAGATACTGATCTTACTTTATAGTGATATTACTTCACGTAGGAGTAAATGAGGCGAATGAAATTTTGCATACGCACAGCTGATATTATGTAGTTATACAGGGTTTGATGTTTTTTTCTGTAACATTATACAGGGTGTTTAAAAACTTAGTTGCTTATAAATAAGTTCAATCCGCGGAAAGTAGATTTTCTTAAATGGAAAGGTATATATTTTATTAGATATTATGATTCTACAAAATATTCTCTTTGAATCCGTATTAGGTGTTCCTATACCTAAAATGTAAGGTTAATAAGTTATAACGATTTAATTAACCTCCGTACTTAAAATGCTCAAATATGTCAATTTACAGAAGCAAGTGTGCTTAGCTCATTTGTTTTACATACTTACTTGCCACTTATTTTGACGTCTGTCATTTTGTTAATCGTATTTTCGAAAATTCTTCCCATTGAATTATAGGAATAAGGGATCCTTTAGGCAAATATCACCAGATGACTAGCAAGAATTATTGGAATACGTCTCCGAATATAGAATGCCTCAATAGAAATGGCTGCCATGTCGAACCATTTAGATAACTTATTTATTTGTGTTATTATTATTGTTGTTCTTATAATTTTTCTACTGTATCTTTTATATTATCTTTTTTATTTTTTTAATTTTACCTAATTTGTTATTACTAATTATTTAGACCTTTGATGTAGATTTACTTTATGTTGATTATTCAAATACCAATTCTTGGGAGTATCTAGGAGAATTCTTAGATAATCTAAATTTTTTACTGATATTGTTACACGTTGGGTTTTACTTTACACTTTGGATTTTACTTTTATTTTAGATACACAAAAGACTCTTCAATCAACAAATATTTCATTGAGTAAAAAAACGTTCAACAAAATATTTTCTTTTGGACACACTACTTCAACTATTTTTTAAATATCTGCCTTCTTAAATAATTATAACTGATATTATTACTTAACAGGTATTGTTCTTTCATCATTGTTCTACGAACATATCGGTTGCTAAAACTTTTTATATCTTATAAATTCTTAGACATTTTTGCTGATCATTGCTTGTAAATGTTAGTATCTTTTACTAAATGTTTGATACGTTTATTTTACTATTTGATTACATTCACTTTGCATAATGAATAAATTCATGATTACCTGATTTGGTCTATTCTCAATGCTAATCCATTCTAACACAATATACTGAGAAAAATGTATTGCACAGAAACGAAAACAATGTTATTACAGAGGTATAATAAAAATTGTAAAAAAGTACTAAGATAACAATATGTTTTATAACAAATAAAATAATTTTTTGTTGTTGTAAAGTAAATACTCGCATTGTTTACCCTAATTATTGTACTGGTGCAGATCTAGTTCTCACAGTGTACGCGAGAACAACTAACTAAAATGACAGACGTCAAAATAAGTGGCAAGTAAGTATGTAAAACAAATGAGCTAAGCACACTTGCTTCTGTAAATTGACATATTTGAGCATTTTAGGTACGGAGGTTAATTAAATCGTTATAACTTATTAACCTTACATTTTAGGTATAGGAACGCCTAATACGGATTCAAAGAGAATATTTTGTAGAATCATAATATCTAATAAAATATATACCTTTCCATTTAAGAAAATCTACTTTCCGCGGATTGAACTTATTTATAAGCAACTAATTTTTTAAACGCCCTGTATAATGTTACAGAAAAAAACTTCAAATGCTGTATAACTACATAATATCAGCTGTGCGTATGCAAAATTTCATTCGCCTTATTTACTCCTACGTGAAGTAATATCACTATAAAGTAAGATCAGTATCTGTCACTTTTTTCTTTAATTGCGAATAACTCAGGAGAAATGGTATTTAGGTATAGGGTATGATACATGAAATATGTGTAGAATTTATCATAGAAGCTGAATTTGTAATTTATTTTATAGCATGCTATTTAAAAAATCGAAGTTGATGCCCACTTCCGGTTAACCGGAAGTGATATTTATTCAAAAATATTTTCACGTGATAGTTCATATTCAACCATATCCAACTGCAAAATTTTGTTTTAAAATTCCTATCCGTTTGTATAATACTTTTAATAGGCCATTCTCACCAATCACCCTGTATAATAGGGTTCTTCTCTGATTGTAATAATTTAGAATATGTTATCACCTGAACTCAACTAAATACTAAATTGTTTGTGTTTTATTTCTATTGGAATATGGATTTACATCAAGTAAAGGCCGAATCTATTGAACATATTGTACAACAACAGTGTTAATATTTATGTTAATGTAAACATATCCTCAAAAGTAATCTCCAGCGCAATTTGCCTTTACCAACTGATAAATTTAAAAGGAAATATTTCGCAGAAAGACCGGATATTTACTTCTTATTTAATCTTCGTACGAAAATGGAAACTTTCGAGTTAGTTAAGCTCTTAACGCTTAAAATGATTTTCAAAAGGATTTTCTTGTAATTCTTAGACTAAATGAATTGAATAGCTGCGAAGGAAAAATTATATCTACAGATTAGATTTGACATAAACGATTTAAGATAATTTCAAATTAAAATAGATAAGTGTAAGTTGTATGTTTAATATCGTTCAAGAATTGATTGAAAAAAAAAATTAAATCGTTATAGACGATGAAAAAGAATCCAATTCTCACCTTCAAACCTATCGAAAAATAAAAATAGAGATCTCGCCGAAACGGAAATGTAACGATATTAAATTTATTTTCAGCAATGGTTGTACGATTCATCACACGGCGGTACATTGGGGAATACGATCCGACATTGGAAAAAGTTTACGCTTTTCACACAGTCATAGACAACGAAATGGTTTATTTCGATATTTTGGACACTGCTGGCCACACCGACGTAAGTTTTTTTTTAATTGCTTTTTTCTCGATATAGAAATGAATGACGGGATTATCTCTAGTTTACATCTGGTTTTGTAAATGTTCGGCTTTGTTTTGGTTTAGGTTGTTCATGTGCGAATGCTTTTTAGTTTATTTTCCGATGATCTAATTAGTAGATTTTTGTTTAATTAGCTTTCAGCGTTAATTAGTGAAATACAAACATGCAGATAAAGCTTAAAAATATACGTGATGCAATTATTAGAGCCGGAAATGTGCTGTCGTTTGATGTGTTGTTTTGGTTGGAGTTCTGCATATTCCTGTCTGTTTAACACAGGACAAGATAGGGTTTGAACAATTCTGACATCAAATTGACATTTAGTTCTACAGTACCCATCGTGATCAAGAATTTTCATTATTCCAACCTTACAATTGAGAAGTTAAACGCTCAGATTGTTGTTAAGACGAGTATAAATTATGTAGACGATCATTGAGATCCTTACATCCTTTCATATTTCAAACGCTTGGCCTAAATTTGTGAAAGATCCAGTATAGTTTGGTGTACCTATATGTAATCTTGAAATCCTTATTTATTTATACATTTCATTTCAGGAAAGCGAATCTCTAGCATTAGAGGCGAATATCAGATGGGCAGAAGCCTTCATACTCATGTACTCAGTCACGGATAAGTGTTCATTCGATGAATGCTACCGTCTGAAGTTCCTAATCAATTACAATAAAAGACGCCGCAGGCTTGGCAGTTCATCCAAAGATAGCGTCGCAGACGTTCCAGTGGTATTAGTCGGGAACAAGATTGATCAGATGGATGATAGGATGGTCACATCTGAAGAGGGTCAGCGTCGTAGTAAAGAAATCGGATGCGTTTGCTTTCACGAGATTTCAGTTAGGGAAAGTATCGATCAGGTAGGTCACTACTGCTTGCGGCGAGTTAATGATGAAACTTTCTTGGAAATTTTGCGCCCTTAGCGATGATTTAGCTGCCCCCTTTTAACGATGCTCGTATGTAACGTTTTGTTTTTCTTATGCCCTCATTAGATTTGTTTATTACTGATGTTGTTTTCCCATATTTTCTTAGAATTTTTTTTTGTACTGCGTAAAAACGTTTACACTCGTCGGTTTATTTTTGTCCTAAACAGTGAATATTTCATCTTAATTTAAACTAATTTTAATTCAAATTTGTCGAAATATAATCTAATCCTTTTAACAGGTTTGGAGCGTTTTTAGAGATGTCTGCAGATTTTGGAGAGTCCACAGTAAAAACCCAATCAAATTGAAACGTTCCAGTAGCGATCGAGAACAAGTTTCACCTGATACAGTCCGCTTATTATGTTCAGCAGCCGTTTCTCCCGGCAGTTTACTTCCATCAAGTTGTCGAACCGGTCTATTAAATAGGCGTTGGACTGAAGTGGAGCTAGAAGAAGAGGACGAAACGGATACCAGTAAAGATAGCACGTCATCCAGTCCTTCGGATGCCCCATTTAGAGAGAGGGCATCTACTGACGGTCATCTCCTCCAGAAACCTTGGAGATGGAGATATCCTCCACCAAATATTGGACACCAAGTTTATTATCCAACAGCTAGGGCTGATAGGAGGATGAGTATATCGATGAGAGGAAGCAACGCTAGTTATTAATTTGCTTTCCATATAATGTATATGTCCATGGTTTAATCAGATAAATCAAAAGCCAAAAACCGTATCAAGAGCTTCGATCAGCAACTTATGTGTTCTATAGCTGAATCTATGTGCAAAATGTAAAAAAAAAACCCAAACTTGAATGGTCTACGTTCAATGTGATATATATTAGAAATATATTTCATGAATATCCTAATTATGGTTTCATTGTATCTAAATTAGGAGAAAATACGAACAAAAAAAAATAAAACAGGGGAAGCAAAACGCATATACATATTAAAGGTACCAAGTTAAGTAATGTATATAAAGTATTAATTATAAGGGTAGACATTGAGAATTTTTATACGGTATAAGCGTTTTCTTTACACGACTGAATACATTCGAATAGTTTATTTCTAATTATAAAGAAAAAATCCTACTGATGTATCCATGTAGGGAACTGTATAAGGTTCACAATATTTTGAAAATAAACGTATTTTAATGTAATATAATTATCTTATACGCTAAAAGAAAATAAAGATATTCAATGTTTTGTGTTTCTTTTGCTTTAGTTTTTGCCTCATTAAAAAGTATTCATGTCAGACTATTATATTGGCTAGTTAAATGAAAAAACAAGAGAAAATAAAAATCATGTCTTTTATCAAGCTCTCGATCTACACGATGCCCTGATTATTAAGTTTGTAGCTCGACTTTTTACTCCTTAAGCCGTAAGGGGTGTGCGTTATCTGTTATGAATTTGGTATTGATCGAGCAGAGCTTGGATTATGCCTTTTGACGAACAGTTGATGGCATTAAGGAAAGGTGTTTGTTTAAACATTGATGGTTTCGCTCAAAACCAATTCACTAGCAACTTTATATCCTCATGTCTTTTACTACAACGAAGATGACTAGTAGTCGAAGAAGTGGAATTTTAAAGAGTGTGTTGATTCATAGAATATCTATGAAACCGTTAAATTTTTGAAACTAACTCGAATAATAAAATTTGCATTCATTTTAATACTCTTTCAAATAAAAAAAGCTGGCGATCAAAAAAAATCCTTTGATCGCAGCGTCATCTTTATTTTCAAATAATAAAACGCAACTGTGATAGCAAATTGGAGTCAATCACATTCTTTACATAGTAACTGCTTTTTACAAAATTCAAATATCTTTATCCGTTTCCGAGATATTTGACCAGGGAGTTTTAAGTGGCACACCTGTATAATAGGTAAGTTACCTATACAGTTGTTTTTCTCATATTATGAGCTACCTGTTTACACAAGTCAGGTTGTTATGACAACAACTGGTAGATAACCTTTTGCATTTAAAACAAATACGTGTCATAAACATTTTCTCTGCTCCATATTTTTTGTTGGTTTTTCAACTCACTATAGATATTTTCATTCTCACATCCATTAAATGTTTTGACTGTGATAGGGTCAAATATGCCTTCATTTTAATTATATTTTTATTTAGTAGCGTGCCCCTGTAATCAGTTGTTTCATTCTTCTATACCTTCTTCATTCACTATGGTAAGTGTTTGAGGACTTCTTCCGACAGATTGGAAGTAGTGAGATCTACACGTGGGTTATGTCCAGCTCGATTATTCGATCATAGAAAATATGTTCTTGTCATTTCATAAAATAAATCTCGATTGTCTAATGTGTTGAATTCTTATTGGCGAACCAAGATCTGATCATATTTCCTTACAATAACACATTTAGACCACAATTCTTTCAATTCTTAATCCCTGGGTTCACAAATTCGTGACCTTCGTAGCTTTTTTTCGTCTCCAATACTCTCAAACAAACCGATTTGGCACTATGATCTTGTTAATTCAAGAGAAGAGATTGTTTTTATTGAAAGGAAATTGCTTAAAAGTAACTCCAAAACTTGTGACCGAAGTGTATGTCCGGTGAAATGCTTGATCTAGTATCACAATCATGATATTGTGCATTTGTATTAAAATCAGCAAAATGCCTGTATACATAACAATCACAATTAATTGTTCACGTATAAATGAACAAACTAGAAAAACCATAAAATTATTACTTGGTGTTCTTAAAGGTTGTGTCAGAAAGTTTTAATACCATGTTTCAAGTAAATTTGCTCAGAAAAATATTATTTCTTATGCCTTGTACACACCTCAAGCTGCAACATGTAATGCAACGTGTAACGTAACGTGTAATGCAACGTGGACGGATTTAATTTTACAGTGCAACAAAGAACGCGCATTTTGTTTACACAAATGTTCCATCGTGCTCGTCGAGCATGGGTGCGCGCGTGAACGAATTCTATCATATGGCTGTAGCGTCTGCAGCTTTTACACTTTTACAAGAATTAGTTACCGATAAAAAACCGCGCAGATGGTGGCGCACTAAATTATATGAAAAACGAAGTGAAAACGAATTACTTCTTGACTTAAAATCACGGTTTGACTGGTCAATATAAAAATTTTTTGCGATGTCAAGTACAGATTTCGAAAATTTGCTTCACGTATTAGATCCCAACTAGGTATCTAACTTTAAATTAGTTTTTTTGTAATCTTTATTTTTGGGTTCCATACATTTTCTTTTTCCTCATACAGCCGTATTAGCAAAAGTGTCTTTTTTCCGTCCCAATCTTCCATAATTATTTACTGTATTGACAATAAATTAAGAGATAATTTGGTTCCACAGAATTAAGTAAGTAATATACTATTTACTCCAAGCGCACCAGTAGAATGCGTGATTCTGACTGTGAACGTTTAAACCCTTCAAATTTATTTTCCTAAACAAATAATATATAGAAATCCAGTCTACGCGACCATATAATTTATAAAGTATTATTAATGACAGTGTTAAGTGGAAGAAAAACGAATAAATTTAAATGCCAGATAACATTTGTGCGCTTTCGTACGTACACACTATACGTCTAGCAAAATTTCCGTCCACACTGCAACCGAACATTTCTTTGATGGCGCGCCAAAAACCGACATCGCGCGGATCGTCAGCGCGCGTTCGGTGCAACACCAACTGCAACGCGCAACATCCGTCTACACTTGTTACATTATGCATTGCGTTACACGTTCCATTACATGTTGCAGCTTAGGTGTGTACGAGGCATTATAAGAACTTTGAGAATCCATCGGTTCCTGTAGGTCGTTCGGTAAATGTGAAAGAAAGATATGACAGTCTTAAGATGTTACTCAGATGTATAAAGTACGATATGATCACAAATGGATCATATGTGCAGATTTAAAAGTGGTGGCGTTATTGACAACACTGCAATCAGGTTATATGTACTGTTGCTTTTTATGTGAGTGGGGCAGCCGTGCAAGAGACAAACATTATAAAACGGAATTTTTGTTGGCCCCCAAATTAGACAATTGTTTAAAGATGCGAACTTCAGGCGAATTTTAAATGACAATAAAACTCGGGCATGGAATGCATTTGAAAGTGTTTGCAACAATTTTCTTGGAAATAATAAATCAGAAAATTATCGCGAACTTGTGGCAGAACTACTCACAGCCTATATTTTAGAATGCAACATGTCATTAAAACTTTACTTTCTCCATTCGCATTTGGAATTTTTTCTGAAAATTTAGGAGCAGTATCAGATAAGCATGGAGACCCAGACAGCACAAATACATCTTATAGACGTCCATAAGATATCTGAGTCCGATATACGGAACGTTGTATGGATGTCTGTTTACGCCTGAAGGAGGTCCATAAAATGTCGTATAGACATCCAATGTTACAAATGTCAACGTTTATAAGACATCCTTTTATAACGTCTTATGGATATCTGTTTTGGACATAATTATTTAGTCTTTCAATGTATTCAAAATAATGCACTGGATAGCGCATATGTTTAAGCCAACAGTACTGATACATATACCTACCATAGTCGTCTTCTGAATGACTTGGTATTTCAATTCCTTGGAAATGATCTCAACACCCAAAAATATTTAGAAAACGTCGGGTGACGTAGCAAAATAAAAACTTTTCTCTTTATACAAAAAGTAACATTTATTAAAATTATAAGTTAATTCTAAAAATAAATAAAATTACATACTTTATAAGATTGAATTTACATGATCAACATTTTTTTTAATACCTCCCAAATGTCTCCCATTCGACGCTCTTCTAAACCATGTTTAAAAAGCAACCTCTACATTCTTATTGTTCTTCAACAACGTTGTAACTTCTGCAGATCCTTATAGTGAGTTTAATATTATTGTTAATGGAAAAAGAAGGAACTAAGTAAGTATAATACGACTTTGAACAACAGTAAATTTAACATTATATAAGCCTTGTAATGTTCGTATTTTCAAATTTTCGTTTTCCCTTTCTTCCTAGCCAACTATGTTTGAGGGCTTGTTTATCGGACATAATTAAACGCAAAACACGTTTGACGCAATCGTAAATATTCCCCTCCCTCCCCCATTTTGTCTGCTCTGGAATCGAAAAGAAAAATCTAAATTAATCAAATACTTCCTTATTTTCTAACATACAAATGCACATAACTATGATTGGGATTTTTATAACAGGGCACCTTACACGTTCATCAAAGCAAGTAAATGGGCATGTCAAAAAAAGTGTTGAAGCTTTAACAGGCAAGGTGCATTAATGGACCTTTTATAGTAGGTACAATGTGTATATTATTCATTCTATATTCAATAGCATTTTGAAACAGAAAATATGTATAGTCCTCAACTTCAAAATATTGCATTATACTAAAACTACGAAACTACGAAATAAAATTTAGGTATAAATTATTCCATATTGCCAAATTTTCAAGATTATTATACCTAACACAACTTACACACACTAAACTACACCGCAAGAGTTGCAGTGATAGCCAGACAAGTAATACAGCTTACGGAGTCACTGCAACTAAGCACCCACCACACATTAGCAAAAAAAATACAGGCGTAAGAAAATTAAATTTAAAGTTAGAGCAATATCTCGGTCGGAACCTTTGATCTCCGACGCAAATTTTCAGTGACCTTGGACATTTGAATTGGAATGTAGAAGCGCGGGAATTATAAACAGAACAGATTTTAAATTTCTTCTATTGTCATAGACAATAAAGGTATGGACCTGCTATATTGTAAAATAGAAATACAAATTATATGTGAAATAATTCCATATAAGAATTTAAAATTATATTATAAGAAAATAAGAGTTTAAAGAATATTAATGCATATATGTTAGACATAACAGTATAAAGCAACTGGCTTCATGTCTGACTAGGTTATGTGTACATATTTTGTTTATGTTCAGTCCATTTAAATTAGAATGTTTTCTATCCTACTCTACAAATGTCGTTAGAAATTTTTGATGTTTTTTTCGACATTTCTAAAACATTGAACTCATCAGCAAAAATTCCTTTTTCGAGTGTCGTATCTTTTTGTCTAATCTTTGATATTATTGTTCCTGTATACTAACTGTCGTAATATACCTGATTATATATTGAACTCAGTGGCGGCTCGTCCATAGGGTCATTTGGTCAATGACCTCCCAAAAATTTTGACAATATATAAAGAAATATTAATTATTACGTGTTTTATTAAAATAGGTAATTAATTCGCAAAAGTCGCAAATATAATTAACTTAAAAACTTAAAATTTATCGGCCGTCCCTCGTATTCTAACCTCCTGAACGTTGGGCTGGCGGTGCGAACTGTCCTCATTGTATTAAAGCTACGCGGAAATATCCGAAGAACTCGCAGCGCCCGAACCGACGCGAACGTACGAAGCAATATAATCTGTAGTTTGGGTCATAAGCCCACGCACTGACCGCCAAGATTTAAAATGGAACTAGTGCAGCCCTCTATATTTTAGGGAGGCAGAATAGTTGATATTTATCACGGTAGATGGAACCCATTTAAAAAAAAGTGATGATGAATAAAATTGGAATTGGAATAGTTTGCTATTTAGGTTATGTTATTATTATTTTCGTACTATTTTGATTATTTTTAATTGCGAACAATTCAATAGTTATAGTTTAATATAAGTGTATAGGGTGTGAAAGCTGTTGTCAAACAGTTTTATAACAGTGCCCAACAAACAAAATTCAAATTTCGCGCAATTATTTTTAGTAACTACAACATAATCGTATAAAAAGAACTATTAATCTGAAACAAATTTATAGGTCATTTCATGTTTCAGCGTTGAAGTTACTAAAAATAATTGCGCGAAATTTGAATTTTGTTTGTTCAACTTGGCTAATAAAACGGTATGCAACATTTTAAAATATTTAAATGAATATTATAGCCTTCGATACCTATGTGTTCATGGACTAAAATATCAAAAATTGTATATAAGAATGTAGAGAAATTAATTAATGTTAACGTGATCTTGTCCATAGTGAAACAAAGAATTTTTAAAATTTAATAATAACAATATCTTTGTTAAAAATACGTGTGGATAAATTTTCGTTATGTTAAAATTTAAGTACACTAGATTGCTTAACTTGTTTCACACTTTGTCGAATTTGTTAGATAAAAGGTCAGTCTAAATGTGGTTTTTAGACTTTTGAGAAACGTCTTATGAATGCCATAAATGAACATCCGCGGGACGTCTTTAAAACTACGTCCATAATACAGACCTAAATAAGACATCCATAAGATGTATTGTGCTGTCTGGGGAACGATTTCACCATCTAGGAGTTCTTATAAAAGAAAGACGTCAAGGAATAAATATTAAATTTATCGAAAAATACTTAAAAATGTTAATACTGTACCTAAACTAACTCTTAATAAAATGTATTATAAATTTTTAATTGTTTAAATTTTATAAGTCGGCATTAAAAGGGGTTTTTATTGAATTTTTCTTAATCTCAAAGCATATGTCCCTTCCTCATCATTGAAGACTGATGTGGAAAATCTGAGGCCAGATCCGGATTCAGCAGGCCAAAATATATAAAATCCAGCCAAAATCATTCCAGGAAGGAAAAAAAAGTTTTAAAATGTTCGCCAACTAATTAGTTGCCATTAAGGTGTTATGTTACCTTAGGAATAACATTTGTTTACTGTAGAAGTACTTACTGTCAACTGTTAAGTGTTACTAACTGAAAACTGATTCTGCCAACTCCCTTCGTTTGAAATTGCTTACTCAGTTGTAGTAAAGGAAAAATTGAGATATTTTTGAAGAAGATTTTTACAGCTACAGGTTGAAGATATATATTTCAAGCGTGGAAAGAGAGATGCTGTTGAGGGTGTCAAAATTGCTCACAACCACGACAACATTAGAGATGTGTTATAAAAATTAAGTTTATACTCAAGGTAAACAATTCTAATTGAACTTTTCATGGAATAAACTGTTTCAAGTCGATCTGTTAAATTATTTTATAAATATAATTTAACAAATATAATCTTGGAATTTGAATTATTGGAAAAAAAAGTAGACAATATGCATCACCATCTTTAGTATAATAGTAGTTATTATTACAATATACAGAAATGTAGAAACCTTCAAATTGCTGGTTTCATTAAAGCAAACTACTTTCTCGAATGTAATGCAACCGTTCCGTCAATTGAACTTAGCCTCTTGTCGTAAAGATGGCGCCATATGCATATAAAATAACCCACTTTTAACAATAAAATTATTCAAATATATTCACGAATCCCACATTTCATTAACAATTCGTAAATGATAAAAAGACTTTGTTAATTTTCATCCTTGCATAAAATAAATCCAGTTGATTTTCGTTATTCGTCTAAATCTTAAGAAAGCATTCGAGAAAATTTAATTTCGTTCGCACGTTTCCCCCATAATTTTTTGTTGTTAATTAAGCGTAATCATTTGATATTCATCAGACACAAACCTACGTTAGGGGTAGGTGGTAGTAGTATCGACCGAAAATTTCATCTGAACTCGTACAGGGTGTAAACAATAACGTGGGTGGCCCACCACCTACACCAATGAGATAGTCCGTGCGCGATCATATCCATTTCTTCGGCGGGTGGCGCGTGCCAGAGGTTTCCTTCAGAATGGTAGCGGGGTCCAAGAACTTCGCGCATCCAATCCGGTCTTTCTGACGTCATAAAACAGGATCAATACGCTGGATGTAGGGACAGGACAGTCCAGGTTGAGTTTTCAACAAATTTGTGCGTCCTCTTTACGCCAGGTGTTCGAAAAAAAAAGTGAGTGCGAACGTTGTTAACAGAGATTCTTGAATGACGTTAGAAAGCGTCCATGTGCGGGCTAGCGTTTAGAACTAGAAATAGCCCCTCACAAAAGACTTCGTTGCGTTGGGGCGACTGTTGTTCATTTGGGCAATTTTCCAAAAACGAAGAATAAATTCGGGATCAGAAAAGATGTTGGCCATCCGAAAACACATCATTCACACCTAAATAATACCAAGGAAGAAGACGACGGGATTTTATAACTCGTAACTTGAGGAAAACAGGTAAAATTGCCGTCAAATTTTCGTTAGATCCTTCTAATAAACTAAGTCATTTGTTTTTATTAAAGGGCCAAAATGATCAACGTAGCGGGGGTTATTTCGATAATACTTTTCTACATCCTGATCCTCGGAGTTGGTATTTGGGCAGCCCGCAAGAAAGAGAGCGGCAATGATTCCGAAGAGGAGGTCATGTTAGCCGGTAGAAACATCGGATTGTTCGTGGGTATTTTTACGATGACTGGTGAGTGAAATGCCACGGTCAAAAATAGTAGCGGAATAAATTATATTATTAGGGGGTAGTTCTAAAGATGGAGCTTTGACAAGAGGGAGATATTGACTAAACGAGCTACCGAGAGGTTCTGAACCGTGATATCAATTTATTTTTTATCGATCTCATCTAATTTTGATCATCACCTTTTACTTGATTCACTTTGTTTCTGTGTAAATTAACAACCTTGAACTATGAGATCACCTCTTTTTTCAAATTGCTGGGTATTAAATCAATTTTTATAAATAATTAAAGAGATATTCAAATAACTCTTCTGGATTTTGAGAGCGCTACTTATATTGACACCACGCTTTAATTCACATGTAAGATCATACAACTGGGGTTGCTTTGTCAATGAAATTCGAGCATGAGCAAATGCAACTATTGAACGATTAAAAATTTAATCCACGATAAAAGCTTCACATTCGAGTTCATAAATCTGGGAGCGGCAGCTGAAAAATTCATGGAAAAACTCTCGCAAGGAATTCAATTATGTGTTTAAGCATGACATGCTATTTTAAGAAAACCTTGATGTTGTGCCTATAGAGAATTGAATCCATTTATACGAGAGTAGAATCGTTGGCGAATCATTGAATTTATATTGTTGAATGGAGGAGTAAATGTTAGAATATACTGCAAGGAAGATTTTAGCACCTTTATCTGGAACATGTTTTTAGTAATCATGAATTTTCCTGTAAAGTTTGGTCTCATTAGACAAATACAGGTGCTCCAAATAAGAATTTGATCAATGGGATGATAGATTGTATAGACAATGATAAAAACTGACACTATTTACAGGAAAAGATCAAAGTCCAAATATCTTTTAATAGATGCTAATAATGTAACTTTGATTAATTGAAAAAAAATTAAACTAAGCATGAACTAAGCATAATGAAAGCAATGAAATTATGAAGCAATGATGAGGTTGACGTTTTAGCTCTTTGTTATCCAACCTTATGGTCTTAAACTAAATGGTTGTTTCTTCACGTTAAAGGATATACAAAAACGTTCAATTTATTCAAAAATTTGTTTTCCATTGCATAATAGCACAAGAGAGTAGGTTTTCATCAATTCATTTCCAACACAATCTTATTCTCTTGTAAAATTTGACGTTCGTAGAACTGTTTAGTCTGATTTCCAACTGCTCATCCATTGTTAGGATAATTTCCTACTCGGGAGAAAAAAATAAGGTTTGTACTATGTGTAATGCATATTGTTCTAGTAGCTAAAATTTGAAGACATTTTTTTGCACTTTTTGTGGTGTGTTAATTGCGTCCTCTGTGTATGTATCGATTTCTGCACATTCTTGTCCCAATTTTCAAATTTTCTACAATTTATTTAAGGAATAGCTTTTGTGTTTATATTGTACTCCCATTGTTCATGTATAAATGAACAAACTAGAAAAACCATAAAATTATTATTTCCGATATAGGATGGGCGAAGGAGGGAGGAGGGAGAGGGGGAGATTTTCTTAAAGGTTGTGTCAAAAAGTTTTAATACCATGTTTCAAGTAAATTTGGTCAGAAAAATATTATTTCTTATACGAACTTCTCTGCCGTCCCCTTTCAACTCCTTGGGGGTTGAATCTTTGAAAAGGCCGAAACAAGTCTGCTATTACTTAATTGTAGTGTAAGTGTTAGAGAGCATGTATACTAAATTGGAAGTAACTTGACGATTATTACTAATATTGCTGGAAAACCAAGCTGATAGTGATAGCAAATTATGTAATCGATGTTTGAGTCAGCGATCAAGAGATCAATGGATATATCGTCACGATAGATGGTTAAAAACACATAACACTGGTTCTCGCGCCGAGACTTTTGGAACTCCCATGCGATTGAATGTCATTTGTCAGTGCTATATATTATAATAATTATTAATTGGGCTAAAGAGCATGTATACTAAATTGACGATTATTATTTATATAATACTCTTATAAATTTTGCCAGCGTCTTTCACCCACTTAAGGATCGAGTTTAGAAAAATTACTTCTTCAATAGAAGCGCCAACAATATAAAATCAACAACCTCTTCAAATTTAATTTTTTATCTTCAGACATCCATGTAGTAATAAAACGTTGTTAAAATGTTAAATGAAGGTTATTTGTAACGTTTAAGCGTATATAAACGTTAAAAAACGTCGTCTAAACGTTACCCACTGAACGTCTGTGTAACGTTGAAAAGACATCGTCATATTAGGCACTATTAGGTTACTCTAATGCTGAAAATATAACGTGTCAACATATGCTTAATATGTGTTATAAATCTTTGTCGTTTCTATTCTATTCTAAATCTATTGTATTCACTTATTTTTCACTATTATAAGACTGAATCAGTTTTTTCTTACCTTCTAAAACCTGGCACTTTTTGAATAAATATTTATATTTTAAAAGAATCAATAGAAATCAATAAAATCAAGAATGCAAGCGTTAAGTGTATTCGTTAAGACTTACGTGGAGTTAAGCGCGAGAAAAGACAAGCAGAAAGCATAACTTCTGAGTATGAACCCTACTATTTATAAACGTTAATAAAATGTTAAACATTAAACTGTAACGTTTGCAAAATATTAAACTTAAACGTTTATAGAATGTTAAATGATATTTTTATGGCATTATGACGTTACACAAACGTTTTTAGTGACGCTTCAGAGAACTCTTTTGTAGCGTTTTAAAAACATTTCATGCTACGTTTACAGTTGAGCTGGGCAGTGATATGTTAGTTGGGACGAAGCTTTTTATAGTATACAGATCATTTAGATGGACTAAGGCCAGCTAGAAGAGAGATAGATCTAGAGTGGGATGGTTGTAAAACATATATGGAATTAAGGCAAGCGTGCTATTCCCCCTTCTTCGCTGCGATAGTGAGGGCATACGCATACATGATGAGCGATCTACTTCTCATACTAGCCTAAGTACTACTACTAGGAAGATCGAAACTTATCGCAGCGAGGAAGGGGAATAGCACGCTTGCCTTAATTCCGTATATGTTTTACAACCGCCCCACTCTAGATCTATCTCTTTTCTAGCTGGCCTTAGTTATTCTAAATGATCTGTATAAATAGAGATAGATATATTAATTTAAAAAATAATGAATAAAAATATATATGACAGTTTATGTGCGTGTTAAATGTCAAAATTACGAGAATCTATTTTTTGTTTCTACCGAGATACTCCATAAACTGTATTGTAAAAAAAAATTGCCAAAAATATGCCAAAGTAATATTAGATATCTATCAGAATGAAGAATAAGGGTGGGTTTATCAATGTGAGGATAAATAAATTAACTTGCAGATAAAATTTTATTCGTAATATAATTACAGTGAAACATTTATTGAGTTTAGCATTGTAGTTGCTAAATTTTATCTGCCAGTTAGCAATATCTGTCAGTTAATTAACTAACACTTTTATCCTTAGATTCATAAACCCACCCTAATACATGTTTATGATAATGTGCAGCTGAAAATATTGGGTTATCGAGCAGTACCTCCGGCTATTGCAAATAGTATAAACATTTCAAGACAAATACAAAGCAAAACAATATTTTTATTTGATAAACAATAGAAACAACAAGGAAAGCAACACCTGAAACCGTGGTGAAATTGTAAATGAATCGCTTGCATTTTATAGAGGGTTCATATCTACATACATGCAAATAACAGCATCTTAATGAATTGCATGCAACTTTAATAATATGTGACTTATGAATAAAGGTTAAAAAGACAATCAAAACATGCCATTAAAAAAATCTGGAATGTATTTTTGGTTTCGTGAGTTAGCTCATGCTGCTTAAAAAAACATCTAAATTAATTAGCTCTGCAAAATTGTAACCTGAATTAATTTCAACAAAGGCTATGAATTTGTTTAATGTGTGTGCCGCCCTGTTCCAGTTTTACAATTACTTCTTCGGATATATTTTCCACTTTCAATGACTAACGCTTAAATCTTCTTCATTCTTTACAACAATTTGATGTCATCGACTTCCACGACCGGATTTAACCAAAGATTTCTCCTGCATCAATGCAAAATTGCTTCATTTATTTGGGACTATGAGAGCATTGTTACAACTTTACAGTCTCAATTTAAAAGACCTTCAACAACGGCGCTATTGGATAACCCCTTGATCCATCGGTTGGATCAATGATTGTTCCACATTTTTCGAAATTATTTTTAACCTGTTGGACAAAGTTATCACAAAACGATACGTCTCTCATTCAGGCATTTTGTTGAGTGCCATAATGAAATGTATAACATTCTTAAAAGTGTTTTGTTCTGTATATTTATCAGAAAGGAGACAGTAAAGATGTAGTTCTCTCTTTGATTTTTTGTCCTTCAGGTACTATATCGATGCTGATAAAAAATTCCAAAGTAGGCCTGTTTCATCAGCGTTGTACATTTGATCCGTTGACAGTTCATTTCATTCATAATTTGTGGAACTTGTACTTGTATTGTTTAGTTTTCATTACCTGAGTGTGCGTTTCTCCAGTCTTATTAAGCCTGCGAATCGCGAATACTATGCCAACATTTAAACCTGAGCCAGCCTTTCGAAAAATTCAGTCATCTTCTGTTGCATTAAAATTTGCTGAAGCTTTTAGCCTCTTCTATAATGCTTTATCTCGATATAGGCTGTCCTAGGCGCATTTTGCACTGAACCATCTGTACAGAACGGTGTATAGTTCTTCTATTTTTATCTAGAATCATTTTTTTCTGTTGCCACAAACTGAGACGTCAAAAACGATTCTAAAGATGCACCACAGAGAAGATAAATAACAAATTGGAGACAGTGTGATAAAAATTATTCAGGCCAAATTTGCCTTTCTGTAGCACTGAAGTTATTGGAGAGACAAAAGCAATTATCAAAGATAAAACAGAGACTCATTTCAAAGTGTATGTCAATGAAAAGCATTTTTAAAGTGCAGAGGAGTTTATTGAAAGATTTGGAAGAGTATGCCTTTCTTTCTCGTTTAAAAGTTTCTGATTTCTTCAGGTCGTCACAAAAGGGTGACGACTTTTTCCTAAAGCATCGCATAATATTTAGGTCCCTTTTTTTAATCAAATTACAGCTACATGGGTCGGTGGTGGATATATTAACGGAACAGCAGAAATAATTTACACAAAAGGATTAGTATGGTGTCAAGCTCCATTTGGGTATTCCCTCAGTTTAGTATTCGGAGGGATATTCTTCGCCAACAAAATGCGACAGCAAGGATATATCACCATGTTAGACCCTTTACAAGACTCATTCGGTAGCAGAATGGGGGCTTACTATTCTTACCAGCGCTTTGCGGCGAAGTATTCTGGGCAGCTGGTATATTAGCAGCCCTTGGAGCCACCTTAAGCGTTATCATAGATATAGACCACGAGACCAGCGTAATATTCAGCTCTTGTATAGCTGTATTCTACACGTTATTCGGTGGTTTATACGCGGTCGCATACACCGACGTTATTCAATTGTTTTGTATTTTCATTGGCCTCTGGATGTGCATACCGTTTGCTTGGGCGAACAAACATGTGAAGCCCCTATCTTCGGTGAAAACTGATTGGGTTGGAGAAATTAAATCGTCGGAATATTTCTTCTACCTAGATTACGGATTATTGCTAATTTTTGGAGGTATACCATGGCAGGTGTATTTCCAGAGGGTGTTATCGAGCAAATCAGCGGCTAGGGCTCAGATTTTGTCGTACGTTGCTGCGGTAGGATGTGTTTTAATGGCTATACCATCGGTGTTAATTGGAGCGATTGCCAAATCTACAGGTTAGTATTAATAAATTAATTCAGTTTGAATTTGCAATTTTTTCCTGAGTTTGAGAATTCATGAGTTTGAGAATTATCTATATCCACATCATCATCCTTATCCGGAGATAATCGTAAAACGTTAGGATGCCCTTTAAAATGTTACAGCTTGGAACGAAACCGAGTACAGTCGCGATCCACCAACCACACCGGAGGAAACGAGTATGATATTGCCGATGGTGCTTCAATATTTAACACCGGATTTCGTTTCGTTTTTCGGCTTGGGCGCGGTGTCAGCTGCGGTAATGTCATCGGCAGACTCCAGTATATTGTCCGCCAGTTCCATGTTCGCCCGGAACGTTTACAAACTGATATTCAGGCAAAGGGCGTCCGAAATGGAAATAATTTGGGTCATGCGAGTCTCGATACTGATCGTTGGAGTACTGGCTACGATTATGGCCCTGACGATACCGTCGATATATGGATTGTGGTACGTTGAATGTCTCTTATAATACCTATATAAAGTTTTCTAATCGTTTTGTCTTGTTTGGAATTATTGAGTTGTGTATATTTAACGTGACATGAAATCAATGAGATATGGCCTAGAATAGTTTGAGAGGGAATAATGAAGTTGAAATTTATTGTAATAAAACTGGAGTAAATGAATAAAAAATGATTAAGTCATATTAAAAAATACTTCTCAACAAGATTTATAAACCAAATTAAACAAATTTGATAAGACGTATTAAAAAAGAAATTGTTTCGGAAGCATTTTACATATAAAACATCAACAAACAATTTTTCTTACAGGTCGATGTGCTCTGACTTGGTATACGTAATCCTATTCCCACAACTCCTTATGGTAGTCCATTTCAAAGACTATTGCAACACCTACGGCAGTTTAGCAGCATACATAATAGCATTCCTAGTTAGATTATCGGGAGGTGAACCTCAACTCAACCTGCCACCTCTCATAAAATTCCCAGGATGGGATGAAGAAAATCAACTGCAATTATTTCCATTTAGAACCATGGCAATGATAATATCTCTGGTGACGTTAATCTTCGTTTCCTGGTGGTCGAAATGGTTGTTCGAGAAAGGAAAATTAGCTCCTGGATATGATATCTTCAATTGCGTAGTTAATATCCCAGAAGATATCCAAAGAGTTGGTGAACCAGTCGAGGACGGTGAACAAATGAGTGTTATGGCTTCTGGTGGTATGGGTAAATTATACGGTACCACTTTGGTTGGGAAAGATGAACGAAACGGTAGGATAAATCCAGCTTTGGAAGCTGATGATGATATCCCTTCTTCGGAGGTTGAAAAATTAAGGAGTTCGATTGGATCGGGTAGTACTGGAGGGGGTAGTGGAACCGTAGTTGGAGGAATAGGTGTAAGAAATGTCACGCATCCTAACGATATACAAACAACACTCTGATTAGACTAACATGAAGTGAGAAATTACCCAATCAGCAGTCGTCCCGTTAAGAGAATGTTACCCAGCTTTAGGTCAAATTATTACCAATATAAGTAGTTAAAAAAGAAAACTCATCGAGAAGGATTAGGGAGGATTCGAATGATACGACAGCTAAAATATACATACATATCTCATATATAAAAAAATAATTAAATTTGGAATTGAACGTAGGCTATCACGGCTGTTGTTTATTGTGAAATTTCTTCCTGTAATTCTAGCTATTGTTGTATTATAATTTGATAGATTCAATATCAAATTATACTATGATTATAATTATAATTTAAAAGGAGAAATATCCCCGATTGTGATTTACGTTTCGGCTCTTATATTCGAAGAAGGTTTCTCTATTTCACATCGAAATCTTATACATATCATTAAAATTGGGTCCTATTATAACTGTAACTTTTACATATCATTGTTGCTCTTTATATACAAAAAAAATACTAAAATATAAATTATAAAAATATACAAGATCGTGTTATAATCTCAATGTATATGTGTATATACGATATTATAGTCAGTATTAAATTTAAATCTTTTAGAAAGAACTTGTTGAAGCTTTACGAAATGACGGAGAATTTTATAAAAAAATATTTAAGATGCTGTTTATTTTGATTTCGTTTTGTATCGTTGCGTTAGTGAAAAATGTTAATAAATAAATGTGGCTTACCATAGTTTATTACTAATTCATCAAATGTAATTACTATAAATATAATAATCGCAATTTCGGAGATTATACTCAATTGTATCACTATTATATCACGCCCTCTTCAAGAGAATATTTCTTCATTTTAAAACGAACATACTGTATATATATATCCACTCCCAGACATCCTGTATATAGATAAAAAGCCGGGAGCATTAGTATCACTATATTTATTTTAGATTAATTAATTTAGGTCATAAAAATGTAATAAAGAAAATCGGTGTTAACACCTGACCTTGCGGTATACCCACGTGCATAAATTGATGATTGAATTTTTTGTTGATATCTGTAACGTTTTAAAATGAACTAAATATATCTTTTGGTCTTTATTGAAGATGAAATACTGGATTAAATTGGAAAAAGTGGACAAAAATCTGTCTACCTTTTTCAAATAAATGTATATCTAGGATTAATAACAATTTAATTTAACCAAAAGAATCCCTCATGTACAATATAAAAAAATGTATATTTACTACGTTTATGTTATCTATAACTCGATAATTTTGATTAGAAGATTCACTCGCAAAAATTATAGTCCATAAATGTAGTAAACAATAATAAAAGACAATATATTATACTACATATTTATTTCTATAGAAACATCCCATAATTTTCATTCATTAGTGGCAAATCGAACAATATTTTTTCCATAAAAAATTCGAATAAAATAAAAAAATTAATTTAAACGTTTTTAACTTAATTTCATACTATATAGGGTAGTATAAAATTATGTAATATATAGGGTGTAAGTAAATGTATTTTGAGAGAAAGTGTAAAACATAAATATCACGATGTTTCATCTAAATGTTCCTTTTGTTTTAAGTAACAAAAATATTTTTCTAGGGTTACGCACAATAGTAACTGTTTTATCCCTACAAGAGTCTTCTCATGGTTAGAAATATTATCGATGTTGTATCTAATCTTAAAATTAAAAGAGAAAAACATAGAGTGTTAATTTTTGTAGTAGATATATTAAAATATATTTTATCAAATTTGTTGGAAATGTATATATATTTTTAAATGTCTTCTTATGATATGACTGTTACTGCATTTATTATCACCGTTTTAATGGTTGTTCCACTCGTTGTTTCTCTCATTTCATTACTTCATTTCTTCTTTTAAATAAAATGTGATCACTGTTCAATAAAATTCAAATTAAATTCGAATAAAAATATCCAATTATACCGAAATTAAACAAAGAAGAAAATATATCTATGTATATGTTAAGAATGAATTAGCTAAGGTGCAATGAAGTCGATGGGACTGTCGAAAATCTATACATATCTAAAATACGGTAGCCTTGCTGTGTACCGAGTGTTCTGCGTATATTTACATACAAAAAGAACCCTTAGTTAATATAGATAAAGATATAAAAGTATATGATTATATATATATTATACATTGTTGTCAGTACTAAAAAGAAATGGAAATAAATATTGAGTAATGTATCATTCTTGTTTATTCTTATTTCCCTAACCCCCATCAATTTTGTTCTATAATCAAATATTTAAATTTCCCGCTAAAAATATATATAATCAATAGATGGCGTACTTTACAATACGTAGCAAATTCAGGCGTACCAACATTTCTACTGAATAACTCCCTTACTCTATTCTAATTAATGCTAATTTAAATAAAGTGGTTTTGAAGCAGACTTACATAATACTCCAGATACTGTAGACTTGAAATAGAAGCTCCTTTATTAATATTAATTTTCCTCTCGTTAGGTTTGTCGGGAAATTCTAGCGTACTTTCGCTTCCTAAGAAATATACCTTAATCACCAGTGCTCAAGGAATGTCAAGAAGTAGCTCTTAGAATTGGAGCTAAATCGAGTGTATTAGTGGTGGTGCGTGACTGATTACTAAAGAGGCAACTTACGTTTTGTAAATGAGTCAATATTTCTTTGTTTCGCGTTTGGAAATCTGTCGATAACAGTAATGAGAATTTATTTAGTTGAAACCGCAAATCTAATTCGAATTTGCATATCTATGACTAAAATATACAAGAGTAAATGAAGGATGGAAGGATTTACTATCAATATTAGGAATGAGAAGTCCAGGTGTTACAATGCTTAAGAGGAGCGTGAGAAAGTCGAGACCGATGCATTTAACAAGTGCAATTGAAAAGTCTTCTTGTTTAATTCAAGCACCGTATTTCCTGAATTTTCTTGGCTTGGCAATTGGCAACGCTTGTTTCATGAGAAATGTATTTTTGCTGGTAGTAATTTTTTCCATCACTAGTTAACGTACTCCTGTTTCTCATTTTTTTTTTGAAGATTACCAAGTCTATTATATTCTATTATATCAAGGTGATTCAATTTATCTCAGCCAAAGATTTTTTGATTTAAAACTTTTGATCATTTATGGTTACATTTTGAAGGCACATCTACTACAACAGGCTGCAAGATACGTGTTTGATTGTGCAACAAGTTAGAAATGATATTCTAATCATCCATCATCAACATTTAAACCAATTCTGACAGCTGTACCTCTAATCTAAATCAAAAATTTCGAATTTCTATCAATGCAACATAGAAATTGAAGATGACCAGTCTGCAAACTTTAAAATTTTATCTTTTATACAGGCTATTCCATTACTTGTCGATAGTTCAATATCTTGAACATTATTGGAGTGATAAAATTGAAACTTCCTACTTATGTACAGGGTGTCTCTCTTGTAGATATTTTTTCTGAAAAACAATTATACTATACTAACGAGTCTACTCGATGAACTGTCATTCATTTGACAACTCTTACCGATATATTTTATTTTCATAGCTAACTATGTCAAAAAATAATAGATATTAGTATACTTTCTGTAGTTGGAACCAACAATCTCTAATAACTCAAAAAATAATAAAGATATGTATATGGGCCCTAAATACGAATCAATATAGAATTTCTCTCTGAATTAGGTGCTACAATAAAAAGTATTATGTGCCATTAAAAAAAAACAATTTTTGATGTTTGAAGATATCTGAGTTGGATGCCAATTTCTGCACACAATTTTGTTGAAAGTTATGAGAGTTCTCAGTATACATGGCCCTTTACTTTCGTTTGCAGAAGTTTGGTACCTTACGTTTCAAAGGGCTTTACAATAATAATTTTTCTTTAAGATGGTGCAATAAGAAATTATTAAGGAAAATTGTAAATACCTTCGAAACAGTTGAAATTAAATAATGCTTAGAATCGATTGCATTGAAAAAAATTATACTATTGTTTTTAAAATAACAAAGTTGTATTTTGTTCAGTGAAAATGGAACACCCTGTATAAGTGAAAGTAATTTTGAAACATGTACCATATCAATTCAAGTAACTTCTGTGTAATTGTTTTTCCGAAAAAATATTTACAAGGGAAGATATGGTATTTGGACGCACTAGAGAGACACTCTGTAAATTGAATACTAATACCTATATCGCCATATGCCATCGTCAAGCTTTTTTTATTGGGATGAGTGCTATAATATTACATATTTGAGTAAACTAATTTTACCACGTTTTCATACATTTGTCATGGTTTATTAAAGTATTATTACTAGATGTGGTTGATAAAAATAATTTAGACACGAAAGAAGTTTTTCAATAATGACACGGATTTGGTGCAAAAACGCGTTAGCATTGTTATTGATTTTCAGTGCTGAACAAGACTCTGTCAATAAAAAAGAAATTGTCACATAACGGTTACGATAACGGAGAAAGATAGTTCAGACGCATATTTTGGGTTATCTTCAAGGTTTCGTCCTTGCCGTAGAAAGATGATTAAATTTTATTGCTGAAATCTCTGTACAAATTGATTGATAAATTGACTCTTATTTCTTAGTAAAAACATTAATGGAGCGATGAAAATAGATTTCATAATAATAGTACTTTAAATTGGCCACAACTGTTTGTCTTTAAAATGCTTTCCTTGGATTACTTGCAGATATTTTCTTACACGAAAGGCTCACATTGTGGTGGCAGTAAAATGGTAATGAATTTGTGTGTGTCGTAAAAATCAAGAATTTTCGAACACTAAACACCAAAAACTTTGAACTAAACCCTGATTCTGACATCTACAAAGCTCTTGTGTCCAATTCATAATGTTTAGTCCTAGCTTTGTCAAAACAGATAATACCCCGTGGTATATACTATTTGTGACTAAATTTTAATTTTGTCATTCGATCAGTTTTCGAGATATTGGACTGTTAAAACTTCATGAAACGTCTGTAGAGATTTAATAGGTATTATAAGTTTAAATTCATAAATATTGCAATAATACAATTTATTATTTTTATTTTGTTTTTAGGTTTATTCAATTTATAATGATTCCTCAATTTTTTAATTGAATCTTTGGGGCCTCATATACATAGCCATAACCGTCAGTACTATTAGCTTGTACAGTATTGTTTTGGTCTTCAATTGCTTTTTCTGTAGTCGTGGCAGTTTCCGTATCGTTACTTATATTTCGAAGATCATTAATAGTTGGTTGATTAGTTGTAGTTTCTTCCATCACATCCTGTAAAATGGGTAACTGTTTACTTGGTGCTTCATAAGAATACCCAGAAAATTGTCCTGTCACTGCAAAAAATAAACGATATATCTTCACTCAAACAAAAAAAAGAAAAAGGAAAATTAAAAACGTTCAGAAATTCTTACCATATTGCGTTGTAATAAATAAATTCTGATTTAAACTTAGAATGTGAATGAACGTGAAAATATAGAACTAAAAATAAACCATATGTAATGTGTTAGATATTATCTAATAAGCCCACTTACTACAGATTTGTTAATCATTGTATCATTCAGTACTTACTAACGCAATGTGCAAGCATTACCACCGTATAATTTTCAGTAGATATGTATTTATCTGTGTCCAGAAGCGAAAGTGCCATGAAGATGATTTAAGAGGTATTCTAGTGCAAGGTTAAAGTACACACAACCTTGCTTTTTTGCAATTATGAGTAAACATCTAAGCTATAATTATCTTTAATAACGATTCCTAATGAATATATTTTTTTGTGTGTGTAAAATGTGTTAACATTTAATTGAAGTTTCGTTATAACATTCAATGCATAATTTAATCTATTTATAAAGGGCACAGCCTATATTTGGTTTTGAACAAGGTATTGTACCTAAAATGTCTCTGATTCTATGTTCACCGGAGGAGAAAACTTCCGGATATAACACACGTCAATAATATTTTCTATGAAATACACTAAAACGTGATTTATGTCCTTTTAATAACCGGCTTAATATAAAACGTGACAATGAAAGTCAAACACAACGATAACATCTTCAACACCGCTTTAAATTAATATTTAATTATTCTACCTGGACTCATTGTTTTTGCAAGAAGTCGGAAGCTCTGTTAAACAATACTTGTCATATTCGTAACATGCATATCTACCTTTTGTTTACTTTCGTCAAAATACAAAATGACTTCCCTATCGGATGAAAGTGGGAAGTGGTATTTTTCGCTGTTTAAACAAATGATAATTTATTTATTTACTTCCCTATTTTGTAATTTAAAAAGAAAAACGTGCAACATTTTTCTATGTGCTAGGTAGAATTTAGTCGTATAGACTTCCCGGTAGCTGGCTGTTTAAATTTTCATTTGAGTTGAATCTTTGCAATTTAAATAAGTGTGCTTCTAGTGTAACATAAAGTATTCACATCTAGGATTAGCACAGAGTTAATCCTATTAGTACAGTTTAAATATGCATTTCAGTCGACACACTTCTCTGGTATAATTCCATTTATTATTAATAAAGTTTTTTTCGGAGTGAAATGCCTCTTTTGTTCTGATATAGCAGGTGTTTATCGTAATTATTATAAAGACGTGTACGAAAACTAATATTAAGCATGAAATGAAATGACAACCTTCACGATCTATCATTGAAATAATGAATTACTTTCTCTAATCTATTGCAGCAATATAGAGTGTCCTTAAATTAAATTTCAAATAAATATAAGCAACTAGAAACGAATTGTCTAGAATGTCACATACAAGTTTACCAAATATACTACATAAAGCAATATTTTATAGATATTTAGTTATTAAGACGCTTGATGCTTGTGCATCAATGAAAAATCTTGCCTTTCGCATGTGTCCAAAGGTTTGGAAAACAACAGAAAACGATTTGACTCTAATTCTTTTTTCTGCAAATTTGTTCGTATTTTTTTTTCTTTTTTTGAAGTTAAATAAAGAAGCTACCTATTATTATCAGAACCACTGATTTCATACTAGCAAAACTACATCTCCTAGTCCTAGTTTATTATACAGTGTGTAGCACTGCACATGAAGACACCCTCATATGTTGGACCCATAATTCTTTTTATCATTTGCAAGTGATACCCGTCGCTCCCTGAGCACGCAACTCGCTAAGTCGAAAACACCACCTATGTGGCGACTCTCTATCAATGCCTCGAAATGCGTGGCCGTGACGTGAAGACAAATTCACTTTCAACCAACATCTCTGCGGGTGTTAAGTACCTGGGTGTCACTCTTAATACGCTTCTCACCTTCAGGCAGTATTTTTCTGACTACGTATTATCGTAGTTGCTCCATGGTTTGTGTCCAATTTACAAATCCATAGAGATTTGCCATGAGTTTCATCGGTCTGAGAATCTACTCATCCAGCATCCTGACAGGTCTCCACCATTGGTCACCACCTCTGCACACCAATAAATTTCTCAATCTCCGCGGTGAAACCAAACCGCTCCCAGTAGTGATTAGAAGAGTAAAGGTTGTTCCATCCAGCCTTGGGGAACAACTAGGACTTCGGATGTTAGTTATTTAAAAGGGTACAGGTTTGAATTTTTGCATAGATCTGTGAAATTTAAACTGGACTTACTACAATGTTTCTAACAAGATCATTTTTCCTTATTTTGCTTTGCGTTGAAGATATAATTTATAAGTTGTTGTCTAGTTACTCGTTTAAGTTCTGGGATGCTGATTTGAAGAGAGGCTTACCTCATTTTATCACAAAGTTGAGCTTGACTATGAGCCTTGTTTTGCGGACTTTATTTTTAATCATTCTCAAAAAATAAAACTCTAAGGGTGTAATATCTGGGGGCAAATTTCAAAAAGACTGCTTCTTTTTATTCAGTGCATTGGAGAAATTTCGTTTAATCATTGCAGAATGATTCCTTAGTTGTGGATTGACTCGTCTTAGATCTAAGAAGCTGAGCCTTATGCTGTCACAAACTTGAGTTTGACTCTGGGCCTTGTTTTGCAAACTTTATTTTTGACCATTCTCCAAAAATAAAAATCGGAGGGTACAATATCAGGAAAGCGTGGAGGCCAAATTTCAAAAGAACTGTTTCTACTTACCCAGCCTGTAGAAAAAAGTTCAGTTTATCATTGACAAACAATTATTGAATTGTGAATTGATGTTACATCAAGAAACTCAACTATATATATTTAGCAATCAAAGAATAAATCTATTATTAAAGAAATAGAGACCATTTATTTGGCATTTTTAAAGTACTTCCTTATTTTCAGAATCAAACTGGACTTGTCTCAATAGCTTTATGAAGATAATGCAAAGTCTGTCTAATGTAGTGGAGTCCTGTGTAATGTGGAGGCCTTTAATATTTATTAAAATTGATCTTTTGATTAAAATGGTCAAAGTATGGATTTCATCAATGACATGTTTCTAAAATAATCAGACAAGCTGAGTGAAAGTTCAATAATGTAAGTAATCAAGCAAGTTGAATTATGACAATGAAAGCCAAGATGAGAGAGAGAGAGAACAAACTTGAACGAATTTTAAAACAAATTCTGACAACATTGACAAAATGTTGAATTACTTCAAATTAGACGTTAATCTAAATTCTTTTTGTAAGTTTTTATAAACAGTTTCAAGGTACCTTTACCACGATGTTTCTTGAAGGCGTTCTGGTTTTTTGCTGGTTCTCGTGAACTCCATGCAAAACCATTTCTACGCTTCAAAATTCCTTCACGTTGAAGTGGACGTTCTTCAAACTCATCATCTTCAGAAGAAGTGTCATCGTTGCTTTCTGCTTCACCGTACCATTGTAAGACAGTTTTTTCCGGATCTAGAGCACTAACGGGTTTTTTAGACATGTTTCACAAATATTCTATCACACGAAATTACAAACAGTATTATTTCAAAATACGCAAACGTATCCTGGGGTCACTCACAACCCCAAATAATTTTTATTGACTAACCTTACCTAAATTATAAGCGCCACCAAGCGCGAAATAAGAATATAAGTGGGAAAATTTAATTCTGTTGGGGTCACTCGTAACCCCTGTATACCTTCTAGGGTTAAAGGACTGAAAAACCCGTAAAAATTTAATTGTTTAATAAAAAGACGGTTAAAACACAGCATCAATATAACGTCAATAAGCAGCATTTGCAATACAGAAAATCTTGATGAACTACGAGAGCATACTCGGTCCTCACCGAAAGTTTGGAGTGCTTGGTCTATATTTTTTAACGATCAGATTGTATCTGGATATGCTGCAGAATTTTGTTGTACACAATCTTTCCCTCAGTATCTTAACATCTGGTTACTTTTAGCAAGACGGTGCACCACCGCATTATTCCTTAGCGATTCGACATTATCTAGATCAAACATTGGTAGACGTTGGATTGGAAGAGGTGGACCTTCGTCTTGGCTATGGGGAATGCTGAAAGATCGCGTGTAAACTACAAAGCCTGTGTAAACTACAAAGGATGGATTCTACTCTGCAGAATTTTTTCCATGCAGCTACATGGTTTACAGGTGTGATAGAAGGCTTACTGAAACTGGTAAAACAACCGGTGGAGGTGTATTGCTAGCAGTAAAAGACTCATTTGCGCCAACTCCTATAAATTTATCTATATTGCTGCACTCTTTTCCACTCATAGATGTAGTAGGTGTAAAATGTGTATACAAGAATCATTTCACTTTTCACATATTTGTTATTTACGTTCCACCTTATGTAACTATTCATTGCTTTGAAAGCTTTTTGGATGCCCTTGGGCAGTATACTTTACATACTCAGAACCTTTTGATCCTTGGCGACTTTAATATTACTCACTTCAATAATACCAACATAAATGATCCTTGTACATAAATCATGACGCATTTCCTTGCACTTAATAATTTAACCCAACATAACATCATTACAAATGGTAATAATCGCCTACTGGACTTAGTTTTGTCGACATTCGGAGCGGAGGTGCTTAGAGACCCTTTCCTTATTTTGCCAGAAGATGAACACCATCCAGCATTACAAATACTCTTACCATATTCCATTAGGAAGTTTAAGAATTTTAGCTATAACCAGCACAATAAATGTTATAATTTTAAGAAAGCCGATTTCCAGCAACTACATATATCAAACTTTAGCTTTAACCGATTGGAGCTTTATGAACACTGTTTCTGATGTAAATTCAGCGTGCAATCTGTTTTATGATAAACTATATTCAATATTTGATGTACATGTTCCACTTTATAAAACACGTAATAGGAGTTATCCTATATGGAATTCCTCGCAAATCATATATAACATTAAGCTTAAAACGTATTACTTCAAACGGTTTAAACAATCGCGAAGCACATTTGCATTGGACCAATACAAACGGTTAAGAATTGAGGTTAAACAACAAGTAAAGATTGCGTACAAAGACTATGTTCTTAATTCAGAGACATCTATTATTGAAGACCCTCAGATATTTTGGGCTTTTGTTCATAATAGAACTGGAAAATCTCGAATACCGTCAACAGTCACTTATGATGATTCTACATATGATAACCCTCAGGATGTTGTAAACGCATTTGCTCACTAGTTCAGCAGCGTCTACACAACAGGTTCAGGTGATAGAGAATTGTCATCTATACATACTTCTACCCCATACATACACATACCTATGATTGATGAAGCTGAGACTGACGCCGCCATTAAAAAACTGTAAGATGGGATGACAGCTGGACCAGATGGTATCCCGAGCTTCCTACTACGTGACTGTCGGACAGTTCTTACCTATCCTCTTACCAAGATTTTTGGCTTAGCACTATCGTCTGCAACGTTTCCTGAGTTGTGGAAACCTTCCAAGGTGAGTCCAATTTTAAAGGGAGAATCCCCCAGTGATGTGCGGAATTACAGGCCAATATCGATTCTTAACAACTTCGCAAAGATATTTGAATCTGTTCTCCATTCAAGAATTTATCCAATGGTTAACCACCTGATATCTCCAGATCAACACGGATTCATGAAAAAACGATCTACAGTTACCAATTTGGCTCATTTTACCCAATATACACTTGATCAATTCGACTCTTGTGGACAAGTGGATACTATTTATACAGATATATCAAAAGCTTTTGATAGAATTGAACACAATTTACTGCTACAAAAATTGAGGATGATTGGTTTTATTGATTCCCTAGTAGCATTTTTTGAGACTTATCTGATGTAATCTAATCTACAATGGATACAAGTCGCAGCTGTTTCATGCAACTTCAGGTGTTCAGCAGGGTTCTAATCTCGGGCCACTATTGTTTACTCTATTCATTAATGACTTGATGGACTGCATTAATACTGATAAATGTATGTTCGCAGATAATCTCAAAATCTTTACCACAGTAAATTCTATTGCTGATTGTTATTATTTACAAGATCAGGTCAATCGGTTAACCGAGTGGTGTACTAATAATGGTTTACAATTAAATGTCAACAAATGCAGAATTATGAGCTACACTAGAAAGCAGAACTCTATTCTATTTGACTATACCATCAATGGAACTTCACTTGTTCGAGAAAAAGTTGTGAGAGACTTGGGTATTTATTTTGATGATTCCCTTACCTTTTCCACTCATCGTGAAAACATCGTAATGTCAGCTATGAAGATTTTAGGATTTTTGATTAGAAGCTCTCCTTTGTTTCATATTGAAACAATTAAATTACTTTACTTCGCATTCGTTAGATCTAAACTGGAATATGGTTCTCTGATCTGGCATCCATTCTACACTTCGCACAAGGAAACTGTTGAGAAAGTTCAAAGAAAACTTTTAAAATATTTTTACTTCAAGCAGGAAGGTTCGTACCCTGAGCGTGGCTATGACTATCAGCAGACAAATTGGTGAAGCAGAACCAATTTGATGTTGAATCGTTGGAGGTTAGACGACAATTACAGCTTATAAAATTTGTGTTTAACCTTGTGAATAACAATATTGATGCTCCTTACCTGTTATCTCGCCTTCAATTTCTTGTCCCTCGTTCATCCTCAAGGTCCTCATTCACATTCTATACACCATATGCTCGCCTAAACTCTTCACTAAATTCCCCTATAGTGTCAATGTCACGCAGCTTTAATCTAATATCATCACTTTGCGACATACATTTTACACCTCTACAGACAATATTGTCTGTAAACCACACTATAGGCGAAAACTGAAGAGAAACTAAAGCGCAGGAGTATACAGGGTAGCCATTCGAAAAGTAAACGGCATTGATTTTGAGCATTTAATGTCATATAAAAATAACATGCTCAGAGACGTCAACTTTATATTTGGGGGAGTATTAGGCGTACAAGGAAACCGTCATCTGCAATCCCTCACTAGGTTTCACTCACGTTGTTGGCAAGTGCTTTATTATTTGACCAACAATCGGAGATTCCTGGAACCTTATTTTAGCACATGATCATAGTGAAGCCAAGAACAATCATTATTTCATACATGTCAGCCTTCTTCATATTGAGCCTTTTATATTTATTATTTTTGATCAATCTAATTCTTTCATTGGTACATGCAGCTATGTGCATAAATAAACTGCGAGGAAATAATTTTAGAAAGATATCTATTTCACGTGCACTTCTATTAGCATCTAAAGTATCAACTCCTTTTCTTTCATCTGGAGCTGTCAGTCGTAATCTAAACGTAACATGCGATTCTTTCCATAACACAGAAGAAATTGCTGGAGTAGCATCTGCTTCTACTAATGCTTCTTCTTCTTCATCCGTAGCCATTTCATCGGAATCGTTATATTGTTCATCTTCAATATCACTGGGTTCACACTAATATAATAATATATTAATATATTAATTGTATCTTTTGTCCTTTATTTGGAGCAATCTGCTGGGCAAATAAATATATTATTATTATTATTATTATTATTATTATTATTATTATTATTATTATTAAGCCTACTGACATTAATGACCGGAAAGAACGCATAATAACAGTTGTCCGTTCTATACCTATGGAAATGTGTGAACGAGCTATGACCTGTATGATGCAAAGACTTCATTCATGTATTGAAAATCAAGAAGTGCATTAGGTCTATTTTGACTTGTGCACATAATGTGTTACTTATTAAGTTATTAAAATAAAAGTTTTTCCCATATAAGTGTAACATCTTTTTGGACAACCCAGTACTATAAAAAGTGAAAATATTTCAGGAATATGACATGGAACATGACCAGTGAAATAGGTTTGGTACACCATCAATTTTTCGAGGACACTTTTAAATGCTGCCAGTGACAAATTAAAGCTTTTTTACTAAAATCTAGAAATTTTATGACCGCAGATATTAAGATAAAATCTTAGAAAGGACATCAATGAAATTTTAAATTAGTTTCACGATGTATTTAACAATTAAATGAGTATTAGCGTGTGAACGAAGCATTACAGTATTATTTACGCGAAAAATTTCTTACTTAAATTCAATTTAAACATACTTTCACACACAATAAAACGGTATTTTATTCCACTACATGCATTTTGCAATAAACTGTGCAATAATTTGCATGTTGGGAATACTGTTTTCCAGATGTTTTATTACTAAGTAGAATAATGTTTAATAAACTGGGAAAGAATTGCTAGTGAACGCAAATTGTAGGGACATAAAAGCTAATTCATGATGATACATTAATTATTACGCTTTTTTACGTTAAATAGCCTGGAGTATGTACATGTACATTTTGTACACATACTTGGTAATGAAATATATTTACGTGAAAGTTATGCTAGGACACGATATACTTTTATAACTGATGGATGCTGTGCTATGCGCTATTGATTACGGAATTTTGATGTTCGTGTTGAAAGTGATTGTGTGCGTTTTTTTAAAGAGAGAATACTTTTCTTAGCCTGGTTTACATTTCTTTTTTGTTTGTTGTTTATCTTGCAATAGCGAAATTTTGTTTGTTATATTTTTAAATGCAGTAAAAAGGAAAATTTAAAATAAATTTCAGATTTAATATAAAAATTTATTCACGGGAAATACAAATAGTTACATATATTTTACACATATTATCATTAAAAAATAAATAAATAATACTATGTCGTCAGGTTGTATTTACAGGCAATTGTCGCATATACTTCGTTATCGATGTTGATGTCAGGTACGTTTAGCTTTTAATATGAGTATCCCCCGTTGCTAGCGTAAGATTGTCCACCACCACTAGATGGAGCTCCATAAGATTGAGATGGTCTACCACCGCCGAAACCACCAGACGAACCACCATTACCGAATCCGCCGAAACCTCCCGATCCTCCTGATGAAGGAGCGCCATAACTTTGTGATGGAGCACCGTACGATTGAGATGGTGCACCACCTCCGAATCCACCTGAACCGAACGAGGGAGCTCCGTAAGTTGAAGATGGTTTTCCACCACCGAATCCTCCAGATCCGCCGAAACCTCCTGGACCGCCGAATCCTCCAGATCCACCAAATCCACCTGAACTTGGGGCGCCATAGGTTGAAGAGGGTTTTCCGCCAAATCCGCTACCGCCGAATCCACCGCTGGATGGAGCTCCGTAAGTTGAAGACGGTTTTCCTCCAAATCCACCGGATCCACCAAATCCTCCTGGACCACCGAATCCACCACCTACTGAAGGTGCTCCGTAAGTTGAGGACGGTCTACCACCTCCAAATCCATTGCTGGATTTTCCGAAACCACCTATTTCGTCGAAGATTAGGAAAAATTTCATGTATACTTTATATTAAGCGCTATTTATATTTTTAATTGCAGATATTTTTCCACATGTAAATCAATAAAAAATTGTGTCCTTACAAGTGGAAAGACATCTGGGGGCTGAAGTCACTGTCTATATACCTGAAGATGGAGCTCCATATGTTGAAGAAGGTCTTCCACCAAATCCTCCAGAACCTCCGTTACCACCAAATCCTCCAGAACCTCCATTACCACCAAATCCACCAGATGGTGCTCCATAACTTTGGGAAATTCCACCTCCTGGACGAGATGGACCTGATGGTACACCGTAGCTGGTAGATGGTGGTAAATAACCGCCGGATGGTTTCGATCCTCCGAAACCACCGCCATTTCCGCCAAAACCTGGTCCGCCGAATCCACCGGAACCTCCGGAACCACCGAAACCTCCAGAAGGTGCTCCGTAGGTGCTGGAAGGTGCACCGTAAGTTGAGGATGGTGCTCCACCACTGTAACCTCCGTTGCCTCCGCTACCGTGTCCGCCGCTTCCTCCGCTGTATCCGCCGTTTCCTCCACTACCACCGCTGTATCCGCCGCTGCCGCCAATTCCGCTACCACCAAAGCTACCACCTCCAAATCCACCGTTTCCACCAAATCCTCCACTGCCTCCTCCGAATGATGGAGCACCGTATGTACTTGATGGACCACCTCCGGATCCACCAGATGGAGGTAAGTAACTATTTGATGGTCCACCAGATGGGTAACCTACTAATGGAGCTGAAAATAAAGGAAGATGTGTTTGGTTTAGTTAAATTTTTTCAGTTATTTCTTCGTTGAGGGTGAAGATTTGGAAGATTTATTTAGAAATTATTATTTATGATTTATTTTTGTTTTAGAAACACAAAAATTAATTTATTTTAAATTTAAATTGAATTTAATAATGTATTAAAATATGTTCCGTTCATACTTACCATCACGCTTAGTTACAGCTCCCGCTTTAGTTTGAGAAACTAAACAGACGACCAGGGTAATACAAGCCTGAAAAAGCACGAATTTAATTGTAATACCGATCCTCGTTTAAACAGGTTTAAATGCTAGCTAAAGCTATCCTCATCTATTTATATATAATGCAATCGCGCACCTAGCGAATCACTTACCACGAAAAACCTCATCTTTTATTTGATATGCGATCACACACTTGTTAGAAATGTATTGCTGCACCCGAAGTGGATGTCTTCACTTGAGCTAATGCTGAAGAATCATCACGTCTGTTATTTATAGGAACTATTAGACGGCAAGAGTGAAAGTTTGTTAGCATCTTCAGATGGTGTGGGAGGTCCTCTTTGGTGATGCGACCTTGCCCAATACATTATAGAGCGTCGGCTATACACCACTGAAGGGGATGAAATATTATAAATGTGTTGTTAACCTTCGGATTCGATATCTTTGATGATATAATATTTTAATGATTACATTCACGCATTTTGTTTTTAAGGAACTTAGAATAAAATATTTTTATTTTGTCAAAAAGCTTTCAATAAATTAAAAATTATATTTGCGTTCATAATTTAGAGACGATTATAATATTAAATGATTACGTAATGGGAAGTTGCAGCTATTGTTTCTTGTTAGTGTTATATTTGAAAAGTTACGCTTGTTTTAGTGTGCTATTAAAAGTACTAATGGATTTTTCAGAAGTGATAATTACAGGAATAGATTTTGGAAGTTTTTAATTTCTGTTTTGTGTATTAGGTAATCTCCAATAATATCCTACACGAATATATTCCTAATCGATTTGTATTTTAAATAAATTCTTCATTTTATAACAGTTTAATCAAGCCGAAACTATTTAAGTTGTTTGGTTAATTCGTTGTTTATTTTTGTATGCTACACTCAATTCTATCTACACTAATTTGTTCTATTACAGCTCAAGTGAAGGCTGTTCATCGCTTTCTGCAACAACCAAACACAAATATATCAATAATCATGCAACAAAATAGAAGATAGACTCATAGAGGCTACAAAAATATTTAGCCATCACAAGAAAGTGTTCTGGGGCTTGTTTTGTTTAGAACACATTCCTTTTTTGTTCAAATGTCATAATAAAGTTCAGTGTTATCAACTGATCAGCTTTTATGGGGTAGGGAAGCAGTGAGGGGGAAATGGACCGCTTATCTATTCATATATTTTCTTCGAAATTCTGGCGTAGTAGTAGATGGATTTTTCAGGCTATTTTGACATTTTAAAAATGTTTATTATTCCCTTTTGTAAGCTTGTGTACTCTTTGAATAATTTCTAACTATTTCTAAACGTGTTTTGCCTTTTTATAATTTTTTGAACGTTTTTAAACGTGTCAAACAATTTTTGGACATTTCTGGAGATTTTTCGATCATTTTTTAAGATTTTTTAGGATATTTTGACATTTTAAAAATGCTTATTATTCCCTTTGGTAAGCTTGAGAACTATTTCTAACTATTTTTAAACGTGTTTTGCATTTTTATAATTTTTTAAACGTTTTTAAACGTGTTAATTAATTTTTGGATATTTCTGAAGATATTTCATGATTATATTCTAAAAATGTACATTATTCCATTTTGTAAGCTTGAAAACTCTTTGAATAGTTTCTAACCATTTTTAAACATATCTTGCTTTTTTATAATTTTTTGAACGTTTTTAAACGTGTTAAAAAATGTTTGGACATTTCTGGAGATATTTTGAACATTTTTAGAGATTTTTCAGGCTATTTTGACAGTTTAAAAATGTTCGTTATTCCCTTTTGTAAGCTTGAAAACTCTTTGAATATTTTCTAACCATTTCTAAAAATGTCCTGCATTTTTATAATTTTTTGAACGTTTTTAAACGTGTTAAACAATCTTTGGACATTTCTGGAGATATTTCGATCATTTTTAAGGAGTTTTCAGGCTATTTTCACATTTTAAAAATGTTCATTATTCCATTTTCTAAGCTTGAGAACTCTTTGAATATTTTTTAACCATTTCTAAACGTGTTTTGCATTTTTATAATCTTTTCAATGTTTCTAAACGTGTTAAATAATTTTTGAACATTTCTGAAGATATTTTGATCCTATTTAAGGATTTTCAGGCAATTTTGACATTTTAAAAATGTTCACTATTTCCTTTTGTAAGCTTAAAAACTCTTTAAATATTTTCTAAACATTTCTAAACGTGTTTTGTATTTTTAAAATTTTTTGAACGTTTCTAAACTTGTTAAAAAATTTATGGACATTTCTGGAGATATTTCGATCATTTTTAAGGATTTTGCAGGCTATTTTGACATTTTAAAAATGCTCATTATTCCCTTTTGTAAGCTTGAGTACTCTTTGAATATTTTCAGACAATTTCTAAACGTGTTTTGCATTTTTATAATTTTTTTAACGTCTTTGAACGTGTTAAACAATTTTTAGACATTTCTGGAGATATTTCGATTATTTTTAAAGTTTTTCAGGCTATTTTGACATTTAAAAATTATTATTGTTCCCTTGTGTAAGCCTGAGAACTATTTTCTAACCATTTCTAAACGTGTTTTGTATTTTTATATTTTTTGAACGTTTTTAAACGTGTTAAATAATTTTTGAACATTTATGAAGATATTTCGATCATTTTAAAGGATTTTTCAGGCTATTTTAATATTTAAAAAATGTTCATTATTTCACACCACTCTTAACTCTCAAAATAATTCTGACAGCTGTTAGGTTCTAAAAACAATCAAATTATAAATTGTTTTTTTACAGTTGCCTTGCCAAAATATTTGTGACAGATGTCAAATTATAAAACCAATTGTTTTTTTACAATTTCCAGTGTTTTAGCCACGGGGGAGTGGGGAATCCCGTAAGACAAACTTGGCCAAAAGAAAGATCAATTGTGCCACCATGTCGTTTTAGTCCTATCAATCAGGTCACCTGGATGAAGAAGTTCGCAACCTGGTTAAGAGTTAATTTATTTAGCCTGGAATCATCTACTCTTGGGCAGTCAGCAAGGAGATAGATCCACAGTTTTTACATAGGGGAAAGTTTATTAGGCCCATTCAATACATATGTTTACTCAGTGCGCAGTGATCGATTAACGTCCCCGTGAGTAGCCTTGCGAAGTCTTTTCTTATTTGGACGCAGTAGATGCAATGCCTAGCAGCGAGTTCAGATCTGATAAAAGCTTTGATGCTGTCATAAGAACTGCCACACGGTCGGTTCTGGACCTATGAATGATCGTTCGGTAGCACCTCTTACTAACTTGCCAGCTATTTCGTTGCTTCTGATTCCAGAGTGACTTGGGACCCATCTCAAGACTTTTTGACTATCGCCATATTTATTTCTGAAAGCTTTAGCAAGTTTTAAAACTTGCTGTTCTGTTAACTGCCAAACTACACAAGCACTTATTGCTTAGTGTTTTGGCAGATGTTTTGACAGGTTTATTATAATAAGTAATCAAATCTTTAATAATTTATATATTTAGTTTGGTTTCATCAAACTTTTCAGACATATTATAATATATTTCCTTATTAATTGGAGCAATACATATTTTGTAAATAAAAACAAAGCTTAGTCATTCTAATACCGTTTTAATTTGTACACATCCAAACGACGTAAAATTCACACGAAATCTACGCCAATTACGCTCTTATATAAAACATTGTAGATGAAACAAAAGATTCAAATTGAGCAAGATCTATTAGAATTTTTCAGTAAACTTCGATTCCAACATGCAGATACGATTTTGTGAAATTACCGATAATTACCTCCGCACATTATTAAACATTGTCTTCTTTCGACATAAATATAAACTATTAACTGGTCAATAGGTTAGAAATGCGTAAGATTGTATAATTTACATGCGAGGTAGGGACTACTACTACAGTTATATTCCCATATGAGTAATACACATAAAAAATTACTTTTATTGTCGCTCATGTTTGTTGTGTTTTATAGAGATTTGTTACGTAAGTTAATGCCGTAGATGGTAAGATTTCATACCGGTTAATTGTTTAAAATGTGTATTGGTACATAGATAATATAGATACAAACAATATTTACACGTAAAAGGATCTGTAATTTTGTTTATATTTGTATTGAAGATTGTGTCGAAAGTGAAAATTGAGATAATTGTCGCTAAATTTTCTTAAAATTAGCGCTGCTTGTAAGTGATAAAATGACATTTAAAATATTATTTATTCTTACTGAAAAATTATTGTTTCATATTAAATATTACTCCGAAACATAAGTAGAGAAAGTAATGATTAATGCCTTTGGCAAAATGGCAGAAAACAACTACAATTTTAGATATTTAAAAGTGAAAAGAAGCGCAAAACTTTTACTTATTTCCACTACTATAATTAAAGACGTTTGTAGGTACTTACAAGGAATTCAACATCTTACATCTCAAACATCATTTCTAAACTATCCAACTTAGAGTTTCCAATAGGAGATAAGATAAGAAAACAAATGCATTAAAGAGACAGTATAGTTAAATGTAACAGATCCCCAAAACTATACAATGGTATCCGTGCTCAACTTGCGTCCTTTCAAGCTTCGACGACATTGTGCGAACTGGAAATGACAATCGGACGTTGTAGATCTTTTGCGGATAAAGCGACAACAGCTCCATTGAACAATGAAGTGACCGGAAGAGGATCCGTTCGAGTGTAACAATCGTCCAATTCGTCGGATCTAACGCCAGCAATCTGTGCTAAAGACAAGGTTCTTCGTGGGATAATATTGGAGATGAAAATAATAAAAATAATATTCTAGCACTGATTTTTATGTAATATTGTGTTTGCAGTTGCTTTACGTATTGCACAAGTATTAGAAAGTAATATTCAGATAATGTACTGATAAAATATTAATTATATTTATATCTGATAAATTAATAAATTCTTATTTTAATTAAATTCTTATTTGCATAATTTATTTGCACGTTATGACCTGTTAAGTAATTGGATATGTCGTAGCGGTAAGAATTCTCGTATAAAGAAAATGGAAATTTATACGAACAATAAAAAGAAGCTAAAATTACCATGGGCTTATTTCGGAGTGCTGTATCTTTAATTGCGTTAATAACTTATATTCTAGAAGAAAAAGCCAAATGTATTTAATAATCCGGTGTAATAATATTCACCATTCCTCGGTTAAGAAGTTTATGGCTGTTATTATCATTGTTATTTAAATTTCCTACAAAAGACTGCCAAAATACAAAAGGATTAGGTAACACTTTTACTTTTGAATATTATTAAATTGAAGTATTAAATTTAGAAAATTGTTTTCGGTTTCAGAAACAAAAAAAAGTAATAATCAAATTGAAAAAAATTCTATTAAATTTTGGAGTATCTAAAGAAAGTACTGATGCTTGGAAAACCGTAAATTCTGATCAGAACAAATCACATTCAAAGACGACTAAGAACTAAAAATAGGTGGTTTTCATTCATATGTTAGTCACTTGAGCATTGTGGTCATAAAATGACGATGTCGTGATAAACATAGCATTTACTTCTGCCAACGGGAAACAAATAGCCTTAGCAGGAACAGGACATATTCTGTCTGCAAATTTTCTTTCTGCTTGGAGCTAAAATGAAACTCTCCTCATAACTTCGTCAAATTTTTGCATTTTATTCATACTACTCTGTATGTATAAATTTCTACAAACGAATACAACTTTCTAGTCTTTTCTAGTCATAATTCCATATTCCTACAGCCATGTATTGAGACTCAAATTATATCCTAAGATTCAATAAATAAATTGCACTTACGTTTGTTAAGTTTCCTGTTAGTAACAGCAAATTAGTCAATAGTTCAGTTCGGCTGTAGTTATCTTACATAACCTAGTAACAAAGTAAATGGGTGCATTCAGCTAAATCACATAAAGTGGATGCACGAGTAGCGCTCTGATGTGATTGGTTGTAGTTTAAATTCAGAGTGTTACCAACTTATCGATAATTGTTTGCTTCTGCTTTAAATGTAAACGTTGAAGCAAATCATATTTCAATATTAACTAATTAAATACTTCAGGAATAAAACAAGTTATTTAAAGGTTTTTAAGCAAAGTTTAATGATCATGATCATCGCCCTATGATTACTTGAATCAAGATTTTGGTTACCATGGTTACATAGCTTACAGATGTTAATTTGTCATATCGCGTGAAATAAATTTGTCTAGTCATTTTGACAACTAATGTCAGTAATGAAGATATTATATTATGTGACCTTCAAGATATGAGAAAAATATCCCGTTTTCACACTAATAAAATAAAGTTAATATTAGACATAAATGGAGATTCCAAATGATTGTCGGAAGAAAAAAATTGCTTTCTGCAAACATTTAGCAATACTTCTTACAATTTTAATGCGTGAAGTTATCTACATACAAATTTCAAACATTTAATCGATTTTCTTGACATTGGCGTTCCATACAAAATTTCTACAGTACAGGAATGATTACCACAACATGCAGAATCAATCATTTTTCTTAGATGACAGTTATCAACATATGTTAGAGTTGTTTTTTTTAATGTGGTGGGTGCTTAGTTGCAGTGACTCCGTAAAATGTATCGCTTGTCTGCCTATCACTGCAACTCTCGCGGTGTAGTTTCAATTGGCTTTGTGACAGCATCATATCGCCTTTTATGATGCCGCGCTGTTAATCACTTTGCTCTCAACAGCGAATGGCAAGTCGATCCGGGATTAAACTCTCTGAAAAAATGTCACCGTCCCTCCAGAGAATTGAACCCCAGCGCCTATTGTCCTCTCACAACAATAGTCAGCCGCCTAACCACTGCGGCCATCGACCCGTTTGTTGGAGAATTACAAGAAAATAAACTCGAAGCAGGTTATTTTCAACAAGGTAATGCTCCAGCTCATACTGCTCGATAAACCTGTCAATATCTTCAACAGCTTTTTGCTGACTGCTGACAGGGTTATTGGAGCAAAAAGATGGCCTCCAAGATGACCTGATCTAACCCCATTGATTATTTTATATTTGGCTTAGTTCAAACCTTCATAACAACCACGCGGTCCATACCTACACTCTGGAATTTGACAATGAATCTCATAGTATATATGTATATACAGGGTGTTAAGTGCTTGCTTCGAAGATACAGAGCGAACAAAATTTGCGACAGTAACAACATACGGAGATTGCTGGATTAGTCGAGGTGGGCCACACGCATGGCCTGCTTGATCCCTAGACTTCAACCTTCTAGATTTTTTCTTCTGAGGATCTCTCAAGCCATTAGTTTACGCTACTCTAGTGGACAATTTGAACGATTTACGAAATAGAGTAATTGCTGGGTGTAACTCAATTAGAAACGACCCTGCTGTGTTTTAAAGAGTTCGGCAGTCAATGACCCGAAGATCGAATGCTTGTATCTAAGCTGGAGGAAGTCATTTCGAACATTTATTGTAGAGTGAGCAACTTTACATGTACAGGGCGAGCAACCGGATGTGACCACCACGTAACCTTAAATTTTAAGATGGCAACATTGGTGAGTTGGTAGTACAAGATATGTCAGTTTACTGATCTGTCAGATAGTTTTATAAGTTATCCTTAATTGTTTTTTTACATTTTCACATTTAAATCAAAAATACTTTGGTAAATATTTTTATTAAGATGTTTTTAGACAATATAAATAAATATATAATAATTTCATCTACAATAAATGCTCGAAATGACCACCATCATTTTACATACTCTTCGTTGTATATTGCGAAACACGTTGTTTAAAACTTCTTCGTTGATATTATTTACCGCTGCAGTGATGGCATTTCTCAGCTCGTCAAGAGTATGGAGAGGGTTTCGGAACACCACATTCTTTAGATGACCAAACAAGAAAAAATCTAACGGTGTCAGATCGGGGGAATGCGCTGGCCAACGTCCTCTGCTTATTAATCGATTGCCAAAATATTCCTCAAAGTATGTTATTGTAGCATCAGCTGTATGTGGGGTAGCACCATCTTGTTGGAAATATCCATACTGAAGTTCCATCATCATGGAGTTCATTAATGAACGGTTCTAAAATATTATGTCTATAACGAGCTGCATTAACTGTATCGTCAAAAAATATTGGTGACATAATGCGTCTACGTGACATTGCAATCCTCACACCAGTTTTAATAAGATGCAATATCGTCTCCTTGTAAACATGTGGGTTTTCTGTAGCTCACGTACGATAATTTTGGCTATTTATATAACCCGAAAGATGAAACCATGCTTCATCGGAGAAGAAAGTTATGTTTAATTGGTCCTCATTTAAATGTTCATTAAACCATAAGCAATAATTACGTCTTTGTTCGAAATCCCGAGCAAACAACTGATGTACTGTAACTTTATATGGTAACATATGCAAATGTTTCTTTAAGGCTGTGCGACAACTTCCATATGATATTCCTGTAAGATAGAAATTTAAATACATATGTTTTTAACTGTTTAGTAAGTGCATACCTGTTTGAGCAGATAATTTTTTAATTGAAAATGTCATTTACTGCTTCCTCAGTTAACACTCGTAGTGCACCTACTGCTTTACGCTTTGCAACACTACCAGTCTCCATAAATCTTTGTACCGGCCTGTTACGATGTCGAGCAAATCGATCATATTCAAGGTCCTCATTTGGATATTCCAAAGTAACTTGTTCAATGCAGGACCAAGATCCGTCCTGTGTCTGTGTAGCACTTCGAAAATGCGCCATTAAAATGAACCTGTCTTGTTCATCCGTGAATGCCATTTAATAGGTAAATATTGAACGTTCCGTTCAGTAGTCTTTAAAAAGACAATTACTGTGCAATAAATGCTATATTTACAAAAAATTATAGGCGAAAACTTACAAGAAATTCGCAGGAAACGTAATAACTAGCGTTTTCAAACACATAACAATAATAATTCATGCCTTAGCATCCCCCAACAGCTTGCGCCAATTACAGGGGGCATCGGCTGGCCATGAGTTATTATTACGCCTGCGGCTGTAGACCGACTTAAGATGTAACCTTTCCGCATTTGCCATGGAATTTGGAAAACTACAGAAAACCAAACTCAGAAAGGAAGCACCGGGGTTCGAACCCGGTACTGCCGGACTACGAGGCAAGTGTGCAAGCCACTAGGCCACGAGCCCGACAAATTAAATGACGACACGTTAAATGTCAGATGACAAAACGTAAACAATACAATAAGCAGGATAGTAAACAGTAAAACAAAAAAATACACTTTTTCTGTGACGTTTGTGGCACGCGGTGGTCACATCAGGTTGCTCGCCATGTACTTTTAAATAATGAAATGTTGTTACTGTTGCAAATTTTGTTCGCTCTGTATCTTCGAAACAAAGGGGTGTTTCAAAAATCATCATAGGGCAACATATTCCTAGAGTAGGTCCAGGACCTTGCATTTTTGCCGCATGTTTACCTAACACCCTGTATAGTAGATTTCATATCGAAATAGGGCAAATCATCTAGATAACTTTTATATTTCTAACAACCTGTAATAGTTATTTACGAACCAAGTGCGTGAAATCATATTTCGCGAATGAGTGACCAGTTTAAAGCGCGAGCCGTAGGCGAGCGCTTTATGGACACGAATTCGCGAAATATGACTTCACGCACTTGGTTCGTAAATAACTATTGACGGTTTGGATTTGACAACTCTCAAGAATGACATTTATATTTACTAAAAAAGGCAAACGCAATATTGAGGAAAGTATTAGTTACATTGTGGAATGATTGCTCTCCTAATTTTATATGAAATATGAATGATAATGATTATTATGCAAAATTCGTTGCTGTACCATCTTTATTGCGGTTTCTTCTTCTTGTTTCACAAAACTGGTTTGTGATTAATTAGTCTTGAACTACGTTTAATTTATGATTCAAATTTGATATATGATTTACAAATGACAATTTATACTTTTTATGTCCATTAGCCAGTGACTATCGCATATAGGAGTGGAGAGGTGGTGGGGACCCTATACGTTCTTTTCTTTAGCACATCCTGTTTGATATTGTTATGGCTGTTTTTTAATTGTTGTCAAGAACTATGCTAATTTTCCATGGCCGAGTTACTCCTCCCCATACTCTACTTTTTCTTTTGTTGTGGTTCCATTTGTCTTCTTATTTTCAATGCTACTGAAATGTTGATTTACAGACTCAATCGAAAAGATTGAAAATAACTTGAATTTCTCGCTTCATATTTTTCATCTTAGCTTGGCTTCATATTTTTTATCTTAGCTGAAAATGGACTAGAAAGCTTACGAAACAATGTTTTTTTTATTCTGTGTCTCCGTGTTTTCTAAAAATAAAATTTTATTAGAATTATTTCTTTAAATTAGTAGTGACGCTGTGTCGAAAGAAACGTGAAACACAAAGAATACAAAATTACAGGTTATATTGTAATTTTCATTCTGTTTATTGTAAACAAGCCTTTATCCGATGCGCACAAGGCATTCATTTCGAAAGCTCATTATCGAAATGATGTACGTAATGAGAGTGGAACTTGGTCATACACTATACAATCGTGTATTCAATACTTTGATAAAGCATTTCCCGATGAACCTACACATAGGATAGCACTAATTCTATTTTTACGGGATGAATGTATTTGATGTCTTTTTAATTATTTAAAGTAGGAAGTAGAAATGTTGAAACTACATATGTTCATAGAGCATATGCTTTGTCTCTTGTTATATTGGGTTATTTAATATGAGTTTAATTTAATATATTGGATGTAACTGCAAAATTTTCAAATGTCAACTCACGCTTGTATTAAGAGGAAATGGAATTGGATGTAATTGGATCTCTTTGCTGGCAAATTTAATATAAATAATCAGCCCTGTGATCGTATACAGTGTGGAACAGCCAAATGGAATAAATTCGATAACAAATAAATGAGGGTGTATTGGGAAAAACGCTTGGACACGTCGATTTGAATTTTTAAATGCGCATTTTTTTCAAAAAAAAAAATTATACAGGGTGTGTCATGTGACAGTGGCCAATACCAACTTTCTTATTTTAAATGGAAACCCCTGCATATTATTTATTTTTTGGGTTCTTCGGAAAATTCTACACATAATTCATGCACAATGTCCCATACCTATCTTCAACTGTTTCGGAAATATTAAATGTTTTCAGATTTATTACGAAAATTAACATTAAAAAAAGAAAATTATTTTATTTCACAAATTCGCTACATTACACTAAAAACCTAATAAGTAATACTGATTATTTCTTAATAATGTAAAAAAAAACAAAAATTATTAATGTCAATGTAGTAAATGTTCAAAATACTCGCCGCGAACGTCTTGGCAACATGCTAATCTGGTATAGAAATGTCTTCTAACATTGCTCAACATCTCAGGCGTGACTGATCTAATCGCAAGCGTGATTCGTCTTTTTAAGTCATCTAAGTTGAGGGGTTTAGTTTTGTATACAAGACTTTTGACATATCCCCACAAAAAGTAGTCTAATGGCGTCAGATCAGGAGATCGTGCTGGCCATTCTATCGATCCGCGCCTCCCTATCCACCGATTTGGAAGAATTTGGTTTAGGTACTGCCGGACATTGATTTGGAAATGGGGCGGTGCTCCATCTTGCTGAAACCATACTGTATTGGCAGGAACTTGTGGGTTTGCTGATTAGGATATAAGTTTGCGAAAGTTGGCACGACATTATTTTGGAGCAGTTCTAAAGATTTATCTCCATTCAAGTTACCATCAATGAAAAAGGGACCTACGATGTGATTTCCAACAATTCCTGCCCAAACATTAACTTTTTCAGGATATTGCGTATGTTCCTCTCTCATCCAGTGAGGATTCTCATTAGACCAATAGGGGCAATTTTGACGATTAACATGGCCGTGAAGTGTAAATGTGCTCTCATCAGAAAATAAAATATCTTCTAATTGGATCACATTATTATCTAACATTGCCATCATCTGTTCACAAAAATACGTTCTCTTATCGAAATCGTCTTCTATGAGCTCCTGAGTTGGCATCATTTTATAGGGATGCATTTTACTTTCCTTTAATACTCGAAAAATTGATGTGTGGCTAATGTTGAACAGTGGGGCTGCTTTTCGACCAGAATTATGTAGGTTTTCTTGAAACTCAAGCATAATATCCAATTTCGTATCATCACTTACTGCATTGGCAGCTATTTTTTTAATATGTCTTACATGACCAAGCTCGCAAAACTGTTTTTCTATTTTGCTAATTGTTCCTTGGGATACAGGCGGCAAATTTGGAAATTTTTCGTGAAATAAGCGAGAAACTTCCATTTGTGTCCGTGTGTTATCTCCATAACCAATCATTTGTAGAATGGTTATTTTGTGCATTTCTGTTAAATGAACCATTTTTCTGATATTATTACGTACAGTTAACGAAATTCAAACGACAATAGCACTGACACTGATCACTACTGTCATGCAAGCAGACAACATGTTTCTAAGGCTATGAGTTTTTACGAAAATAAACAAAACGGTCTTTGTATTTTTTTAATTTCATATCAGTAAAAAGGAACGCAGCAATGGTTTTTGCTTACTTTATCAATATCAAGAGCTAAATGGGAAATAGATTTTTAGTGTAATGTAGCGAATTTGTGAAATAAAATAATTTTCTTTTTTTAATGTTAATTTTTGTAATAAATCTGAAAACACTTAATATTTCCGAAACAGTTGAAGATAGGTATGAGATATTGTACATGAATTATGTCTAGAATTTTCCGAAGAACCCAAAAAATAAATAATATGCAGGGGTTTCCATTTAAAATAAGAAAGTTGGTATTGGCCACTGTCACATGACACACCCTGTATCATTTTTTTTTTTGAAAAAAATGCGCATTTAAGAATACAAATCGACGTGTCCAAGCGTTTTTCCCAATACACCCTCATTTATTTGTTATCGAATTTATTCCATTTGGCTGTTCCACACTGTATGTAAGTTTTCCAGGCGTTTTCTCTAATATATTAATATGGATTGTCATTGGATCATATTTATAACTACCATGCATAATTGTTAGAAGAAATATGTTTAATTGCACATGCTAAATATTAAATTACTATAGAATTATTCATTTACTTTTACAACCAAAAATTTATTAATGGATCTAAGTTGCTTAACGTAGCAATAATGTTAACCAAATTAAGAAATAAGATCCTATGTAATTTTTTTTTTAACAATAAATAAAAGTCAATTAATTAAAGAAAGTTAGTAAGTAATACTTTATATGCTTGCATGGTAATTCATTTTCTAATTTCATGTATGGGCCAGAATAAAATCCAATATTTACTATAAAAATACAATCATCACACATTCTTTACATCACACAGTAAAACAGGATCTATTTTTTACTAATTCAAACCTTAAGACTAGTAATTTATATAAATAAATGTGAATGTATTAGAAAAAAACCAAGTGTAGTAATTATTTATATCTATTTAAAGTATGTAATTAATACTTAAAAATCGTTTATGCAATCATATGATTTATTTAAAATCCAATAGTATGATCTAATATTCTTTTAATTAGATCCATTTAACATTTTCGCATAATCACATTTCAAAAGATCTCTCCGTGGAAGAGCGAAAGTCTACACAAGATACTATGCATTTCAAAACGTCGTTCTTCAATTACAATGTAAATTATTTGATAGCTATCGGTAGCGTTTTAATTTGATGACTTAACTACGTTTAAATTCCATGTTAGAACCCGCACTATAGAAATGGATGAGCTGTACTTTATAGTTACAGCAACCTTCGTCCATAATTATTTCCGCGTGGGAGTTACTTCTTTTAATAAGTCAGTTAAAGGAAATATGTACGTTATTAGATGTCGAGAAATGAGATAGCTATAAATTTAATAAAGTTGGAATGCAATTCTCTGTAGTAATTGGAGCACATAGCCTATATCTTGCTTGGTGTAAATCTCACGGTAATTTGTCGATTATATAATCGTAAGTTTTTCTTAAGGATATGGTAAATTTATGCGTTGTTAAATGTTCTACTTCTAAAGATTTCAGGATGGAGGATTTACATTAACAACAGCGCCAATATTCGAGTATGAAAGCTTCATACATCGTCTAAAAGTTACCGTAGACATCCATCGTGTACAGAGCTTAATAGCTGTTGCATAATAGGCAATTCGTGCATATATTCAAAAATGAATGTACTACTATACGTATGTAGTATATGCGCAAATATAAATTAGTCGACCTTGTAGACACTGTAAGAGGATACGATCTAATTACACGTAGAAGTATGAAGAAATTTCTAAGAATATAACGTCTTTAAAGAAATATGAGCATCCTATTTACATTAAGCAGATTGTGTCAGGGTATCTTTGTGTATTATGTTTGTTTCCATTTCATTTCTGATGCAGATTGCTTTGCGAAAAATGTTCCTATTTCCAAGCACCGCCTCGCTTAACTGTTATTCATTACTAGGGTTTTATCTGTATTAGTGTCGGGGATGAAGCTCTCACCATCATCCAAGACTTCAACCAGACTTTCATTTAAAATGTTTTTTTCATTTTTATTATCCGTTTACGAAACAAATGTTGAAGTGCTGTAAAACTCAACTAAATCTACAAATATTAGAAATATTTTGGTAATCACAATTATCAAATCTAAAAAAAATTAACAATTTAAGAGTCGTACTATTGTTGACAGCTGTCAAATTTGAAAGTCTCAACACCTGCTGAAAGCTTTCAAACTGTGAAATCAGTTGTCAAAATATCAAAACATTTCTAACAGCTGTCAAATTATAATTAAATTAGTTAGCCGATATTTTAATATTTTGACAGTTGTTATTGTTTTTATTTTTTGACAACTTTTAGCAATATTTTGACAGTTACAATCGTTCAAAAAGGTAAGAAATAAATGAGTTTACAGTTTGACAGCTGCCAGAAGTATTTTAACTGTTAGACTTGCCAAAATGTAATGCTTTGTAGTAGATTTCGAAGAAGTTATAAGGGTGAAAAGTAACTATTTCTATAATTTGGCACCTGTCAAAAATATTTTTATAGTTGCACCGTTGATTGAAGGAATACATCAAGATGCGCAACCTATGACAGTTGACAGAAATGTCAGATCCATTAAATGGAGATTTGCATTTAATGGATCTGAAATTACTGTCAACTGTCATAGGTGGCGCATCTTTACGTATTCCTTCAATCAACGGTTGCACTAAATGGGTAAAATGACTGATATTTACACTTGGATAGTTCTCCGTAGTTGATGTTAACGACACTCAAAATTAGAATATCTCATTTTACAGTTTGATATCGATTAAAAATACATATTTTGCCAGTGACACATCACTCGGATGCCTGTGACAGTTAGAATATTGTCAAATTAGACCAAAACGATTCGTTTTATAATTTTATAGCTGTCAATAATATTTTGACAGTTACAGATCTTAAAACCGCAAGAAATCACTGCTTTTACAGTTTGACAACTGTCAGACGTATTTTGGTTATTACTCCCGGCAAAACATTGGATTTTTATAGTTTGACCGCTTTCAGAAAAAATAGGAAATGATTGTTTTTACGTTTTTACTATCTGGCGGCTGTCAAAAATATGTTTATACTTTTTATAGTCGTAATAGAAGAAAATAAACAATTATTTATAAGTTGGTAGCTCTCAGAAATATTTCTTAGTTAAAGTGCTAAATGAGAAAAATGACTGCTATCTACAATTTGACAGTTGCCAGAAAATGTTTGCGTCATTCAAAATTCTCAGATGTCTAATTGCAATTGTCAAATTCGAAAAAAGCTATTGTTTCGTAATTTGACAGCTGTCAATATTAAATCACACGAAATTACTAAAAGTTTTAATATTGTCACATAGATTTTAGTTAAATTGAAAAGTTAAAAAAAATAAATTCCTGCAGTTGTTGAAAATAACTCTCTTTACAATTTGACAGTTTTCAGAAATGTTTCGATGTTTTAATATTCAGAATTTAAAAAAATAATCGATTTGACAGCTGTTAGAAATATTTTGATAGTTACACTAGCTAAAATTGTGAGAAATTAATTTAAGATTTTGACAGGTGTAGTAAGTGTTTTAACTATAGCTTTTAGGACAATTGTAACGCTTGTAAGTATGGAAACTGTGAGAAATAACTTCTTTTACAATTTGACAACTATCAGAAATATATTTATGATTAAGCTGCTCAAATTGGAACCATCCCACCGTTTAGAAATGTTTTGATACTTACGATACTCAAGTTTGTAAAAAATCACTGTCTGTAGAATTTGACAGGTGTCAATTGATTATTTTGAAAATTGTGATTATTTACAACTAAAAAATTGGAAAAGAAGCGCTATTTGCAATTTTACCGTTACTAGAAATGTCTTGATGATTAACTCAAAATTCTGTATAAATATGTCAATTTAAAATTTGACAGATGTTACAAACATTTTAATGGTTGCAACTATGGAAATTATATAACTCATCAGGTGTAAAACTAATGTGCTTTTACTCCTACATATATTGAAGCTGTAAAAAAATGAGTGTTGTCACAATTTGACAGCTGTCAAAAATTTTTAGTGGTTGCGTGTGTAAAACTGTGAAAAAGCGGGTTATATAATTTTACGGATGTGTTTTCGAGATTAAAGATACTAGATTAGAAAAAATTGTTTGTATTATTAATATAAGTCATAAGTTGTAGCCAATTACTAATAAACCTGCGTTACCAGCATGATGTCATGCTATGCATACTTGAATACATTATATCTAAACATCTTGGCAATTCCTTTCGGCTATTCAATATTATACACACATGAATATTACGCCTCTATTGCTTCGGTGCGTTCAAATCACCCCGACAATACGTATTCTTTACATCATGAACAAGGTTAATAATACACTATACCCTATATTGCATCTGCAATTTGAGTATTCAATCGTGTCTAACTATCACATACATAAATATTTCGTAAACCGTTTTAGACCAATAACAATCAGTAATGTGAAAATAAGTAATAAAAACGGAACAATAGCCTACACATACGCAGCAATTGCTGTGAATGGACTTTTAATGTGATTCGTTAAAACATGTCGTGATGAAAGTGTTACTGGATTTTGCTGTTAATTCTTATGCAAACTAGAACGTCAAGGGAATATTTAAGGAAATTGATGTGTTTTAATTATAAGCAAGTTCTTCATGTTTTCTTAACTTTAATCGAAATTCCAAGTTCGTATGATTTGGGTACTGATATTAATTAACCTTAATAGGATAAGCCCGAACTTGATGAAATCATCTGCACAGCCGTGGACCGCTATAATTAAATATTTAAAGTCTTAATCTTGTAATACCGCTACACTAAGAGGTATTGTGAGTATTAGTTAATATGGGAATTATTAGACTCGGGTTTAGAGATGAAGTTTAATCACAGTTTACTAGCGTTAGAATGTACTTGCTATTCTTATGGGTACGCTTAGATTTTATGAGCGATTCTTTTTAAATGATGGTGATGATTATATATTATTAAATGTAATGTTATTACTGGCACTATAATATTTAATGTCTATATCACTTCAGAAAGGCAATGTTAACATTTAAAGGAACACAGAACTATATTTTATGTATTTATTTAGTATATTATTTATTACTAAATCAATGAAGGAGAGATCAAATAAGGCATAAGTGTACAGGATATTCTTGAATATTTTTAGAACTTGTTTGGAAAGTAAGAAAGTGCACACAAAACAACAATACAATTTTTATTTCTTTTTACTTATTTTTCCTTCTACCACAAATTCACAAATATTGAGTTAAATCTTTTGTGGTTCATATCAACCAACGTATCTAAATTTATATGTGGTAAAGAAAGTTTAAAAGCCGATGGTTTAGAATGTACATAAGTACAGGCCGTTCCAAATTTGTGGGGCGCTAAAGGGATCTTTGATAATAATAATCCAAAATAAATCTTATAATTATAGGTTCAATTAATTTAATTTTTGCCTATATCTATAGTTGTGAAAATATTAAAATATAAAAAGTAAGACTTGCTATGTCCTTCTGGCGGTGCTCGGGTGTAGATTGGGTGACTTCTTAGAGTCTTCTGGCGGGGTTCACGATTCAAAGACGTGCACGTCATTAATAGAACTTTCAGAGTCACCAACACAAAAGCAATAAAATACCGATTGAAGGTTAAACTCTACATCCTGCGAATACAGTTTTACGTTGATGCGAATATACAGTGTTGACACGTACCACTCTGTTATTTGTCGTGAGCTTGTTTACTGTTGGTTTGCTCTTAATATCGCTGTCATTTTGTGTAATTGCAAAAAAAGTTATTCTTATAACTACAAAACAGTTATTTCAATATCTGGAAGTCATTGCGGTGACTGTCATGGGAAAATGAATCGAGTAAATTATTTACACTGGTTTGAGCATCAATTGTTGCGTAGATTAGAAACATCTTCTGCAATTATTGTTGATAGCACTATTTTAAAAAAGCCACCAACAATAGCCTCAACCAAAGCAGATATTCAGCAATGGTTAAATAACAATAATGTCCAGTACGATATGAATCTATTGAAAGTACAGCTTTTAGAATTAGTCGAAAGGTATGTATTATATTGAAAGCATGGTGTTTTTTGTATTTATGGTCATAATTCTCTGTAGGAGTAAATCTAAATTGATAACCTTGCTCATCAATATGGCCACATAGTTCACCGTCTGCCACTGTACCATTGCATATTTAATGCAATTGAACATGTCTGGGGAATTTTAAAAACTTATTATGCACGATATGTAGGTGAATGTGGAGGATCCATGGGTGATTCTAAGAGGGTGTGGAGTGATGCAATAAAGAAGATTACACCAGATATTTGGAGTAATACTGTGCGACATACGGAAATAGAAATTCAAAAATGGTGAGAAAGAGAGGTTGGGATTGACCATGAAGATCCATGCGCATTCATTATTAATCTCGATGAAGAGTCTGAAAGTGAAGACGATGTATTTTCAAATTAATGTGTTTTATTGTTTTGCAATACTTGGTACCTTTCATTTACTTTCAATATAGATGGCGTTAAAGACTCTAATTTTATCTCTCATTCTGCTTTTCAACCTTAATTGTATAATACCTCCGACAATGGACTAATTCCAATCTCAGTGGATAAAGTCGGAAGTAGCACACCATAGGGTGGTACACTGAGAAAAAAATCGTTATAAACCATATAATGTTGATGTTAGCCATGGATTCAGGTCATACTGGCAATAATGAATGGGGGTTAACTATTGTTGTTGGATAACATAATAACTAAATGAGGACCACAATTTTTTAAACAACGTAGTTTGGACAGATGAAGGTAATTTTTCTTCAAATGGAATATTAAATAGCAATAACGAGCATCAATTGGTTAGGGAAGACAATCATTTAGTGTCTGGGTTGGCACGTGGTACCTTATTGGACTGTATATTAATGATGGAAAATTAAGAAAATTGTGGATTTCGCTTTGCACCTATCCAATTTGGATTATTATTCAGACCAAAATTTATCAACTTTGATAAACTTAGTATAATTTTTGTTACGAGGGAGCGTTTTTATATTCGCGGAATGAGCGGGTTGTAGAGGGGTGATTAGGCGTATTGGGAGCGTGGCCTGTGTAGCGACTCATAATTAGAATAAATACGAAGTTTCATTGTTATTAGACAGTTAGTCTTTGAGCTATCGTCAACCAAGTAACATAATCAGGAGTGAAAAGTGAAATATGGAAAAAATCGAATATCGTGCCGTTATAAAGTTCCTTACCAGGCAAGGAAAATCAGTCGCGACCATAATTAATGAAATGTCATTGTTTTACGGTGACTCTTGTCCAGGAAAAACCATGGTGTACAAGTGGCATAGTTTATTTAAACAAGGAAGGGAATCCCTTGAAGACGGAGGCCGGGCAGGAGCATTTAGGTGACCACGCCAGCACTTATCCAAAAAGTTGAAAAATTGTACTCGAAGATGCTCGACTAAAGAAGAAACAACTCGCAGAAATGGTTGGAGTATCCGATACAACAATTTTTAAAATCCTATACGATCATCTCGGCATGTCTAAGGTCAACGCAAGATGGGTGCCGAGAATGCTCACGTCGCCGCAAAAACAAAAGCGCGTAGAGTGTTCGCGTGCATTTTTGGACCTCTGTAATGAAGACAAGGATGGTGTATTGAGTCGAATTGTTACTGGAGACGAAACTTGGGTTTATCAGTATGAACCTGAGTCCAAACAAGACTCCATGCATACCAATTTGTTTACATATAACTACTATTACAATGTTTACAAGTAATCCTTTAGCCAACTGGGTGGTTGACAAACTTGGAGGGGTCGCTGATCTTTGGCACTCACTTGACTCAGTTTTTGCAGTTTCTGGAGATTAAACTTTCGTTATCTCTTCCGTATTGCCTTTTGGGCTCACCCTAACATCATATGATTCAGCTGAACTAATTGTAGCTGGAAGTGAACTAATTGAAACTGAAGGTGGATCAGAATTTCTTATCTCTCTCCGGAGCTGGTATTAAATGCCATCTATTACGTCTGTATATACCTGAATCAGTTTGAACCCAGTACTAAACCAACTCTTTTCCCTTATGACGTTTATATTTTTCTGTTAGAAATTATGTTCTTTTGCAATAGCAACATCTGATGTCCTAATTGTATTTTTCAAATTTTCTGGTAATTGAGGTACTAAAGATTTGGCTTTACGGCCTAACATCAGTTCTGCAGGTGCAAACCCTATTTCCAGAGAGGTATTTCCATGCTGCCTTCGAAATGGTTCGCGAGAACGTAGTAAAATACCACCAGAATTACTTAGCTATTATCAGTACAGATTTGAGACTTCAGAGTATAATGATTTATTGCTAAAAAACAGCAGGATCATTGTGCCAGCAAATCTGTAAAAGGAAGTTATTGAATTTTTGCATTTAGGTCATCAGGGTATTAGTAAGTGTAGACGTCGTGCTCAAACTTCAGTATGGTGGTTGGGATTGGGTAATCAGCTAGAAAATTGTCCTAATTGTATAGAGGAAAAAAGCAAAATATTTTTCTAAAATCGATGCAAATAAGGGGTTCTATCAGATTAAACTAGCGGAAAGTTGTCAACACTTAACCTGTTTTATTGTATGTTTAGGGCATTTGTTGACAAACAAAGGTATTTTTATCTATCGGGATCGTATAGAAGCGATAATTAAATTTCCGAGACCGGAACATAAAGTTGAACTTTTACGGTTTTTAGGTTCTGTAAATTTTGTGGGAAAATAAGTCATAATTGTTAGAACTATTGAATTCTCTATTAAAAAATAATTTACCGTTTTTATGGACTTCTTTTCGAGAAGAAAGCGTTCAAAAAATTTAAAGAAAACCCAGTTCTAACTTATTATGATTCTTCAAAACAAATAATTATTAGTAGCGACGCGTCAAGTTTCGGGATTGGATCATGTTTAATGCAAGAGGGTAATCAAAGGAATCGTGAATTATTTGTTGTATATATTTCGCGAACCTTAACTCAAACGGAACGTAATTACGCATAAATTGAAAGAGAAGTTGTAGGGTCAACCTGGAGCGCGGAAAAGTTTTCCGATTATATTACAGGTTTAGACATTATTTTGGAAACGGAAAGCAGTCTAAAGTAGATGTTCTGCATGTCTATCTGCCATTTGTATACATGCTTCACATCTTCGCCGAAAGGAAGCTTGTATTCTTTCAAACAACCCTGGATTTTATCTGATTGTGTGGCATTTGTTTTCTATTCGCTGCTGTAGTTCACCCACATTATTAATTGGCCTTGAATATACCAGCTGTCTTAAATATCGCCAAATCCAGAAATCAAGTGGGTTTAGATCACGGGATCTAGGTGGCAATGCCATAGGGCCTCCCCGTGCTATCCATTTGTTGTTGTAAGTTTCATTTAAAAATTGCCTTACTGCGCCAGCAAAGTGTGGTGGTGCACCATAGTGCAAAAACCATTGGTTAACTCTGTCAATTAGAGTAAATATTACTCCTAATTAAAAAGTTCCGATAATTTTCGCCATTTAAACGATTTGGTAAAAATACCGGGCCTATCAAACAATTTCAAAAAATACCCAGCCAAACGTTTACAGAATATCGATGTTGATGTCTTGTCTCCATAACAGCATGAGGATTTTCATCCGCCCAAATGTGGTTGTTGTGGAAATTCTTTATTGTATTGTTTGTAAAAATAGCCTCGTCAATAAATAGAATATTAACAACAAAGTTTTGATTTTGGGTAACCTAAAATTAATGACAGTTTCTATAAATAAACAATTATTTTACATCCTAAACTAGAATCATCTCTATCTACGAAATAATTGATTTGCGGACCTATGTTTATTAAAACTTTTTGTTTGCCTTGACGAGAACTATAAGCGGGTAAAGTATCCGACACTTTTTTTAAAACACCCTGTATATTTAGAGAAAATCAAAGAAAATCAGAAAGATGATATGATTTGTAGATAACTGCTTGAATATACTGCTCGGGAGGTGTAGTTCAAGGTTGTTCATGAAAAGTGTCTATTAAATTATTGTAGAATTATAATAAAGTATTGCCAGTAAAGTATTGTTTATAACACTAACATAACAGTTTTGACCTTAGGAAACAAATTAAACCTGGACTAGTCCCAATTTTTCTATAAGTAATTTAGTGAATATGTCATACCCTTTCGATATGACAACTATTAATAATTAGCTATCAACCGATCAAATACTCCCCAGACGTGCAAGTAAATAATTTACTACGAACTTGAACAAAAATACATCGGTCGCTGGTATCGATTGTCTAAACACAATCAAATCGCTGGGGAAAAACTGGTTCTCCGTTAGTATCGTTAAATGGTTACAGCGCCCATTTATCATCGCGAATTTTTAGGTCAAACTGCAGCAAGAAATTTTCTCAGAGATTCTTCTCTGCTGCTCGCACATATACAAGGTTTGCAACTTTAATTGTTGTATTGCGTGACATTCATTAGCCAGCCACGGAACAATTAAATCTAACAAAACGAGTACTAAAGGATCACAATAAACGTCAGTTGTATGCAAATGGTGTATGCAAATACGTGTAGCTATAAGCAGTATTACATATTGTATTGGCAATATTTGTTACGCAAAGTTATTCGTGTGTACGCAGATTTAATTTAGTGTCACAACGATTTAAAAGGATTATTTTTTTTTTCTAACACGCAAAATATCAATAACTAAAGGGGACACATTTTCCAAGCAATCACTATTACTGACCTACAAGTCATAGTCTATACAGATCGTTGCATCGCAAGTGCCGTCAAACGCTCGATTGACGTGTGAATGAATATTCTCATATTTGCAGGAATAAACGTTAAAAAAATATGCATATGTTACAACAGAAGGAATCTATTATTAGTAATAAATTATTATTTTATAAGTTTACATAAAAGCGACCACTTTTCTAATGCATTAAATGCTCGAAACGTCTTCCGGTCGCCTCAAAGCAATATGCTAAACGATCGTAGAAGCCTCGTTGCGCATTCTGTAAAATTGCTGGAGCAATGTTATCGAAAGTGTTAATAATTTTTTGTTGCAATTCTGCCAAATTGTTTGGTCTATCGTTTTCAAATGTATAGATCTTAGTTTTCATGTATCCCCATAAGAAAAAGTCATTAGGGGAGAGATCTGGTGATCTAGGTCGCCAACGAATAGTTCCCCAGGTACTTAGAACACGGTTTGAAAATACATTATGAAGATATTCCCGTACAACTCTGCTATTATGAGCGGGACACCCATCCTGTTGAAACCATATGTTATCCAAGTTGAGCGCCAATTCGTGGAGGCGTGGGATAATTCGATTCTGGAGCAAGTTAAGATACTTCTCGCCTGTTAAATTGCCATCTATAAAAAATGGTCCAATTTTATGCTCTCCAAGTAATCCCGCCCAAACGTTTAATTTTTGGGGATACTGAGTTCTAGCATTGTATGTTAGGTGCGGGTTTTCTCTTGCCCAGTGTCGAGGTACAGCGGGATTATGTCTTCCGTGCAACGGAAAAGTACTTTCATCCGTAAATAATATATTTGCAATAAAATTTGCGTTTTGATTGCAAATATGCATCATATTTTCGCAAAATTCCATTCTCTGTTCTTCATCTTCGGGAAATATTTCATTTGTTTTCTGTAATCTGTAGGCATGGTATTTATTTTTCTTTAAAACACGGAATACTGTACTTTTAGAAATATCCAGCTGCTCACTAATACCCAATGAAGATATTTTCGAGTTCTGTTCGACACTGGCACAAATTAAACGATTTCTTTCGTCTTGGCGAACAAATAGCTGCCTATTACGTTTGTGCTTGTTCGGCATAATACAGCCCAATCTTTCAAAATTATTTATTATTCGCTGAATTGTTTTTAGAGCGGGTCGTGATTGATAATTCTCATAAAAGCGCTCTATTATTTGCCTTAAGGGTATTTCCTGAAGATACCACTTAATAATTTGTTTTCTTTGAACTAAATTATAAACATCCATTATTTTTATAACATATAAATACCAAACTAACAAACTAAATAAATACTTATGTATGTATCTTACACTAAACTCTGCAGAAAACCTAATAGAAACGACGACAAAACACTAACTAAACGAATATTTTTAGCAAAAATGCTTGAAGAATGAGACAATTAACAGATTAGGATATAATAAGAAAATGCAAATGAAAAGAATATTGTTTCAACAAGAATAATAAAAAAATGAAAATATAATAAAATATTGCAAAGCGCTAGAACATATGAGACAACTACCTTCTACAATGCCTAACTGGAGATTGCAAATATCCAAATATTCATACGTATTCTCTGCAACATGTATCGGCGCCGGCGCGGCATATGGACTTAACTAAGACATACCGTTCAACTATTGATATAATATTTTGACGGCACTTGCGATGCAATGATCTGTATATAGAATGTATGTATCTGTCGTAGGGGTATTATAGAATAAGGCGTATTATAATATGTCTAGTCAAATTCAAAATTATTATGGATATTGTAAGAACTTCAATAAAATACTTAATTGGAGAAAAAGACTGATTATTGCAGGCGTATTATTAAAAAGCCGGCTATGGAAGCAGACCTTTTGCATTGACCTTTTGTTTTCACAATACGACTTATTTCCAGTTTAGGCTTCTTGTTTTGGCACCCTATGTGATAATCGTAGAATCGTACAAAACCTAAGCATTGCGGTGATTGTGGCATTAAAAACAAACTGATTTTTGCTCAACAGAAAATACGCTGTACAATGTCCGAGATAGCGAAAAAGTCTGCATTCTATACAGAACTGGATACATTTTATGCTTGTAAGTATAGTGAATTCTTTAAACCGAAATGATAAATTTTGGTTAATTTTAGTACATGAAAAAAGTATAAAAAAAGCCGTGGGACCAAGAAATAAATGAATTACGTGCATCAAGGAGACAAGCTATTGAAAAAAATGAGAAACGTTTTAATAAGCAACGTGACTACCATAAAATTTATTAATCTGTTGAGATCGGAGGTGTAAAAAAAAGTAATAAAGAGAAATCACATATCAAGAAATAATATTTATAGTTTCTTATGAAGATTTTTTTAAAAAGCTAAACCCAAAGTGTATATTAGTACCGGCCATGTGGGATGTGACAAATTAATGATGAAGGAATTAAAATAAATATATGTAATTCCCCGGCGGGCAATAGAATGTTTTGTCAAACTATGTTACCACAAAATGATGCAATCGAGGAAAAGGACAACATTCAAAATCTGGACTTGTAGTTAGGCCTATACTAACAAAAGGATGCAATTCATAGAGGACAGGTGGACTTGATAGCTTTACAATCAACTCCAGATGGAGAATTTAAATGGCTAATGGACTACCAAGACCATCTTACGATTCGTAAAATCAAAACGTGCAGAAAAAGTATGTTAAACGCATGGGAATTTAAAATATTTCTCTACAATGGCAGAAAAATTCGTTTTACTACCGAATTATCAAACGAAGTCCTTATAAAGCTCTTTCTGGTGTTGATTTTCCAGTTGGACTTTCGTCATCAAGCCTACCTTCAGAAGTTATCCCAGAAATAACAAGTGAAGAACGTCAGTCAATAAATGAAGAAAGAACAGAAACTGATTTTTATTATAGTTGTGCAGCTGACACAAACGGAGAGGAAAACATTCAAGTCTTTGAAATGTCTGATATCCCAATTGTACAAAATACTGAAACGGAATCTAACATCATTATCGATGAAATTGAAACTAACAGAACCGAAAGTGCTGCTGGACAAAAACGGGCAGCCGAAAAGATGCTTCAGACAAGTCAAAATAAGTTCAAACTGTTATCAATAGGACGAAATGTTGTCGTTGAAGTACTAAAAGTAGACCGAAGTCTCTTATACGCGAAAAATATTGTAGGAACAATTTTACAAATTTCCAATTGAGTATACCAAATAGGAACGGCTTATGGAGTGATAAATGGATATATAGAGAAGAATTTATTAGTGTTCAGAGTAAACATTTCCATATCTTTAAGAGAAACTTTGGCGAAACAATTAAAATTTAACGGATAAGGTTTTAAAAAGTGTTCGTGTGTGAAGTAAAGCACAGTGTCGCGCCAAAATGTGGAACTGCTTTAGAGCATTGATCAAATGCACCAGCAAGTGCCATAGGAGTGGACCGTGCTCCAACAAATAATTATTTTTACACACAAAAAATAAGTGCAATAAGTATGCATTACATCATTTTGCTTTACGTATTATAAGGAATTTTGATGTGTTTTAATTAGATTTTTTTAAATATGGATAGTAAACGCCATAATGTTTAATTTCAACCTACCATAAATAAATTGTCTCTAACTGACGATAACCGTTTCCGTCCAATCTGCCTGGTAGAAAATAAGGCCCAATTAAATAATCAACAATAATTCCAGCCCAAACATTTACCGAAAATTGGTTTTGGTGCCGAGATTCTGTGATGGCATAAAATGATTGTTATGAAAATTTCTTATTGCGTTCCTGGAAAAATTAGCTTCGTCCGTGAATAAAATTTTGGCGTCAAATTCAGGATTTTCGGTAACCATTTGAAGAAACCATTGGCAGAAATTTATATGTAGTGGAAAATCCCGAGGAAGTAGGGCCTGGACCCGTTGAATATGATAGGGATATAAAAAAAATCATGAAGAATTCTCCAGACTAGGATATAAGTAATATTTAAAATATTTCCAATTTGTCTGGTACTCATCTCAGGGTTTTGTTTCACTAAATTTAAAACAGCTTCTTCGGTTTCCAGTATTCGTGCCGTATGGTGTGCCCCTTTTAGGTAGTTTTTCAGTTGAAAAGATTCCGTTTCATATAACTTTTTGTGGGTTCCTGATATCGTTCGGATATCCAGAACTATTCTATTTGGATACCGTTCCTGGTATAATCGTCTGGCTTCATATGCATTGCCGTCAGCAAGCCCGTACAAGTAGTGCATATCAGCAAACTCAGCATTTGTGAAATTTGCCATGATACTTATACGTTTTAAAGGTATTACGATTTCAAAATTTAATTTAAGTGCTATTTTCGTGTACCTACTTAAATAACTATCTGTCAAAATTGTTTGGCATTATCTAATTATTTCGTCATTGCAATTGTTTCCTTGACAACAAAGTTCATAGCCTCCTTTTCCGAAATGATGATAGGTACTGAGGTGTTACGCTTTTGGAAATGAAATAATCGTAATAAAATTATCAAAATGAAATGCAGAAGTACCTCAATTCACTATATTTTAAAGTTAAAAATTTACAATCAAATTGACTTAATATTACCCACCCTTACCTTAAGAATTTTGAAGTGTTTTTCGTTTACGTGTATGTATAACCAAAATGCCTGACGAATCTTCTGTTCTTCGCGTATACGACGATTATCCAACCGCAGCTAGATGAATCTTCTTTTCCGGGTTTTCTATCTTACACCTTCGATGCGTTAACGTTTGATAACAAAATTGCACTTTATCAGTTTTTAATAGGTTTAAATTTTATAATTTTGAAGTTACTTTGCCAGGATATCAATTTAGACGTTTTCAAATTTCACCTTGGACACTCTGTCAAATGCAGTTTCTGCCAACTTAAATGGTTTCTGCTAAAATCTCCAGGGATTCCACGTACTTGAAGTTTACTGTCCATCTAGACTGCGGTTTTGTTTATAATATGCATTGATAATATTCAGGTTGTGTAGGAGATGTTATGTATAATTTTGACAAATAAAAGAAAACGAAAACTAATTTTTACACTTGTTTATATAGTGAATTGAGTTCTTACTACAACTTGATTTGACTGAAAATCTAAAACCCACATGCCAACGTACAAGATACCCGAATTCACCCAAGAAAGCGATTGGCGAAAGCGCTCAATCGTGTGAAGCGATGATAATGATTTTTTAAAATGTAAAGAATTTCTAAATTATAAATTATATTCCAACTCAAACATTTTCAAATTAAATTTTTATCCCAAATAGTAATTTTGAATTGTAATTAAATAAGAAAATAAATAAATTGCAGATGCCATGATAATTCGTAGTAGTAAATTCGAATAATAAAACATATGTTATGTAAATGGACACAAAGTCACATAACAGTACATAGCAATAATTATACCCATTTAATGATCTTTATTTTTTGATCGGAAACCGGAAGTAAAAAAAAGGAAATCAAATTTACCTTAAAATAAATGGTGATTTTAAAAATAATTTTTATTTTGAGAAAAAGCAGTGGCGTACATAATATTTCTCTAAAAATATCTAGTCCACATCCCGTACGGACGCCACCGAATAAAAAATTTAAAAAATTTCTATATCAAAAAATAGCTGTTCTTGCTTAGAAGGCATATGCCAAATTTTATTAAAATATCTAGAAAGATATTAAAAGTTATGATGAAAAAACGATCTTTCTCTCAAAACTTGAATACCCTAGGTTTAGGACATAGGTTTATTTGAAGCTTTCTTTTTAAAATCACGTAAGGATTGATACCCTTAAGGATCAGCATCTTATTCTAAAACACACTGTATATTGGAATCGATGGAAGACTAGGAAAGAATTAATTCACGTTCAAGGTTTTTAAGAACACATCAACAAGTCAAACACCTAAAGTTCCTATATATTTAAAGAGATAACAAGTAGATACTGAATTGGTTCCCATCGTTCAATTGATTTTTCTGAAAATTTTGCGTTAAGATCCTAATGAACCTCTGTGGGATAGTGGGGAAAAATCTTAACTTTCTTCCAGCAGTCAGAATTTTCCTGTGATCAAAATTGCAATTGTGGCCATGCATCGATCTATTTATGCAAGATTTAATCAGATGTTGTTGAAGTTTTAGCAATGTTTGAGAAAGACAAACGGAATAGAATTAAATTTTAGTACTTGCTGCTTTTAACAGTAATAAGTAATGATTCTTCGTTAGCGGAAATAGAACACTATTCGTCCAATTAAACAAACACATTCAAACCACATGTCTATGGCAGTGTCTACATAACGACTAATAAAAGAAGTGGTGTTCAATATGAATGTTAAACCAAACAGGAGAAAGCCGTCGTTTGGTGCTTCACTTCAGTAAATATTCGTCTTATATACAATAATAATCTATCCGGCATTGACATTAATAACCCTAATTTAGTATGACATAATTTCTGTAGTAATAAAATTAATAGGATTCTATTAAAATTATTTTAGTTTAAATCATTTTCAATTCTTGACAGTTCTAAAAATATCACCAAAGTTAAACGCACAATTTATACAAGTCTAAGTATAAAGAAACAATAGACGAAATAGCCGTATACCTTGGGACGTTGTCACTTGTAACACTTTCGTTTTCCGTGCTTTTTCCTTGCCACAAATTTCAATGTTTATGAGCGAGAAAATTGGTCTAGCACGTCTCGTCCATTTATTTAGATACAAAAGCTTTTTGACGTAACTTTGTATGACATAATCTAACATGCATACAAATAGAATTACATGCGTTTTACATAAGATTTTGCAATACTAACATGTGACAATTTTATTTACACTAATTGTGAAGGTTTGTTGTGTTCATCAATGATATGAATTTGATTATAAAAAAACGGTGTGGGACAATTTCGGCGGATACACAGTTTAATAACCGCGGAAGGCTGTGAAATTACCAGATTATAGTTAATTACGATTCAGAAACAATACTTGCATATGAATTTTATTACCTTGGTACTTTCTAGTTAAACAATTTACTTAAAACTATACGACGATAACATTCATTGCTTCCTGGCTTTCCGCACAAGGTTAGTCCGGGTTCTCGTATCGAAATCGGAAAGTCAACAACAGGACTATTGGCTACGATGTAGCCAACAGTAGTACGTACTTCATAAATAGATTTGTGTCATTAAACAATTCTAACGGAGGTAGCCTAAGGCGAGCTTTCACTATCAATAGCAAGTTCAAGTGAGCGAAGATGAGAGTATTGTGCTGTGTATCGTTTTTAGCCTATTATGTTTCTTACATGTCACAGCATAAGTGTTAATTACTAATACATCTTTTACGTGATATTTTTGAATTAATAATACATTAACGCAATTCATTGCAGTTACGTATTCCTGTATTAATGTTTGTATATCCGCAATGAGATGTGTTTTTGTGTAAGTAAGCACTATCGGGTATAAATATTTGTAATAATTTCTTTGTCGTTACTATTTTATAAAACACACAATCCACAGGGTAGGATATTCTTCAAGTCTTTGAAGACAAATTTGGAGAGGATTTGCTTCCTTCAGGAGTCATCGCTCAAGATATAAGAGAGAGAGAGGAGGAATAAGATATGGGAGAAGTACAAGGAAATACTATTGCCTTTGATGTTGGTCAAGGATTTCTGAAGACTACAAACGTTCAGTCAGATGTTGTGATTCAACAACAACCACAACTTGGACCACCCAAACACCTTAACAATAAAAAAATTTAATATCTACTATCAACTTTTACCTTTTTTATTCGAGACTTCCTTTACTTCTTGATTACTCTTACCTCGATACCTAATGAACAGAGCACGTATTCCGAGTAATCAATCAAAAGTTGTGGTGTTGGTGATACCGATGTTTTATCTGTAAAATCAGAAAAGAAAATTATCAGCCAGGGACAGAAGAACAGACAGAAGAACCCTTATTGGGCTCTCATCATCCCCAATACCGAATTTGGCTGATGATGAGAGTCCATTGGTGGTACCAATGTTTTATCTGCATATTATGAGCCCACAGTTCTTGCAATCACACTTTTCTGAATTTATTGAGAAAGGAGATTGTTAGAGGAATGGTTAATTTAAACTGACATGACATTTGGAAATGAATATAATGCATGACGTCCTCACGATTAGCAACAAAATTTCTGGACTTTTGCTCCCATCTACCCCCCCCCCCATTCTCCCCTGTCCCCATTTCTTCAATCACTATTTCCTACTTGATGCCTATTCTTGTAGTTCTCGCTGCTTGACAGAATTCATGATTTCTTTGCCTTGCTTCTCTAATAAGTTATGGGGTGACAACAGAGTGTACATTCTGATTGTGCTGGTTTTGAAGGTGAATCCATGACAGTGACATGCTAAGGATCAGTTTGTTGGGAGTAACATTCCTTGTACAGGAAGGAGGACACACTTAGACACAATCCTTGGCAGGGTGTTCTTCAAGCGCTTGAAGATTAATTATGATACTGCTGTGGACAACAGGAGCTGTAATCGCCTAGATCAAAAGCTAGTCTAGCTAACAGACAAAAAATCAGTAACGTTGACTCTCTATCTCTGACTAACCCTAACCTAAGCCCTATCCCGATAAATTTATTTATTTAAACTATACATCCTTATACCGTTTGGTGTCGGACTTTATCACTACATTTCTTTCCTTTCACAAGTTTCTGTTCTGTGCCAAGTTCCTTGTTTCACACCATTGTATACCACGTTCTGCGGCTGCCTGCCGTACTTGTTCTTCCCATTGTATTCTAGGTCTTCCTATTCTGTTCTTCCCCTGTACTCTGGCTTCATACACCTGTTTAGACGGTCTATTTTCGTGCATCCGGTGCAAGTGTCCTAACCAACCCAGCTGTCTTTCTTCAATAACTCTCTTAACCGGTTTCAGGTTCCTTCTTTGTAGTATTACCTCATTTCTAATTCTGTCTTTCCTTGTAATTCCTTCAATTTTTCTCAAAAATTTCATTTCTGCTGCTGTTATTCTGCTTTTGTTTCTATCTGAAATCGTACAAGACCCACAACTGTATACTAATGAAGGTCTTACTACTTTTTTATATATCTCTGTTTTTATTTCCTTTGATACTTCCTTTTTTCCAAAAAATGTATCTTTAAGCATGTTATAAATTTTTCCTGTCTTTCCTATTCTCTCTGCTATTGCTTTATCTATCCTTCAATTTTCTTCTATTACTGTGCCTAAGTAATTAAAACTTTTAACTTGTTCTAGCTGTCTTCCCTCCAGGCATATTTTGTGTATCTTTTCCTTTCCTGCCATTATCATCGTTTTTTCCGAAGGAGGATATATACACATACCTAGACACAACCCTTGGACAACCCCCTTCAAGCGCTTGAAGATTAATTATGATACTGCTGCGGACAACAGGAGCTGTAATCGTCCAGATCAAAAGCTAGTCTAGCTAACAGAAAAAAATCAGTAACCTTGACTCTCTATCTCTGACTAACCCTAACATAAGCCCTTTCCCGATAAATAAAGATTTAATTTGACATTTGTTTCTAGACCTGTCCAACCATGAACCTTAACATCTAATAAACAAAAATGAGAAGAATTGCAAAAAAAAGAAGAACCTATCTTTGTATTCCAAAGCATCTAAGAAGAAAAAGGGTAACATGATATTAATGTTTGTCCTGTCGAATGAAACAAATGTTTGTAAATGGATAAAATGTCGCCAAACATTTTGGAAACTTTTTGGTACGGTGGAGGATAGATTATAAGAGGATGGCTAGTTTAAACTCAGTTGGAAATGAATAGAATGGGTCACGTCCTCACGATTTGTCAAAAAAAAATGCAGACCTTTGCTCCCACCTACCCTTTTATCTTTCCTCATTTCTAATCCGAGGATTTCCTTGACTTTCTTTCCTAAAGTTGCTTTTGCAAAAGGGGGAAATAAGTTCTGAGTTGACAGCAGATTATACATGCTGATTGTGAAGCACTATTAATTTTGATCTAACTGAATACGATTAAATTTTCAAACTCCTCATTAGTAAAGACATTTATGTCAAGAAGTTGTTCAAGTTAAGGACAGGTCCAGTTGTCATCGTTAGTCATTTTGGGAGGTAGTGGTTTTATTGCTTCTTTGTTAATGGACGAATTTTTCTGGGAAAATTTGATTAACATATATGAATATTTATTGGATGCATGTGCATTTATTTATAGTGGATAGAATATTTCACAAAGAATTACGAAATAAACAGTTTACACAATGTATTTTGAAATTATACAATAACACACACTTTGATAATAAGTATCAATTCAATTATTCAATATTGATTTAACAATTTCTCTTTTAACATTAAACATTGATAAACATTCGGTTAAATTATAATAGAATCTCGTATTTGAGACTTCACTTTCAGTCTTTCCAATATGCAAACGTCGTTGAAATATGGTTCATCAGTCCAATGTACTATTTTTAGACATATTAGTGAAACCTTGAATGGAGTCTCGTTAGAATTAATAAAATATGAATTAGATATTTGAAATTGTATCCTCCTTCGTAGCCAGGATTATGGTAATATTTATAAGTAAATAATTCTCGTCGAATAACCCTCTTATACGCGCAAGATTATTAAGCCGTTTTAAATTTTTATTTTCATCCGACGTTGTCGTTTTTGATTATAGAGATCGTGGGATTCTGTTTACCCTTTGTAAATAATTTATAGGGTTAAGTTCCGACACGTATAACTGAATATATAATTTATTCGACTGCTATTTGAAATGCTAAAACGTTTTTGACATGCAATGTTGGTGGTAATCAAAGGCGCACACACGTGAATTAGCTACCCATGCAAACTTAATGACGTAGTAATTATAGAATTGTTTACCAAAATAGATCTTTCTTTCGAGACAAAATTTTCAAAAGTATTCATACAATTGTTCCAAGGATTTAAATTTTTTCTATAGAAGGCTGTAGTCCCTGATCAGTTATGATTATTAAGGTTTCAGGTATTCCTTTCGAAATGACCAAAGAACCAATCTCATCAGCTGAGAGATGGGCTCTAATTTTGAGGTAAGTTTCTTTTAACATAGTCCTTCTAGGAAGCAATAAAATTATGTTAAGTAAACATTTAGGTATCTTATAAATGGAGATAGTATGGTTTTTATCTCTTGTATTTTCTCTAATTGTAAGAGGTCTGTGGATGATTTTGTCGAACTGTTTGACCAAGATTAGTTTCACCTTCTGAAGGATTTTGGCTAAAAATAGAATTTGATGAAACATGCAGCTACGTCATTGTGGTAGTTAGGTAATACTCAACAACAATTTATTGTCCATATAAAATAATTATGCATTACAGATTGTATAGAGGATAACATGATAAAAGCCTGATAATTCTTGAATCCAAAGAAGTCGTTATTTATTGTCCTACTACATTGATTGAAAGAGAAGATAATGATGGAGATATTATTCTGCGAGAATGCTGTACATATGAAAACAAACAATTTACTAGCTGTCAATCACAACAATATGAAAGAAAGAATCAGAAAACAATTAACTACTTATTTCCTATTTGATGGAGCAATTTTATTTCATCGGAGAAATTAATATACAGCGTTAGTAAAAAGTCCCGGAACGGTCGAATAACTTTGTTATTTGAAAATTATGATTTCTGAAATTTGGTATGGAGGTATAGTTAATATAAATGCATTTTATGCAATACAGTTTATATTATTTTCACTTCCGGTTTAATCGGCAATACGTCCAACTTTTTTTTTTTTAACGGAACGCCCAGATTTTTTTAACACTTTTGAATGCAAAATAAAAAAAATCGTTCAGGAAGTATTAAGATGTTTATTTTTATTCACAAGAAAACAGTTAAAAAATTAAAAAAGTGTCCTAATACAGAAAAATCAAGATACCTGTCTATTCAGGTTGCGATTACAATAATTGTTCAAAATGCTCTCCATTTACAATTTGACAAAAATGTAAACGGTCAGTAAAATTTCTTATTGAATTTTGTATTTGTTCTGGTGTGATGCGATTGGCTTCTTGAACTATTCTCTCTTCCAATTGTTCAAGATTATGGGGAGGATTTTTGTACACTTGACATTTCAAGTGACCCCAAAAGAAAAAATCTAATGGCGAGAGATCTGGTGAACAGCTGGCCATTCGATTGCTCGTCTGATCCAACGTTCCGGAAAAATTTCATTCAAATAATCGCGGACATTATGGGCAAAATGGGGGGGGGGGGAGGAGTTCCATCTTGTTGAAACCAAAAATGTGCATTAGGGTGATCACCTATGTTTGCATTTGGAAAGAGGGCCGTAAGTGCTGGAACAACCTCATTTCGCAATAAATTTAAGTAGACGTTGCCAGTTAAATTTCCTCTTATAAAAAATGGTCCTATGATGTTGTTTCCAACAAGACCAGCCCAGACATTCACCTTTTGAGGACGCTGTGTATGGACTTCTTCCATCCAATGCGGATTTTCAATTGACCAGTACCGACAATTATGTCTGTTCACAGTGCCGTTGAGGCAAAACGTTGCCTCATCTGAAAAAATGATGTGATCTAAATCATTAGGCTGCTGCTCGATCAATTCCGTCATTGTTTCGCAAAAATGTAGTCTACGATCTGGATCATCTTCAATTAACTCATGGACGGGATACATTTTATAGGCTTTCATTCTTGCTGATTTAAGAATCTTATGAGCAGATTTTTGAGAGATCTTATGAATTTGACCTAATTCTGTTGTGGACACGTGATGATTTTCTTCCACTATAAGTAATACATTCAAACTAGTTTCTTCATCTGTTGCTGTTAATGGACGTCCCCTTCTAGCTAAATCCTTCACCTGACGAAAGACTTCAAACTTTTGAATTGTTCGGCATACCGTACTTTTACTAATGTGACGATCCGGATAAACAGTATTAAACAAAATACGAACCTCTTCAAAAGAACGTTGACGATCACCGTACCCACGCATCATTAATATCTCAATTCGTTCTGATTCAGTAAGTTTTACTGCCATTTTCAAATGTGTCAATGTCTAAAATAAGTAAATTTATAGCGATGCAAAAGTTAAAACGCTTTTAAAATTGTCAAATGTGACGGCAAAAAGAATGCAAACACTAAACAACAACTTGTTTCAAAGGTACCTTGTTTTTTCTGTATTAGGGCACTTTTTTAATGTTTTAACTGTTTTCTTGTGAATAAAAAACATCTTAATACTTCCTGAACGTAGTTTTTTATTTTGCATTCAAAAGTGTTAAAAAAATCTGGGCGTTTCGTTAAAAAAAAAAGTTGGACGTATTGCCGATTAAACCGGAAGTGAAAAAAATATAAACTGTATTGCATAAAATGCATTTATATTAACTATACCCCTATACCAAATTTCAGAAATCATAATTTTCAAATAACAAAGTTATTCAACCGTTCCGGGACTTTTTACTAACGCTGTATGTATGTATGTAGTAGGTAAAAGTTAAGTGTTTAGGTGGTAACTAATATAATTTAATTGGGATAGCAATTTCAATGAAAACTAGAAGACTTCGAATTATTTCTAATGCTGAAGACACCTGCTGGATAGAAACCAGTCCGTTTCTAACACTTAACCTCTTTTATTTCTCTTACCAGTAGATGTTATTTCTATAATTATACCATGAGCACCTATTACAGGTTACAGGTATGTTTTGGTTATTCTGTTTTGGCAGGCTGGATATTTTCAATTATTGCAAGCAATGCTTGTAAAAAGAAGAATTATAATTGAACATATGGTATGTTTTAGTACATTATCCATTAGATACATAACCATCACATTCTTCTTTTACACCAAGATCTATGTCTATTAAATATCTTGATTAAAAATTGTTTGACTGTTTTGCTATGCTTTTTTTGGAACAAGGAATTGATCGTACTGACCCTATAGATACTTACATATACAGGGTGTCTCTAAAAGGTGCCGAAAAAACGCTATCACACGTTTCTGAGGGCAAAATATGATGATCTAACCAAACTTACTTCAGTCCAAAAGTGGATGCTTTTGGAGATACAGAATGTCAAAAGTTCAATTTGGTTTTAGTTTTTTATAAATAATTTCTGTAATAATTGGTATATTGTCACAATATTTGGGTAGGAGGGGTGTCGTGGGATAAAAAATTTAAATCTTCTCTCATTTTCATTACAAAATGTAGAGGGCGCCACCTGCGGCATATTGTATCCATTTAAAACGTAATAACTTTTTTGAGACACACTGTATTTAACTTTTAAATAAAAATTCTTATTCTAGAATATTTTTTTTCCTAGAAAAGGTATATCTGGTAGGAGTTGATTGGAGCAGCCGTTTATGAGTAATCTGGATATAAAAAATTCAGAAATTCATTTCTGAGGGAAAAATATGGCGATCTAACCCAACTTACCTCAGTCCAAAAGTGGATACACCATTGCATTGAATTGCCACAACAATAACACCCACATTACAAAAGCAGTAAATGTGATTTCATTTTCGAATAAAAACAGTCAACAAGAGAGTTATGAACAAAAACAGGTAATTAAATTCTTTCAATAAATGTTCATTCATCTTCAGTATCTACTGGTCTAGAATACACAAGAGTTTTCAAAGCTCCCCATAAGAAGTAATCCATCGGCGGTATGTCAGGGGATCGAGCTGGCCAATTTGTGGGGGCATCATTGCCTCTACCTATCCATTTATTTGGATACTGTTTATTCAAATAATTACGTACGTTTAACATGAAATGCGCAGGAGCACCGTCATGCATAAACCACATTCCTCTTCTATGTTCCAACGGCAGGGGATCTAATAAGTCTGGTAAATCGTTTTGAAGAAGTTCCAAATAATTTTCGCGAAAATGAGACTCTTACATTCTTCAGATCTCTTTCAGTTATTACCAACCATTACGCTGTGGTAAGACCTATGCTAACCTATTGTTGTCTGATATGGTGGACCAAAACTACACAGAAGCAGGAGTGTAAAACTCACAAAGATACAGAGGCTGGCCTGCCTGTGTATCACTAGGGCGACAAAAAGCACGCCAACAGCTGCTACGGAAACCATGCTAAACCTACCCCCCTTGGACATTTACATAAGGGGGGAGGCAAGAATGGGGGCATATAGACTGAAATGGTGTGGAAACTGGAGAGACCAGAACACTTCAGGACACACCAGCATAACGACTGAAATCACAAACCCAATCTTTGAGATGGGAAGTGATACAATGATTCCCAAACTCTCCTTCGATAAACCCTTCCAGGTTGTCCTAGACTGGGATAAGTGGAGAGGAAAACAGAAACCAGAGGGCCAAACCCAAATCAGGTATGCATATGGGTCAAGAAGGACCACAGGTTCTGGAGCAGGTATATATAGTGAAACCCTAAATCATAAAGAATATATGACACTAGGGAGATATACCACCGTATACCAAACGGAAGTACTAGCAATAGACACATGTGCTCTAAGGGCATCAGAGACACAAGCTAAGGGTCAGCTGATTCATATCCTGTCGGATAGCCAAGCGGCCCTAAAGACACTAGCAGTTTATCATATAACCTCGAGGCTAGCTTGGGAGTGCCTGGAAAACCTAAGAATCCTTGGCAAACACAACAAGGTAACTTTGGTGTGGGTGCCGGATCACAAGGGTGTACCAGGTAACGAAATAGCAAACAAGCTAGCAAGAAAAGGTTCTGCAACAAAATTCACCGGACCTGAACCGGGTCTGGCGATAACCAGAACTGCGATACGCGGTGCAGTGGCTGAGTGGATTGTAAAAACACACCAGGCACACTGGAGGAGCGTTGAAGGGCAGGTTCATAGCAAACGAATGATGAGGCAGCCATCACGGCAGTTGACAGCTGATGTGCTGGCTCTCAGCCGGTTACAGCTTAGAACAGTCACGAGCCTGTTAAAGGGGCATGGCTGTCTAAGGAAATATCTACATAAGCTTGGCATCCTTAAGGACGAACCTATATGTAGACTATGCAATGAGGAGGAGGAGACAGCCTACCATGTCATATTCGAGTGCGTTGCGCTGGAACGACGGAGACTGCCACTGCTGGGGCCAATTAACCAACTGACAGATCTACCGGAAAAAGACCTACCACACAGGCTACTAAACCTAGTAAAAGGGACTAACCTGTTTACATAAGGAAATTCACTTGGTACCGAATAATATAATAGGCCATAGGCCGCGGTGTTATAAGGGGACGCTACTAAACAAAACTCGGCCGGTAACCAGTGACCAAATCAATCAATCAATCAATCAACCATTACGCTCTTAATGTGGGACAAGGTCTTTCTCTCATTCGAATTCTCTCGTGAAAATTTTCTTAACACCACATTCTTGTTCCTGTTCGTGTGATCCAATCACTCTAGTCTGTTTCTTTTTAATCTTAATACCCAATGGAAAATAAAGCTTTCGTTTTCTATGAATTTATTTACTGGAAGATTGTTTGATTAAATGACTTTCTTTATATTATACCTCTATATCAATAACTTATTAAGATCATATAATTAGATCAAATTTAACTAATGACTAAATAAGCACTTCCATTTTCAAATGTTTCACCTTCAATTTCACGAAATTAATTTGCCAGTGGTTTAAATTTGAAACCTAATCATTTACATTTTCCAACTTAGGTATCTAATAATATGCATTCGAAAAGACTTTCTAAGATATTACCCAGTTTCGATTACTAGATAGATAATATTTTTACACGTGGTAGATTCGATATTATCTGAATTGCAAACGATGACACTTTACGGGGTAATCAAAATCCTAACAATACTCTTTCACTTTTCTTCGAGCTCTTAATAGTGAAAGGTTCCATGTAGAGCAATCATGTCGAATATTACCGCTACGAAATCTAGAGCATTGTTAATCTATACAAGACTAAGGCAAATTTTATATATATCTACGAGTACATTGTATATTGGCATGGTGTAAATCCCACTAAAGCAATTCATTTTGATATTAAGTAATTCGTGTATACGACAATCTGAATCTTCTAATTTGATACTAACTGTATTATGTTGGGATGTAGATTAATTGCGTTTTCATGCGTTGGAGACTGTTATTAAAAGCATAAATTGAGATTACGATCTTGAACTCTACATCCTCCTATGTTAGAGAGATGATTTCAATTTATTAATATCTACGTTGTATATACTGATCTTTTGTTGTCAACCTTTCTATAGTAATAGATGCGTTATTGATGAGATATTATTTTTTAAACATATAATTATAATTATTCCGACTCAGTTATGTGTTATTCGTTCTAATTGCGTGGTATTGCGATCGTAGTTATTAAATGATGCAATTACACCAAGATCCTCGACCTAATTGAGATTTGCTTAAATTTGATCTTGATGTATACGAAGCCGCAGCAGTTTAATTTAATATGCCACGTTTAGTATAATTGCTGTAATATATTTGTTATGATGATTAGAGTATATTGCTTACAAGTTTGAAGACATCCTGTTTCACATCATTTTCCCTATCGCCGTATAATACATGTAGAGTCAGTTCCAAATTAAATGCGGATTGAGAATTTTTGTATGCAGTTACCCAATTATCAGTGATGTGTTGTGGGTAGTCTATTCTATTATATACATAGGTGGTCTAACTTTATAGAATTGAAAAAAATCAACTTGTGCTATTAATACAGTTCATATATTAGTAGCGAAAGATGTCGCAGCATATAGTATTGCTAAATATATTACAGACTATAGTCGATAATTCTATTATTATCTCCAACAACCTTTCATACACGTTTATAATCATTATAGAAATATCATCAGTCTATTGATGATATTGACGGAGTTTAACACAAATTTTGTCCATTCAGGTATACGCAATTGTTTCTGTGTTGGTATACCTACTGTCTCTCCTATGACCTTTGAATGAACTTTGCTGAACGATCGAAGCTGAAATGGGCGGAGCATTGCATCTGTATGGGGGGCGTGACGTAGCGAAGGCGGTTGGAAATAGGTGTGTCCTGGTGTCCTGGGATCAATACCCAACTCTGCCACCGACGTCTGTTTCTTTTTCCAGGTGCTTCGTCTTCTGTTTTCAATCCTTTAATGCTATTTGTAGTACATCAGCCTACAATTTTTGAATGGGATCCTTATTAGAAGACACATTATGGACAGGAGGGTAGAGATGATGGATAATAATGTTAGCTGTCTCCTAATGACAGCCATGAAAAGGTAAAGATGTTCTTGATCTTAAAAAAAAATTCCTTTTTATTTTTGAAATAAAAAATTATTTTTCAGAATTTTTATATATTTTTATTTTTTATTGATATCATATATTACATAGCCATATAAGACCATTTCAACATTTTTCAAGTCCAACATGCTCATGTACTTTGAAATGCATCTTTTCTTAGCTTGGAAAAACAGGAAAACTTTGAAAATTTATCATTGCTTATTATGCGTTTTCGCTATTCTTTCTTTGCACAACTTTCGCTTATAATTAAATATCTTCAGGCAATAGATATATTTTTTGAAGTTAAGAGTCTAAGTAGCTTGAGAGATCTCCCATAGCATTGTAGGTAGAAATATCGTGGAGAACACTGAAATGCATACAGGCAGAGACATTTTCTTGAATTATAGGAAGTGGAAGGGAAACTCGGTAAATGTAAGGCGTCATCCCAATTAGCACATGAATGTCCATAGAACATCCATTGTATGTACATCCCTTGTTGGATATGCGAACGTCCATTCCTCATATGCACAAAGGATATCCATTGGATATCCACTGGAGATCCATTTTCTACCAAATTGGACACCCATAGGATGACCCCACATATACGTGATAGTTCGTAATGCATATACCATTCCAGATAGTTACTACAGATAGGTATACTCACATGTACCATTCAAATTCATATATTCCATAAATATTCGTCAAAGGATGATATCCACAGTGTATGTGTGATAATGGACATCCATTGTACAAAGAATAACAAACATGCATTGGACTATCGTACGATGGACGTCCATTGCACAAGCTTTGATGCATATTCTAAGATTCTCCATATTCTGATATCGTATGGATGTCCACCAAAAGACATAACAAAAGTCGTCCATATCTGCATATCCTATGGATATCCTATTTATGTCCATGGACATTCGGACTTATTATGGAGCTGTAATGGATGTCCACTGGACATCGTATGTTATCTGGGATTGTTCATGTTTTCATTCCTCTTCACATCATAAACGTTAAACATTAGCTCTGGGTGGTTAAGCATCCGTGCATCAACATGTTGGTTATAAAAAGTTGTGAAAAGACCAAACACTGTAACACCTAGGAATTGTACTCTATGGGAGCAATGTTGGGGAAACGTTACCCCAAAATTTAGAAGCTAAGTTTACTGCTACAACGTTCAGATACGTCTTATGATTATTCATAAGCAGGACGACTCCTTCTTTCTTTGAAGGCTTAACAGAATTGTATGAAATGCCTTGCCGCCAATCGAAACAGTTGGTTTACCTGTAGGAATATAAACAAACTTGGACTAGTTTCCAAGGACATTGACATGACATAACGAAGCCATTGTAGGCTTACTATCCTCGTGGATATAATATTCATACATACATACGAAAAATTTCTTCGAAAGGGCGATTAAATCTTGGGATTAGTATTAGATAGTTTGCCCAACAACCACTGGGAATGAAAACTACCATTTCCATATACGAAAGAAGTAGAATGAGGAATTGTGTAATGGCCTTTTGATCTTTAACTTTGTTACATATTTGGCAACTGAGTTTTATTAGAGTAGAGATTAAGTAGATATTATTTGGGTTCCACTTATAAAGCTTTCAACAAACTCGAATTCTTGGATCCGAAATCCATATGTAATCGAATTGAGCCATCGTCGAGCAATTTAGCTAAAAATATTACCACCCCATCTGATCAACAAAACTTCGTAAGTCGTTCATATACTGACACACAAGCATGTTGTTTAGTTGGATTCTATGGGGTGACAAGAATACGACATTTGGATTTTCTACGGATAGAACAAAAACGTTTCGCGGGAGCCATTTATTTGGTAATATCATTAGACGGAAAATATTATTTAACAAGATCGTTGAAAAGTAAAAATTTTCCAAAGTGCATAATAAATGATTTTTTTGAAGAAAAAAAAAAAAGATGGCAACAGCACGCGGTGGTCCCAAGTAGTTACCTATCTAAGTACTAACCGCGCCCAACTGATTTTGGCTTCAGTGATCGGACGAGAACTGGCTTATTCCCAGTGGTATGGCCGTTGCCATGAATAAAGACGAAATCGTAAGTTTAAAAACAGGTAACATTTAAGGATACTTGCAATCGTCCACATAGTGCGTTGTTATTTTTTATTCATGTTATGCCTGTAGAATTTAGTCGAAATAACTAGTATTGAGGTGAATTACATCAATCGGATATAATTCTGATAGCTTTGTCATCAACCAAGTTGTTACCTGTATATTGGGGAATGTTGAAATGTTACTATTGTCAATACTAAACAGTATTGGTCCAATGATGGATCTTTGGAGAACACCTGTCTATTGGTCCATACACGATCAAAGCCCTTCTCCAGATTAGCCAATATAAGTGCCGTGTAAGTTGTTTATTATTAAATGATCCACATACATATTTATGAAGTGGTATAATGTCACTATCTAAGACATAATCATTAAAATGCGACAATAACAGTGTTACTTATCATTGGCAAACAATGAGGTACAGCTGGTTGTGAGAGTATTGGGCTTACCCCAGCAGCGGTAAGGCTGATTTAACGATAGTAAAATGGTTCTTCACGCATTATTTTGAGTAGGCTACAGAATTGAAAGACCTGGACAAGCACATATAGTGGTAGAAAATTTGATTGACCGTATGCAACAGACATTACGAAGTGCATGCTTGAAGACAAAACTTAATGACCAATGATCTTGGCCTTGTAGCGCAAAATATGGAGATGGATAAAAAAAGTCAATGGATTCGTCATTGTAAAGGTAAACAAGCACTTACTATACCAAGCTTTTCAACTATAGCAATTCGATAGTATGAATAGATTTTGCATAAAAAGCAGAATTAAAGAGTTGTTCTCTGTTCTTGACTGCGTCATCTTTTTGATGCTTATGACTCGATAATGAACACGTAAATTATTTTGAAATGGAATCAAATTACGTGTTTTTTCAATCGACAGCTGACTTTCTGATGATTTGCCTCAAATTCACTTTGTGCCCTAACATTTTGCTTATCTCTTGATTTATAGGTTATATGGTTATTACAGACATGATTCTCTTTTCTTTCTTATCTGGAATTGATGGTTCTCATTCCTGATACTTGTTAAGATCTTGAAAGTCTTTCAAATTATTCACTAGAAAAAATATATCTTTGACCTAAAGACATTCAAACGTTTCCGAAAACTTTACTGAAAAAGAATACCAAAAAAACGGAGAAAAGCCTGGAAAGGCAATGGTTGCAATAGATAGGTACTTAAAAATTAAGCTAACCAGGGAACACCATTGCTTATCCTTGGCAGCAATAAGGTGTAGTTAGCTGATCTGGATTTTTCCTTGCCAAGGTTTAGCAGCTTTTGTAAATACTCCTCACAATAAGACCACTACGTTTAATATATGGTGATTGGACAAAAGTATTTAAAATATTATTTTCAAATGATTGAAAATTAAAGTTTTCCAAAGTGCATGATAAATGATTTAGATTATTTATTCTTGGAAGGAAAAAAAGGTGACAACAACACGCGGTGGTCCCAAGTAGTTACCTATCTAAGTACTAACCGCGCCCAACTGATCTTGGCTTCAGTGATCGGACGAGAACTGGCATATTCCCAGTGGTATGGCCGTTGCCAAGATTTAGGACGAAATCACAAGTTTAAAAATAAACAACTTTAATGCACAACATTTATGGGAATTTGATGCCAAGCATTTTAAATAATGCCCCAAAATTTTTCTATTGGTTGCTGTAAAAGAATATAATCCATTTATTTTAATCTTCTCCGTCCATCATTATCATCATATAATTCACTTTCCTAATTTGAAATCAGAAAATGTCGTTAAATCTGCTACTAGTTAGGGTGTTTATCTATCTCAGCCTTGTTTATCTAAGCTAGGACTAATCGAAGATTAAGGAATGTAGTTTTGATATATTTTGCTTCTTAGGGGAAGACATTACTTTTGACGAACAGTGTACGAAGTATGTATAGGTACACATTTTGCATTCACACTTCGACTTTTGTTCAGAGATATGGAAGTATTAGTACAGCTATATCCGAACGTTTGCATTTTTATCCAGTTCACAGATTAAATTATATACAGCATAAATTTGAATTAATTTTTATAATGTGATTTAAAAACAGTAAAAATAAAATGCTAACTTATCAACATAACTGCATAGCCTCAGTAGCGCAGTAGGTAGCGCGTAAGTCTCATAATCTTAAGGTCGTGAGTTCGATCCTCACCTGGGGCAATTTGTTTTATTTAAAAAATTAAGTACCTATCTACTTCAATTAAATTACTCTAAACATTTATACGTAAATATTTTTTGTATCAATAACTATTAATCACCTAAAAATTACCCTTCATAAAATAATCTTCATCGATTATCTTTTATCGCAGATTAAATTCCTATTTTACCCATTACTAAAGAGTGATTTATTTTTTCCAGATAAGGCTTAAACGGCAATTCATGCGAATAATCTGCGTAATTATATTTACTATATCTGAAGTCATTTGTATGCCGGACTAGTAGTGTGGGGGATATAACCGAGGTCGTTCGGGAAAGGTTCCAACTGTGGGGTGACTTATAAAAGAGCTCGAGGACGATACGGGGAACGTTACTTCACGTTATACGCAGTCAGTATAAGACTATGATGTTGGTTCTACGTGTTCAGAACGGTATGGCCCCCGGGGGCATCACGACTCATTTAAATTTTCGATCAGCGTAGGCCTCGAGCGAAATAGATTTGAGGGTGATTGCAGAGTACAGCGAGGTAATACCACTCCGGTGGTTGTCATATACATACCTATGGAATGAAAGTAGTATAAAAATTTTTTCTTGTTTGTTTTCCAACAATTTCGCCATGTAACATCTTTATTTTATGGCGAAATTGTTTAGATAGACATGTTCAACGCAAATATATTATGAAAATAAATTATACACATAAGGCAATCATCATTAATTTTACTTTATGGAATCGTCACTCACTAGCTCGACCGAAGTTTAATTAAAAAACTTTCAGCGCAATTCTCGATGGAGTTTCGCGAATTGCAGAGGACGTTCAGGGCGAATAAGCTTGCAAAGTGAAACGAATAACGGCGATACCTCATACTGTACGGTTTAATAAAGCGGTGCGTAATCCGTCAAAGATGTACGCTCAGATTGCTACCACTTGACCTGGCTTTGACATCGCGCTCAATTGTTCTTCACGCGGCTGAGAGGGCGCTTCAAGCGCTTTCATGTCATAGTTTAAATCCACCCTTCGGTTAAAATGAAACAAAGACAACATTTTGATTTAGGTATTCTGTAAAATACAACGACTAAGAACGCCAATGTAAGCGCAATATTGAATTGAAGGTGAAACGAGTAGTAAAGGAATGTAATATATTTTCTTTTACAAAAAAAGAGATACAATGTTTCTATATTTTCTAATAGAAGATGCGGCCCACATGATTTACAATTTAGACTGTCTAGGTGAAGTAACAATTTTAGTAATAATCTGAAATGTCACAATAATTTTTTTTGTGTGTGTGGTGGGTGTTTAGTTGCAACTCTCGCGGTGTAGTTTTGTGTGTGTAAGTTGTGTTTAAAAACAATAATAAAATAATAATAATAAAATTTATTTTTGTAATTTTAATTCTACATTTATATTTAAAGCTTAATTAATCCATTTTCTTTTTCAAAACAAATGCCCAGACAGCGACTCGTTGACATAATTTCTTAGATTGTCAAACACGTTTGCTTAATTTATTCTTTTATGTTGGCTGTGTTGACAGCAAAAAGTCTCTAGTGGGGTTCATTCAGACGATCTTGTAAGTCACACAATAGGGTTACCGCATCCCATTCCTGAAATTTATAAATAGGAAATTAGTATGCAATTTTTGCAGAGTAAATGCATTCTATAGAAACCATAAAAATTTTCTTGTTAATTAATTTTCTTTTTTTTAAAGAGCTCCAGCTATATAAAGGTTTCTATCTCTTCTATGGTCAAAGCTTTAGTCCTTTTGGACCTCTTTAGATTTCTTTGAAAACTACGCTGCGATTTAATAATAATAATAATAAATTGCCTTTATTGAAATCCGTCGATGGAAACTGGCGAAGTCTAGCTACAGCTATTCTACTTACCTAACCAGGATCCATCACCAAGATTTTATAATCACAAAAGTGCACAACAACAGTACATGCGTACATAATATTCATTATATATACATACATTACATAAAAATATATACATAAGGTAATATATATGCTAAAAACAGTAATATTAAAATGACTCAACTTCAAAGTAAATAAAAACAAATTATGTGAAAAAACGTGTTACTCGTGAAACGAAAAATTACCACAAAACTGTAGAAAACTCTCTGAGGTTACCGAACCCTTAAAATTATTAGGTAAGGAATTCCATAATTTTTTTTTTTTTTTAATTTATTGCATAAATAAAGAACAACAAAACAAATTTCTAACAAATTGCGTTTTATATAATATATTGTTCTGTCACAAACGACAGAAATGAAAGATTGAAATTATTAACACAAATATAATAATAAAATTGTACAAAAGTCTTAAAATTATCCCACCCTCTTTCTTACCTTGCTAATTATATGTGTGTGTGTGTGCGTGTTTATTTTGTTATTCTTCTTTAGTTAATCCTCTTCAATTTCCCTTTAAGTTCGCTCGTCCTGATGAATTGTTCTCTGTTCTTTCTTCTTTTTATACTCTGACACCCACTTATCACTCGTAGTGTTATTGTAGAAATATCTAATTGTTTGTTAAATACTTTTATGTGTGTTTTTCTTTAAATCAAAATTTTTTGCTGACTGTTTTCTTACTGTCAAAACAAATCTGTTTACATCCACCTGCTGCTGCTCCGAACTACCAAAACTGCCGTTACGTCATTCCCCACTAGATTTTCGAATTTATTGTACGATGCATTTTAATTTAGAAATTGATGCCTAATCGGGTCGTGTTGTGTCATGTATGTGTTTGTATGTGTATGTTACATTAAATTTTGAATTTTTCTCTCAAATAAAAATTACTATTATTATATTTGTGTTTTTCTTTTTCCACTCCCTCTATCGCTGTTCTAAGATTTTTTTTTTTTTAACAATTAACGTGAACAATAAGTTACAATAAGTTTAAATATCACATAACAAATATATATATACATATATTTAATAATGTCGTGTTGCTCATCCATCCCTCATCCTCGCCGCGGGAACTGCTGCCTCGCGCTATCGGTTTTGAGGGCCTTCTTGGGGTGCGTCTAAATTGTCGAGTCCATTGTTTTCGTTAGTTCACATTATCGTTGTTCCTTAATATATGTTTGATTTTATTTTTAAATAAGTGATAAGGCATCTGTTTTATGTTTTTTGGTATTGTGTTATATATTTCTATTGCTTTTGTTGTTAAACTTTGTCTGTATCTATTCTGAAGATATCTCTCGCTTCTCAAGTGTGAAACTCTTCGCGTTGTGTAATCATGAACTTGTCTATTTGTATATCACTTGGTTTTTAGCTTTATTTTTTTGTTTGTTATTTTGTGTAAGAGAAGTATGTTGTTTAGGTCTATCAGTTGATCTATGGTTAGTTCGTGGGTTTTTCCAAATACTTCTGTTGTGGAGGTACGGGGGTGCATATTATATAATATTTTTAATACTTTATTTTGTTGACGTTGTATTTTGGATAGGTTTTGGTTTGTGGTGTTTCCCCAGATGTTAATTAAATAGTTATTTTTTGCGGTAAAGGTGGCATGGTATATAGATTTTTTATATGACGGTGGTATCATATTTTTTATTTTGTATAGTGCTGCTATTGTTTTTGTGTTTTCTTCTGTTAATTTCTGAACGTGTTTATCCCATTTCATTGTGACTTTTTTACTTGTCTGGCTAACCAAGTATAGTTGTGTTTTAAATGGCTTTGTGACAGCATTATCGCCTTCTGATCTAATTTTGCTCCCAACAGCGAATGGCAAGTTGATCCGGGATTTTTGAAAAAATGTCACCGTCCCTAGAGTTATTTACAATAGTTTGCGGCCATTGTTTTTGTATTTTTTATATGTAATCCAAGATAGATTGTTTCCGTTACTTCTTCTAATTTTTTCATATATTTATTGTTTTGTTTTTTTGTTACTGTTTTTGTTTCATTTATAGTGAGCAAATTATTAAAGCACCAGTCTTCTAGTCGTTTTATGTCGTCCTTTACATTGTTTTCCATTTTGTTTGCGTTATATTCGGAGTATAGTATGCATGTATCGTCCGCGTATGCGTAGATTTGTCCGTGGAAAGGTTGTTCAAGTAAATCATTCACATAGAGAGTATATAGTATGGGACGTAAGTTTCCACCTTGGGGGATCCCATATTCAGCGTACAAAGGTTCGCTATATACGTTGTTAGCTTTTGTTATTTGTTTTCTGTTGAAGATATATGTGTTCATTAATTGTAATTCTTTTCCCTCGAATCCGTGGTGCTGGAGTTTCTCTATTAAGTTGTCTTTGGAAACGGTGTCAAAAGCTTTTTTCATGTCAATAAACAAAACTGTGACCGTTTTTTTTGTAATCTAGTTCTTTTTTAATATCGTTGATTAAATCATACGCTGCGGACATTGTACTGCTTTGTGGCTGAAAGGCATACTGACTGTAATTGATTAGGTTATTTTTTTGTATATAAGTTGTTATTCTTTGATGTATGACTTTTTCTAGCAATTTATTTATTGCCGATAACATAGAGATTGGCCTATAATTTTCTGGGTTGCTCTTTTCGTGTTTCTTATATACCGGTATTATTAATGTTGTTTTTAGGTACTCTGGGTATGTTCCATGTTGTAGGATTTTGTTGATTTTTGTGCTTATTATGGGTGCTAGTTTGCTTCTGTTCTGTTTTATTATTGTGTTTGTGATTTTGTCGAAACCAGGTGCTTTGTGATTTTTTAGGTCTTTTATTATTTTTGTTATTTCTTCTTCTGTTGTGTAATTGAATTTGATCGTTATTATATTTTTTCTTGTCGTTGTTATTCGTGGTAATTTGTTGTTAAATTCTATCTGTCGCTGAGCTAATCTTTTCCCTACGTTAGCAAAATATTTATTGAGTTCATTTGATATTTTGTTCAGATCAGTTGTTACTGTTCCATCCTCTTGCATTATCTCTATGATATCGTTGTTTAGCTTTTGTTTTTTGTTCATTTGATTATTTATGATTCTCCACATTTTACTGGGATTCGTATGGTATTTTTTTATTAAGTTTTGGAAATGTTGTTTCTTTGTGCTTCTAACTAGCCGGTTAGTATATTCTTTTTGGTTTCTATATTCTATTTTGTAATTGTCATTTAGGGGGTGTTGTTTTTGTTTTTTATATAGCTATTTCTAAGTTGTATTTGTGTTACGATATTTTCGTTTATCCATGGGCAGTCTTGTCTTCTTCGTATTTTAACAATTTTCTGGTTTTTTTCTATTATGTTGTAATGTTTTTCGATAGTTGTTCTAAAGATGTGATATTTTGTGGTTCTAGATTTTGTATATCTGTTGATATTTGCTTAAAGTCAGTCTGTGGTAGTTCTATCAATTCATATTTGTGTTGTCGTTGGGTGCTGTGATTTAATGTAAATATAAGGGCATTGTGATCTGACAAGTTGGTTGGTACTACCTTTATTTTAGTGATTTTGTCTTTGCTGTTTGTAATAACGTGGTCCAGGATTGAGTCTTCGCCATTTGGATTAATTCGTGTACAGTGTTTTTTCAAAGTGGAGTTCATTATTTTATAATTTCTCTCGCTGAACATAGTATAGTAATCGGTTGTAGTTTTGTTTCGTTCGGCGATGTTTATTTTAAAGTCTCCTATTATTATTTGACTCTTTTTCCTATTTAATACATTACTTTTTAAAACGGTTTTGAGAGTTTGTAAGTCTAACTGTGGTGGTTTATATATAAGTGTTAAAACTGTGTCTAGTTGTTGTAAATGTACGGTTATTATTTCTACTTTGTTTATAGTTTTATTCATTAGTGTTTTGTAGGCAATATTTTTCCTTATGTGCAGTGCTATTTCCCCTCCTCTACTTTGCCTTGAGAAATATATAGCTTGATAGCTATTTAGGTTGAATAGGTGTTCTTCGGAGGAGAGAGCCATGTTTCTGTTATGGCTATGATGTCTGGTTGCTCATATATGTTTGGGATAAGCTCTATTTCTTGAAATTTGTTTTTAATACTTCTTGCATTTTGCATAAATATGTTGAATTTTATTAGAAATTTCTTGTTGTTCGTGTTGTAGATGTGTTTATTGGAGTTTGTTTATATCTTCTTCGTCTCTTATTCGTATTATTTCGTCTGATTCTAATTGTTTGATGTGTATTTTGCCTTCCCTTGTCCATGCGTATCTGATTTTCCCATCCCTCTTCAGCTGCCTGACATTAAAAAATAGTTTGTTTGCCTTTGTTGTTAATTGCTCGTTGATATAGAGTACATTGTTTTTTCCTTTTATTCCACAGTCAAGTGTATTTATTCTTCCTACTTCTTTTCGTGCTTTTAGTATATCAGCTTTAGTTTCTTTATTGTTTAGTTTTACTATAATCTGCGATTCCCGTTTGTTATTTCTGTAGCAAGACTGTATACATGTATCAGCTTCTTTTATTTTAAGTTTTTTTATAATTTTTTCTATGATTTCTTTTATATTTTCCCTTCCATCTTGTTTTTCAATTCCGGTTATTATTGTTTTCAATTTTGTCCCATTCTAAGTTTTCTACGGCCTTTTCCATGCTGCATACCTTTTGCTTTAATTGTGTGTTTTCCGTTTCTCGTTGTTTGAGTAGCTTGCGTATTTCTTCGTTTTCTCTCTTTATTTCATCGAATTTGTTGGACATAAAATCCAACGATTTTTCCATTTTTTCTAATTTTTTGAAAATTTTGTTATTGCTTATTTCTTCCTCGCTCTCGCTTGTATAGCTTTTTTCTTGTTTGTTTGCTTTAAGTTTTGGCATTTTAAATTAACAATGCAAGTAATTATTAGGTATTTAGTTATAATAAACAAAGGTAACAAGGTATAAGACACGCTTCACGCCTAGGGCTCCTTCAAGGCGACTCAAAACAACAATAGACCACGGGAGGGAATTTTGTTATTATTATTGTGATATTATTTGGTGCAACCGTCTATTTAATTTACTTCCATCATTCTCGCATGTGCGTTGGAAAGAGATACCAAAGAAATATTAAATCTTATTTGTTGTTATTATTCGAAGCGTTCGTTCTACACATGTGCACTACACTACGACTCGACCTTAACTTATACTACGGGATACTGAGATGATATTTATGGCGAGTATTTAATACATGTATAAAATGCCTCGGTATAAGAAGTGGAGCAGAAGGTGTGACAGTAAAAAGAATTTTATAAACAAAGTTAGCCAAATGTAATTTTCTACAGTTCTCCATTATCAGCCATGACAAACCACGAATATTTTCCGAAATATGATCGAATTTTCTAAGGTTACATACCAACCTACAACAAGAGTTCTGCAGTCTTTGAATTCTTTGCCTGTCCTGAAAAACCAAACAAGGACCACAAATAAAATCACAATAGTTAAATAAAGATAAAACCAGTACTTTACAAAGTCGCTGTTTCAAAGTTGAGGTCAAAATATACCTATTAATGTATAACAACCTTAAGGCTGCATAGGCTTTCCTAAGTATGTAGGAAACATGATCCCTAAAACGCAAACGTACATCAACATAAAGACCGAGATTTTTAGTCATGTTAGAGAAAGATAATGTGGTATTAGATATTTGCAAATTAAGATTGGCCTTCAAAAATTCAACTCGACTCCTAGAACCAAAGAGTAGAACATTAGTTTTCTTTGAATTAAGAACAAGATTGCATGCATTGCTCGCTCATACTCATGAGAGGGAAATGAATATATTAATTGTGTATCATCCGCATATGCTTGTACATTGCAGTTTTTAAGAGATCCCAATATATCAGTAGTATATATGATAAAAAGAAGTGGACCAAGAATGGAACCTTGGGGAACTCCTGACCGCACATCCACCTGATGTGAAAAGTTACCCTGATACATAATTCGTTGTGTCCTCCCAGACAAGTAAGATGAAATTAACACAAGAGAATCAGGGCAAAACCCATAATACTTCAATTTTGAAACCAACAACCGATGACACACAGTATCAAAAGCCTTTGAATAGTCCAACAAAACCAATACACTGTTCAAACCTGAGTCTACAGCTGTCATAATCTCGTTTAATACATAAGTTAGAGCTGAAGCAGTACTAAGTCCTTTTCTAAAACCAGCTTGATAATTGGAGGAAAAAAAGTAAAAAATTTGATTGTATAGAATTCGTTCCAGAACCTTAGACATTACTGGCAAATGCTAATTATTCTTAAATCAGAAAAATGAGTAGGATTAGAAATCTTAGGTAGCGGTAAACCTAAAGCAGCCTTCCAGTCAACTGGAAAATATGACTGCTCGATGCAGGAATTAACAATATGTGTAATGTATTGATTAAGAAACGGGCTGCAATACTTTAGCATACAAGAAGATAAATTGTCTAAACCATAAGCATTAGTCTTGATACCATGCAAAATGGAATGAATATCCTCAACTGTGACGAGCTTAAACTCAAAACAAAGAGCTGGATCAAGTCTGACAGTATTGTAATAGTTTACAAGACCATCACAATTATTATTAATTGACTGAATGAATCCCGCAAAATAATCATTGATATCAGAAACATTAGCTAAATTATTTGGTCATTCATACTCAGAAGATGTTTTAATATTAAGCGATTTAAGGAAGGACCATAACTTCCTTGCATTGTCAGATTTAGCTGCAGAATCAAAAATTTTTTTTTCTCTTGTCTAACTATATTAACAGTAAAGTTTCGCAGTTGCTTGTATCTACACCAATCCTCAGGTAATCGACTAGATTTGAAAGTTTGAAGCGCCTTATCTCTTATTCTAATAAACATTTTTAAATTTTCGGATAACCAAGGAGCTCTAGGCTTAGTAACTTTAATTTCAGTAAGAGGAGCGTAAGTGTCAAAAATATTTAACAAGAACTCATTAAAAATATTATTTCTTGCTCTTGTTACAGCCTCATCAATTATCGATCCCAAAATAAAACTTAAAGATTTTGAGCAATATGACTATCTTTCTGTAGCCACTATTTGCCATAGTTATGCATCACATTTCAGAAATGTAGGTCTAAAATTCAATTTGCTTCATAAATATTTTTCAATAAAAAGAATCTTCATCAAGAGTATAAAGTTGTGTATGTACCACGGCCGTAATTTGCTTTTCTCATTTTCGAGTAGTTTTTAGCTGCTGCCGCAGTGTCAAAATTACATCTTACGCTATACTCTAATATCATATAATTATTATATTTTGTTTAAAACCAAACCCAACATAATAAACACTATGAATCGTCTGTAACATTTTCCTGTAGCATGGAAGACGATTATTGTCACTCTAGTGCTAAACCTTGGCAAGGAAAAATCCAGATCAGCTAATTATACCTTAATGCTGCCAAGGATAAGCAATGGTGTTCCATGGTTAGCTTAATTTTTAAGTATCTATTGCAAACATTGTCTTTCCAGGCTGTTCTCCTTTTTTTTTTGGTATTCTTTTAACTCTTAACTCTTGGCAACGGCCATACCACTGGGAATATGCCAGTTCTCGTCCGATCACTGAAGCCAAGATCAGTTGGGCGCGGTTAGTACTTAGATAGGTAACTACTTGGGACCACCGCGTGCTGTTGTCACCTTTTTTTTCCTTTCCAGAATAAATAATTTAAATCATTTTTCATGCACTTTGGAAAACTTTAATTTTTAATCATTTGAAAATCATATTTTGATTACTTTTGTCCAATCACCATATATTAAACGTAGTGGTCTTATTGTGAGGAGTATTTACAAAAGCTGCTAAACCTTGGCAAGGAAAAATCCAGATCAGCTAATTATACCTTATTGCTGCCAAGGATAAGCAATGGTGTTCCCTGATTAGCTTAATTTTTAAGTATCTATTGCAACCATTGCCTTTCCAGGCTTTTCTCCGTTTTTTGGTATTCTTTTTCAGTAAAGTTTTTAGAAACGGTTGAATGTCTTTAGGTCAAAGATATATTTTTTCTAGTGAATAATTTGAAAGACTTTCAAGATCTTAACAAGTATCAGGAATGAAAACCATCAATTCCAGATAAGAAAGAAAAGAGATTCATGTCTGTAATAACCATATAAACTATAAATCAAGAAATAAGCAAAATGTTAGGGCAAAAAGTGAATTTGAGGCAAATCATAAGAACGTCAACTGTCGATTGAAAAAACACGTAATTTGATTCCATTTCAAAATAATTTACGTGTTCATTATCGAGCCATAAGTATAAAAAAGATGACGCTTGAAAATATGATCCATTAATTCCGCAATTGTCAAGAACAGAGAACAACTCTCTAATTCTGTTTTTTATGGAAAATCTATTCAAACTATCGAATTGCTATAATTGAAAAGCTTGGCATAGACAGGGAAAAAACCGCAAGAAGAGTACTTACTTACATACCAGTGCTGGTTTACCTTTACAATAATGAGTCCATTAAATTTTTTTATCCATCTCGATCATTGGTCATTAAGTTTTGTCGTCAAGCATGCACTTTGTAATGTCTCTTGCATACGGGCAATCAAATTCTCTACCACTTGCTTGTTCAGGTCTTTCAATTCTGTAGCTTACTCAAAATAATGCGTGAAGGACCATTTTACTATCTTTATATGAGCCTTTTACCACTGGGGTAAGTCCAATACTCTCACAACCAGCTGTACCTCATTGTTTGCCAATGATAAGCAACACTGTTATCGTAGCATTTTAATGATTATGTCTTCGATAGTGACATTATACCATTTCATAAATATGGATGTGGATCATTTAATAATAAACAACTTACACGGCACTTATATTGGCTAATCTGAAGAAGGGCTTTGATCGTGTATGGACCAATAGACAGGTGTTCCCCAAAGATATCCTTGGACCAGTACTGTTTAATATTTACAATAGTAACATTTCAACATTCCCCAATATAGAGGTAACAACTTGGTTCACGACAAAGCTATCCAAGAGCATTCCTTATCTTTCATTGCAGCTGCAGAATTATATCCGATTGATGTAATTCATCTCAATACTAGTTATTTTGACTAAATTCTACTGCCATAACATGGATAAAAAATAACGACGCACTCTGTGGACGATTGCAAGTATGCTTAACAGTTGCCTGTTTTTAAACTTACGATTTCGTGTTTATTCATGGCAACGGCCATACCACTGGGAATAAGCCAGTTCTCGTCCGATCACTGAAGCCAAGATCAGTTGGGCGCGGTTAGTACTTAGGTAGGTAACTACTTGGGACCACCGCGTGCTGTTGTCACCTTTTTTTTCCTTCCAAGAATAAATCATCTAAATCATTTATCATGCACTTTGGAAACCTTTAATTTTTAATCATTTCAAAATAATATTTTGATTGATGATTTAACGTAGTGCCCTTATTGTGAGAAGTAGTTACAAAAGCTGCTTCTAATGGTTGGAATTTAACTGAAAATAGTTGACCAGTTGATTCTGCATTTACTTCCTGCGAGACTAGCTTACTCAATGGTCAAATTATGTTGACAATAAGTTTCTGTTTCATATTTATAATTTTGAAGTTATTATTCAATATGCTATAATAATATGAACGAAAAAGGAAATGCTGAATGGACAGCTACAAGTACTGTTTAAATGATTAAATTCTTATCTGTTTTTAAACATACGATTTTGCCCTAACTCTTGGCAACGGCCATACCACTGGGAATAAGCCAGTTCTCGTCCGATCACTGAAGCCAAGGTCAGTTGGGCGCGGTTAGTACTTAGATAGGTAACTACTTGGGACCACCGCGTGCTGTTGTCATCTTTTTTTCTTCCCAGAAGAAAAGATACTAAATAATTTATTATCCATTTTGGAAAATGTTAACTTGTCAATCATTTGAAGCAGTTGAAAATAAGATTTTATTTAATATTAATTCGAATGGTTGAAATGTTAAAATTAATTTTATTCAAGTCTGAGATGCATGTCTAATGTGTTTGATTGTGATTAGATGTCAGTTGAGAAGCTCCATCATAATAATTCTGAGCTGACGCAAATTCTAATTTCGAACATGGAGAAGAGTCAAAGTTATTCATACATACATTGATGCAATGGTCCAATTGTGAGGAGGGTCTACAATAGATACTTCTGATGATTGGATTTTAACCAGAAATGATTGACCAGTTGAATTTTCGTTTCCGTACTATGCAACTGGCTTCCAGACTAATCAAATTATTTTGACCAAGTTTTTGATTCACACGATTTTGTTAAACGGCTACGCACATTGTCTAACTTTATATTTTTTTTTAACTTGGGAATTCGTTCTAACTTATGGTAACGGCCATGCCACTGAGAATATGCCAGTTCAACCATTTGAACCAATTGAAAGCAACAACCTTTATAAAGATGTTTTAGAAATCCTTTTATACAATTTGGAAATAACACGCAAAGCATATAATTATCTGATTAATTTCTTATCGGCAATTTAAAGCAGACAATTATTTTCTAAGTTATAAGTTAATATAGAATGTGGTGCTTCAAATACAGTAGGAACTTTAAAGTAAAGCGAAGGATTTGTTAAGGAGTATTCATGAGACGGAGAACTTGCAAAACTAAGCCAATTCAATTTAAGGAGGTACTCCATGGATGTACTCGTACTACAAAACCACAGAACCTCTTATCGTAATGAAATGTAAAATAATGAATACGAAATTAGAATATGAATAACATCGGTTCCCTTTTTTTTACTCATTGATGTTATAATAACATAATCGATTGTTTCTTATATTTATTTACCAAAGCAAAAGTTGTATAATAAAATTATGATAAATTGTGAGAAGCTGTACACGTTTTGTAAATTTGCCATGCAAATACCGAGTATCGCTGAAATTCACCGCTTATTTGCCCCATTAAATGCTCAGTTATATTAAATTTATGGACATTAATTTCTACTTGAAAGTGAACGTTATATATCTCATAAAATATAATCAAATTTATATCCTATAATTTAGCAAAAACGGTTTCATTGTAGCGCTTATACATATACAGGCTTTTTCACCTAACCTGTTCGTTAGAAGTTTTCTATGTTAACGTCAGAGATTAGCTTTGAAAATGTGAGTTACTTCTTATTTGGTCTGTCAAAATAAAATATTTTCATTCATGAAACACTTTCGGTTATACCGGAAGGAATATTATATATTTTATTGCTTTTTGAGATTCCTTATAAAGTGAGATAATAGTTTGTATTAAGATTCCTAATGTCAAAAATTAGCCGTTTTTAATTATTTTGATTTTTGTTTTTTTAATACATTTTCTGAAACCACATAGGTATCTACGGTGTAATTGAACCGAATTGCATCATATTTTTGCTGGAGACAGCCAAAGGTAGAAGATTCTGAGTGACCCATAAACAATTAATTATACTCTTACAGCGTGTTCAAAATTTAATGATTTTTTAAGTAATCTTCAAGTAAAGTCGTGATTTTGAAATGGAACAGCCTGATCACACCATTGTAAGTAGAAAAACATTTTGCCTCGTACAGGTATAGGTCTATCAGCCTGTCTGTCATAGTTTTTAAGTTATTGATGATTATTTCGTAAATTGAACTCAGTAATAAGCCTTGGAAAATAAATGCGATCTGTCAAAATTGACACAAAGTTTATATCGTGTTTACTGGTTCTCAAATTGATTACAAATATGCAAGATGAATTAAATATTTACTCTAATAGAGATATTTTAAATTTATTTTGTATTCATGGTGGCTCTCTTCAAATTAGTGGAAGAACTTGTCGACTTTTTAATGCGCGATATCCACAATTACCAACAATGAATAAAACTAAATTCAAACGAATGGAGTCAAACTTCGTTCGTTTTGGTATTCAAGCCATTTAAAATATCAAAGTTGGCTATAACTTCCGGTATAATCGAAAGTGTTTCATGAATGAAAATAATTTATTTTGACAGACCAAAGAAGAAGCTTATGTGTCACACATTTTCAAAGCTAACCTATGTCGTTGACATAGAAAACTTCTAACAAACGGATTATGTGAAACGAGGCGGCAGATGAGCTGGCCAGACGAGTTTCGTCAAGGCCTTTCATAGGATCGGGCTCTCCCTTCAGCATTACCAAATCACAAATTAAAAAGTCCATCTACAAATGGACTCGAAGTAGGTCTAAGGAATGGTGGAGAAGATCACCAGGACAAAAACAGGCAAAGGAGTTCCTAAGGGAACAGAGGTCTGAGTTTACTGAAGACCTACTGAGTAAAGACAGGAAGACTGTCAAAGTGATAGTAGGTCTGATGACCGGTCATTGCAGACTGAATAAGCATATGTTTAACATCGACCTGGCAGAGGATGTTCTCTACAGATTCTGTCAAGAGGAACAAGAAACTCCAGTTCATGTTTTGTGCCACTGCGACGGCTTAGCGAGGACAAGGTTTCTAGCATTGGACATAGAAAACCCCATAGCTAATGGCTACATAAAAGAGCCGCTCTCAAAAATGATGGATCTAATTAAGAAGGCGAAACTAGAAAGAGTTCTCTAAAGAAAAAGGGGTTCACAATAGACCTGCAAAGGTCGCGGTGAAACAGCTTCGCATGCCACCCCATTCCTAACCTAACCTAACCTACCATATTTCTCATTCTAACGTTTCTGTAGTAACGCTATGCCTTTAAAAAATAATTTCTTGGGAAAAGTCCACAAAATACGATCGTGCAGCATTTCCCACGTTTTAATTCGATAATAATCGACACTTTTTCAAAGTTTTTTGAGATAATAGCCACAGGTGGCGAGGTCTAGACTGTCGGGTCAATGCTATAATTCCTCAAAGCCAAGAAGCAGAGTTTTATGAACAAAATTGTGGGATTCGTTTTCATGTATAGCTATGTTCAATTTTCCTCAATTGCATCTTTGTAGATATTTCCTGTTATTGTAGTCCTGTTTGGTAGATACTCACTTAAGAGAATCTCTTACGCGCCCTAGAAAGCTGTGGCAATCAATTTTCCCGGAGAATTTGTGTTTTTGCCTTCTTGGGCGCTACGTGGGGGTGGTAACTCTTATTTTATAGAGAGGTCCTAGCGGTGTGCCCAAATTTTATGCCCTGTTACAATTCTATTTAAGAAGTCTTCATTTTGAGATAAAAGAATCAAATTTTCTTCACAAATTTGTTGTCTATACAATTTTTGAGTAGTTTGCTCATTTCCAAATCTTCGTGTACAATTTGAAAAAAGACTCCTCTCTGATATTTCTATTTCTCGAGCAATAATTGAAACTTTTACTCCACGGTCAGTCAATACCAAATCTTCAATTTTATTGATGATTTCTTTAATTTGTGCTTCTAGAAATCTTCCACACTTTGGGTCATCATGAATGGATTGAACTTCTTACATCAAAATTTGACTTGGAAATAGGACTGTCTATTTTCTTCACACACCTCTCACCTTTCTCTTATGGAGAATTCTTCGGGCTACTGCCATCTTGTGATAAAAATTTGATGATGTTTCGAAGTTCCAGTTTGCAATAATTTTCTCTTCTTTAAACGAATACAAAAGTAATAAATGTTAAGGGATTCGAACCAAACTTCAAAACGACAGTTTGATCGTGATCGCATATTGTTTCATAACTAGACACTAAGCAGATAAAAAAACTTCGTTCGTAATTAAATGTAAGGTAAATTTTTCTTATTAATAACTACACGACAATCACCAAAGAACTGTTGCAGGTCTATCAGGAATCTAGCTAGTATATGAGACATCGCAGTGTTATTAAAGTCAATAAAAAGAAATATATTTAGAAACATGCAATGCTTAAATTCGTTGGAAAATTACGTAAACAGGAAATTTTTTCGGATTAGACGAGTACGACGAAATTCGTGATAATGTTTTCACGAAGATGTTTGCGGTTATTCGTGTGTGATTTTTATCGTTCGGAACTGTATGCGGGCACAAAACAGCCACTATAGAAGTTATGCAAATATTCTCATTTGTATAAGTAGTTAAAACTAGGTCACGCTGTGAGAGTATAAAATCCACTCACAGGTATAAACGATTCTAAATAAGTATCTACGTACGTAGATAAAACTCTAAGGGTTTTGAAGGTACATGGAAAACTTTATTTTATCTCAACGATTTTATAAATATATTACTGAAAATATATAGACGTATATTCTGAAGTTTGTAAAATGATTTATGTAGATACACAATTTAGGGATCAATGTGGAATTTTAGATCCTATTTTCTCTTTGTATTATCTTCATGTTTTATAATCGAGTATCATGGTAACACGCTGTGATTTTTCGATTTATATATCTTTAGAAATAACTAGCTTCATCACGATTTAGTTGTTGTTATTCGTCACTTTGTGAGATCTTTTTGCTTCTGTTATGAAATTAGGTATAGTCTACTAGCTTCGAATAAGAATTCGGATTAATATGAATTCAATATGAATCATTTAAGGGGATGAATTGGACTAATGGACTAATAAAAACAAGCATCAAAAAGAGGAAACAAACAAAACACAGGGACACATCAAAGTGATAAAGTAACTAATAGATTATGAAAGCTCAAACATTAAAAAGGAGTAAAAGTTTGTTTTTTTAATTTATATTCATTATACAGCCGTTAATTTCTACTCATGAATTATTTAAGGTAGAAATTTTAATACTTTAACATTTACGAATCAAACTTTTAAGTATTCAAGTAGAAACAAAAAATGTTAAAACTATCTGGTGAGAAACGAAGATGCAGTTAGATCTTAACACTCTTTCTGAGATAATTCTAAACAGTTCGGCAGCATTTTTAAGGAAGGCTATAATTTGCTTATTTTGGCATTTCTTCTCCTGTGACCAGTGTTATCTATATCAATACACCAAATATTTAAGCACCTAAAATGTTTGCGAAACTCAATTGACAAATATGGAAACACATTTGACAAATAATAAGGAATTGCGTTGACAAAATAGATAGATAGATAGATAGATAGATAGATAGATAGATAGATAGATAGATAGATAGATAGATAGATAGATAGATAGATAGATAGTTTATTTGTCCGTTAAATACACATTTATGGACCCGTCAAAGGTATTAGTACAGATGTATCTAATAGTAGTACATACAGAAATACAACAAAACAAAATACATAATAGGGAAGCAAAGAGAGGAGATTTAAAACACATTAGAGTTTGCAAGCTGACGATTTCCAATGCCTGATTTCAGTGTAAAAATCATTTATATTATAGAGGCACATGTTTATTAATATTGTTTTAATAGATTTTTTAAACTTCAACATCGGCAGAGCAACCAGGTCCCGAGGCAGAGCATTAAAGAAGTCGATTCCCATAGATCGTGATCTATTTATTCCGTGGCGTTCTGGTACGATATTATTTTTTGTTCTAGTGTCGTGATTGTGCAGGTCCCGGTGGCAGGGCATCTCGCCAACACGGTTCTTTATATACAACAAATTTTCATAAACGACGGTTGAAAACAATGACATTATGCCCAACCGGCGAAAAATTGGCACACAGTGCTCGTCAAAGCTTACAGCTACAATACTACGTACAGCTGCTTTCTGTATGCGAAAAACTCTCTGTAACTGGGTAAAAGAGGCATTCCCCCACGCTAGTATTCCATAACTAAGTACGGAGTGAAATAATCCAAAATATGCTCTAAGGGCCGCGTCCTCATTAATCAATGCCGCTGTTCTCCTAATAGCAAACACTGCGCTATTAAGCCTACCGCAGAGATCTTCAACTTGAGGAATCCACGAGAGATGGGCATCGAAATAGATTCCCGAGAATTTCACTCTGCTACACTCCGTATCACTTTTAAGTGAAAATATGCATTCCTCGGTCTTTGCTTTATTCATATATAAATCGCAAGAGTTAAACCAGATTTCTGCATGACAGACAACCTGGTTAATTATATTTTTATTCGTGGACTTACCATCGTGCGATTGAAATGTAAAATTTGTATCATCAGCATACATGGTTGTGCACAGAGACCTGCTGAAAGTATTCATATGGCACGGCAGATCATTTACGTACATTATAAACAAAAATGGCCCCAAAATAGAGCCTTGCGGGACTCCACGTTTTGTTTGAAGTGGTGTACTCTTTACGTGATTTAGGTGCACAATCTGTGTTCTGTCTGAGAGATATGAACGCACAAGTTTGTTGGTGATTCCCCTGAACCCATAGAGTTGTAGCTTTTCCAACAGAATCTCGTGGTTAACACAATCGAAAGCCTTGGAGAGATCTGTAAATACACCCACACAAGACTCTCTAATTTCAAAAGCCTCCTGAATGGAATCTATTAACGTCATAATTGCGTCAGAAGTTTTTTTACCACGCCTAAATCCAAACTGACTATTACCGAGAATATTGTGTTTCTCAACATAATCTGTAAACTGTTTTAAAATTACATATTCTATAATTTTGGAAATACTTGGCAATATATGAATTTGACGGTAATTTTCTGGCAAGGCTGGGTGTCCAGATTTATAGATAGGTATAACTTTAGCTAATTTAAACACATTGGGGAAACAACCGTTCATGAAGCAAGCGTTAATAATCTCAACTAGTGGCTCAACAATACCGAATGCACAATTTTTAATAAGATTTGTAGAAATTTCGTAGATATCTAAGGTTTTCTTATTTTTTAGATTTTTTATGCAACAACGTACATCCGATGCCGTGATTGGTCTAAGAAACATTGACTGTTCATGATTATTAATATCAACGCTAACTTTCCTACCACGTGGAATTCTTTTCACTACCTCGTCCGCGTGATTTACAAAAAAGCAATTCAACTCATCAGCCCCGACAGCTGGCATAGCTGATGTCTTGGTTCGCACGGTTTCGCTGTTAATGACACCCCATATCGCTTTACTTAAATTTTCAGAACTAACTATTTTGTTATAATTATACTCGCACCTAGCCACACTCAGCAAAGTATTATACTTTACCTTTTGAAGATTGTAGATGTCTTTATTATAATCTGAGGGATTATTTTTTAGGTTAGTATGTAAAAGTATCAGTATTTCTTTTTGATTTTTTATTTCTGGAGTTGACCAAGATTTGTCTTTAATTTGTTTGTTCTTTTTAATGATTTTTGGCAGCGAATTATTAAAGTGGAACATAAAAATTTTATGAAATACCTCCGCTTTATTAGCGGCTTCATCTGCAGTGAAAACCTCAGACCAAGTCTCTTTATTCAAAAAGTGATTAAGTGTACTGATGTTGTCATTAGAGAATTTACGAAACGTTGTTTTGGTTAGACCATTGTCCACATTGCCCATAGAGCAATCCAGTATTTGCGCGTCGTGATCCGATATCCCGAGGTCAACTATTTCTGACTCATTATTGCACGGTAAGTAACAGAAAATATTATCGGGACGAGACTTTGAGTCTCCAACCTGTCTTGTAAAACCATGGACTGTACTTTCCAGGTTATACTGTAAACATAAGTCCAGCACCTGTTTCGTTCTGTTGTCAGGATCTGAGAAACTAAGATTAAAATCACCACAGAACGCCAACGCCGCTCGGGGAAATCTATCAGTGATGTAGATTAGGGCACGGTTAATTATCTCAAAAAATAAGCCAACTAGTACAGAATCATTGGAAAAGCATTAGACATATTTTATTTGATGTCAATCGATGGCCATCCTCACAATAGAAAGGTTACCGTTCAAATTTGTATTAAATCACTTTTTTGATTTTGTTGAGGTGAAGATACTAGCCCACGAACACAATTGGTCCAAACGTTTATTTTTAGAAATATACCATATAAACAAACAGAAAGATCACATTAATTTCAGGACTGATTTGGGCAATTTACATCTTACATTTAGACAACAATCCTAACCAAATCCTCAATAACCTCAACGCATAACGTTTACTTTTACACATCAGTGTATATACATATTCACCGTGCTTTATTTAGTTCTAAATGGAGGATTTCATGTTGGTATTACTTACTATGCGACAGTCAGCTGATTTTCGCCGTATTTAATCGCGTAAACGTATTCGCCTTCACCTCTTAAGACAAATGGGTTGTCTTTTCTAAAGTTATTTAAAAAAATTTTAATTTGTTGTGATAATCGTAAAGTTATTTTATAAATTACTTCCTAGCCATCTTATTAACTGTGTATTGATGCAAATTTGAGCGTTAACCTTTTTACTGTGAGGATGATCATCGATTTACATTGATGGCTTGTCTTATATTTTCCGATGTAAGTAGTTTAATCTTTAATACGTACATAAAATTGTATCTTATTTGTATTGTGTCTTCTAGCTTTTGTCTCTGATGAAGTAAATAAATTTTACGAAAGCTTAGACGGTAATAAAGAATTACTAGTTTCATTTGGCTGCTTCCTCAATATTGTGTGTATTGAAAATTAAATTCAAACGAATACATTTTTATTTTTAGTCGATGATATAGTTAACTTCATTATCCACAAAAATCAATTGGTTTTTGAGGAAAATATCTGGGAACGACATTTTGATTATCATCCAAATTTTCTAATTAATGGATGAGTGTGAAAGTGTCTCCTCCTCTAACTTGTAACTTTTTTCCAGGATTTGTCTTGCGCAGTGCGGGCTTGCATTATCGTATTTTATGTACTCGATTCAATTGTTCATAGTAAAGCATCTGCATTCACAGTTTGTGCAAATTTCATCTCGAAATAAATTGCATGTGGTCGGATCTCTTTGTTTTCTTCAGACAAATTATTATACCTAACCATGTGCGCTGTTGCCTTCACCAGTTTGCTGCAAATGTTCTTGGATGGTCGATGAAAGTTGTTAAAAAAGTGTTTACTAGTTTTTCAACTATTTGACATAGTTTTGCCTTCCCTTTTGCTCTTACCACGTCATGGTCTAAAGTTGCTCATCTTCCCAATCGATGTGAGTGAGATAGATCGAAATCTGAATTTAGAAAACCATTTTTGGGCATTTGCGAACGTCTAATGTACTTGGATAAACATCGTAATCGTTTTTGAGAATCAGAAAACTTTCTCATTATTTATTACATGAAGTATTGAAAGTTGTAGTGTCTGTGACATCATGAAAAAAAAAAACGAAAATATCAAAAAAACGGAGACAACACAAAATGTTTGACTTGCAATACGAAATTAGGACAAAATTTTGATTACGATGGTTGATATTAAGTTGGATTATGTATTGAATTTATTAGCATTCAAATATTATTCATTCAGACAGGCTTAGTTTTCTCTTGATGAAACACAAAACATACTATCAGCAATATTACGATTGTTGCATAAAAGGAATTGCATCACACAAAAACAAACCTATTAGAGAGCAACTTTATATTAGTTAGTGACAATAAAAAATTATACAAAATGTTGATGATAATATGTATTCAATTTCGTACAGGTAACCAGAATATGTATCGAATCAATTTAATAGCCTAGTATTGTATTAAAACTTTTACATCATTTTCAACGACTAAAGCAATCTAAGAAAAATTATGGGATACTCTATACTACATCGCATAATAATGTTTGTGAAATGAAATTCGATGGGTTACAACAGCTTTTTACGCTATAATTGCGTACTGAGTTGTAACTACAACTAAAGGTTTCCACACGGGTACTACATGAAGAACTACAGCATTATGTGAAGTAACAGCTACAACAATGAATGAGCATTTCTCATTGTTCCACAACGAATCTGTCCATAATTAATAAACTTTGTCGTATTACGCGGATCACAAATTGTATATTACAATATCATATTTATCTTAATACAGCGTCTGTATTTTCTATGTAACAAGAAGTTAATTGAAGAAAGGAGGATGATAAACAATATTACGTCGAAATTCACTCTTGTGAAATTGTTTGTTTTATCAAGTTAACGCTAATTAATAGTTGTTAAGAGAATGGTAACAGTTTAATCGCGGGGAATACAATTACCAACCCGTTAGATGTGCTTCTAAAACATCTCGTTTATAATTTATTGATGTAGAAATGTTGCAAGGCTAATAGCAGCTAGATAATTGCATGTATTTTTTTTTATTACTTCAAACAGGAATATGATCTCTTACGCAAATCGTTGTAATAAAGTCAATTATCGAGAAAGCCTAAGGGTAGACCGCATATACATGATGCTTTTACTTGTAATTACTCTAGATTGATCTTTAAAAATGTTTCTAAATATTGTAATATTGGACATCCTGTAATAAATTTCTAATGAAGTAGGTAGTAGTGAAATGTTTCGGTGATAGTATAATGTAAGAAAGTGTAGGCAGAAATTACTTCATATGATTTAAGAGAAATATTGTATTGCTGTAATATTTCCTGTACTAATTTATTTGCAAAATGAGAAATCTGAATTTAAATCTACCATATTACATACGTCCTGCCAATATGGCTAAAATTATATTAAAACACAGAAAGCAGAAACAATAACTAGAAAAAAAGGAAAAAACTATGAAGAGGACGATATTCAATCAAAAATTATGAAATTGGGCAGAGAAAGAAGAACAGGTTGAATATGGTGATAACAATGTCTTGTACACATAGATCATATATGGATATTTTTTCTTATAAATTTTAATTTATAAGATTAAAGATTTAATTTGGTTTAAAAGGCACAGCAAACTGATGATGGAATGACCGTCACAACGATTAACTGCTGACTTACTTGCATTAAACAAGACCCAACTTAGGGCAGTAACAGGACGTGGCTGTCTAGGAGGTCACTTGCACAAGATGGGGATCTATAAATATGAACTCCTATGCAGAATCTGTAATGAGGAGGAGGAAATAGCCTCTTATATCACCTTCAAATGCCTAGCACTAACAATAAGTCAATGTAGGTTTGCTATGCAAAGCGCATTTAATCTACCAATGGAGAAAGATTTACCAAATAGGCTTCTAAACCTGATTGAGGGAACTAACCTGTTTGAGTAAAATCAAATCAAGGTAGGAATAAGACAATAGGCCCAATGAGTCGTAGTGTTAGGGATAATCAAAGACTGCCCTGCCTTGATAGTAATCAATCATTCAATTAATCAATGCAGCTAGCTTTCATAAAAAGTAGTCAGTTTTACCAACCTCCCCAACTAATTAGTTTTTGTGCTTTTCTATTTCAAAAGAATATTTCTAACATTTGCTGAATATCTTAGTTCAGCAGTAAAACTGCAAGAAGATGTTTGTTCAGAAGCGATTACTCGACCTATAAAATCAATACTATAATTTCAATGAATGGGCTGCTTTGATTCGTGAAATTAGAGTAGAAATGCTTGCAAAACAACGGTGACAAAGAAGCAAACATGAAAAAAGGGTTCACAAAGAAGATTTTTCAGCGGCTGTCGTATTCGCAATTTACACATTTGAGCTACCTACTCGATTTTCAACAGTTCACACAAATTCTCATGACAAGCAATGGCAATTCTTGTGTACCAGTAGCGCTCCTGTAAAGAGCAACAGTTTTGTAGTTTAGTCCTATTTTATCAATGTTATAAACTTGTTCAGACATCACTTTCAAATTCATTAATGATTGTTTGTAAACGTTGAGATAAATATTTCGAATACCATGGTGAGTTGCCCATTTATGAAGCCATCCTTCACTAGCTGCGAACTCACCTTCCACGAATCTCTCAAATAAAAGGTTTTTATTTATTGATGGATTCAGAAAGTAGAATTCTTTTGCTACTTTCTTGATAAAAGCTCAATCATGATGCGTTGTCTAAAAGTTCCGATTGGTCTGGTGGTATTTTGTGAATCTAAAACCTTTTTCGCTTTCTACGGTTGTGAAGGGAATCTTTTCTTACCAAAAAAGTCTCCTCTTCTTAAGGACCATAAAACAAATATTGTGTCAGATTTTGATCCTGACTATTAGTATCTCGGTTATTAAAAATTTGTTCATTTCAATTTTCCACACAACATAACCAATTAGTTTTCTCTTGAAATTGCTCATCGTGCAAATGTTCGTCAGTTCAAACTCTTGTACCTATCACACACTGATGTGGATAAAGAAGTCAGAAACATGTGGCTAAGGATGTGTTATTGAGGCAATTTCAAGTCAAAAATGTCTAATGAACATGTGACCAAAACTCGATCGTAACTGACCTACAAGCATTTGACGTTTTAGATAACCCCACTAATACAAACAATAATTAATTTAAAAATAAGTCGCTTTATTGATTTAGTTGTTCAAAATGCCAAGCTCCTAAGCCCTTTCTTCTGCATTTCGATACAACTCCTACTGGCTGCTTGGTTGTGAGTGTTAGTGCTGCGAAACCGTCTCCGAGAAGTCTGGAGGGTCGCTAGTCTGTATGGTGGCGGTCCAAGTCGGCCGTCTCCACCACAATCGGGTTCAATAATCGTTCTACCTTCTCCAGGGTCTTAAGCGCCAGCTGAGACTTTACTATATTCTTTTGACGGCCACGAGGTGGACAAAATAAACTAACTGTTTGATTAACTTTGTCCATGAGAATCTGTCTCAGGCCAAATAAAAAAAAGAAAATCGTTTAATTTAACACACAAAAAAGCACCTAAATATGCTATTTTGCATAAATTATTGATGATCATTTCTTTTTATGTTAATTGGTTGATTAAAACTATTTTGATTGACATTTTACAAATAGTTCTAAATATTTTAATGAAGACAGCATTAATTGGTATATTGAAACGATTTTTGAGCTATCTTTGTTCTATTTTTTTTACGCAACAGGATCAAATCTGTTAACAACTGAAATTGATACCTTATTGTTAAAGGTATCTAGTAAACACTAAAAATGTAAATTAGGATTAAAAACAACACAATTTTTTTTTCATTATTTACCGTTTCATATAACCCGATTGAAACAAATTTCTTGCGGTAAACACGATGATTTTCTAGTTTGTTTTATATAGAATACTTAGTAGACCTATATGAAACACATCCAAACAAAAAAAAAATTCAAAAAAAATTGGTTTTCCCACTTTTTATTCAAAAAACATTCGGCAAAAAAAATTAAAAAATAAACTTATTTTCCCAAAATAAACAAAAATATGAACACTGTTATTAAAATAGGAATTTCAATAGGAACAGTAATAAAATGTACATCTCATAAAACACTTTCTGGGAAGATATGAATACTTCTATAGACCTCCGGTTGCAACAATTTATATTTAATTTGTTTAAAATTTATGTCATTGATGTCAGGTGTATTGGGACAAACAAACATATGTTTTCTTTCTTGGTAGGGCCGTAAACAACTAATTTGGATACTTTTCTTCTTAAGCTTTAAAATTGTCGCAACAAAGCTCTTTTCGCATTCTTTTTTTGATCCTTTATTATACACAGTTTGCTATTATAAAGAGTGGGCCACTTAAAATGATGCATTGAAATTATGGTCAAACTAAATAAGAAATTTAAAATCGGACCAGGTAAAGTTATAGAGTTCTAAGGGAAGTACATTTTAATAGAAACGTGGCTTATATACCATCCATCATGACGTCATACCGAAATCAATTTGCATTTATTTAAATGGAATGTGGTATTTTTATTGTAAATTTCTGAAACAGCTAATTTTTTAACGTATAACTGTATAAAATATGATCGATTTTAATAACAAATGAAATCAACAACTTTTTGAAATTGCCGCCAATATTTCAAATTTTGAAGCGCGCAAATATTGTCATTTACCTGATGCATATTTGCGTAAAACGCAAAATTTGAATTCGGCTGTCATTAAATGACACTTGGCAACTGACAAACATTCAAAATTAATTATTCGTTTTGTATCTTTTCTGTCTAGTGTCTTTTTATGTTTGACGATGTATTCTTTTTTACTCCTACTTACTGCAATACTGACAGCATGGAAATGTTGAAGAAACAATAATTTGGTGCTGAGTGTTTGACTTATTGACCAACTTGCATTAAATCTGCATCGGAAAGTGCAAAAACATTTGCCGCTAGCGGTATGAGCTCGTATATTGCGCGATACAACTCCCCTGACTTTTATAAACACAATATATTAGTCATTTTGTTGCGCAAATAGTACTTGCATGGGAATTATAGTCAAATAGTTATTATTAAATTTCGTAGTTTACACTTTATATTTTAAATTTAGCAAGTTACACTTTAAGATAAGCAAATGGCAGAATTATGTAGTGATTTAAGTCAAATCTAACAAATGTCACACACATTAACATGCGTTAGGTAAAATTTCGGTCAACTAAGCTTGAAACTTGGAAACCGCGAAATTTAAATAATCAAATTTCATTCTTTGTTATTACAAATACAGTTGGATTAAATATTTAATAAGTGATTGTGATGTGTTAGAAATACCATCTTCTCACAATACAGTGACAGAAAACATACATGTGCTATTTAATAAAATGCAAATTGATTTCGGCGTGACGTCATCATGAAGGTTATAAAATTTACATTGTTATTAAAATGTGCTCCTCATCGAACACTAAAAGTTTACCTGGTCGGATTTTTTAATTTTTATTTAGCTTGGCCGTAATTCTAGTGCATCATTTTAAGTGGCCCACCCTGTATAACAACCTTCCTCTAGATCATTTACACTTTTAACAAGCATTCGTCGTTCAAATCATCGCTCATTTCAACGTTCATTCCATCACCATTCTGATCATCATCAATATCATCAGCTTGATCTTCACTTCCGTCAGTCTTTCCTGTAAGGTCACTCATGGAAATGGACTTTCCGGCTACGACGTTTACACGTTTTTTTCTAGTTATAGGATTTTTCTCTTCAACGTTTGTTAATGTAGTCATAATTGTTGCAAAAATTTGGGCTGCTGTTTCATTGTTAGTATTATTATCTTGTCTGGGCTGTATCTTACTCATAGCTCCATCAGCGTTACAAGGAACAATACCAGTTGCTTCAAATCCTTTGATGGAGTTAGCTCGAATATTATCTTCTGACGACTCTATTAATTTTTTAATAATTGTTCCTGTTTTGGAACCACATCTTTATTGTGCTGTTTCCAACTGGTTAAAATCTCTCTCCATTTTCGTTTTAGAGATCGAAAGACAGCAACGTCTAAGGGTTGACAAATGTGTGTGCTGTTTTTCGGGAGAAAGACGAAGGAAATATTCTGTTCTTCACAATGTTTAATAACTTTATAGGATAGGTGACTGCTCAAATTATCACAAATTATTACCTTCTTTACCTCCTTTTTTCGAAAATAGGGTAAGGCAAGTTTTTCGAACCAATCTTCAAAGGTGTCAAAATCGAACCAACCTGATGGCGTTCTATTATATCGGGCATTTATTGGTCCTCCTTCAATCCAATTTGGATACAAGTATTTAGCTTTGAATACTACTTAAATTGGAAGTAATGTACCGTCCGCCGCGACAGCGAACATCACAGAGGTGGAAGTTTTAGAGAAATCCATTATTCTGCTTGCGTGTTTGGTACCTCTTCGCACAAAAACTTTTACCGAACTAGGATCATCGGTTATATTGGTTTCGTCGTAGTTTATTACGTTCGCTGGAGGAACACCACTCATAGTTGTTTTTAGGTGATTAAAATAATCTTGTATGACTTCAGGCGATAGATCTGCCCGACATCTTTTAACGTTTTCTGAATTTCGGCGAGCAAGTTCTGGATGTCGCAACATGAAGTTGTGACCACCAGTCCTTGCCTGGTCGATTGTCTTTAAAAGCGGAAAGATTTACTCCTTTGCGATTGAGGTACTGTTCTACAAAATCTTGTAACACCGATTCAGTAAATGGGAAATCGGAATTCTGCCGCCGTAATGATGGCCTGACTAATTATATTTTCTTCTGCTACGGAAATTGCCGGAGGTTTTCCCAATTTATCGCCATGCATTCCTCTGTACTTTTTATATAGTGTCGCCTTTGGGACTCCATATCGCGTGGCTGCTTGCCCAAACGATAGGCCCTCATCCACAACTGCTGCCAAAGCTTCTTCCACTGATTCAGGGCGGTAATTTCGTCGATAAGCAGTGCCAAGCACATGTTTGTGTTTTCTCGGCATTATTTTTCAGTGTTTCATATAACCCTACAAAAATTGTTTTTTTGTTAATTTCCATTTTTTATCTAAATCATGTTAGTTACAGTTTTATTTTTAGGTTAGGTACGTAGCCAACACTATTTAGAAATATTAATTCCAAAGAACCATAGTGCTAACTTTTATAATATAAGAGCTACAGGGATTTCTTTTCGATATTCACAGAAAATCATAAAATGTGTAAAGTAATTAAACACTGATTTTGAGTTGCTTACTTTTTTAGCGATTGTTTTTCACACTCCACATAAACGCACATGTGTTTCTCAACGAGTGAGTATGTTTGGAATTATGACTGTTACCAACTTAGCATTTTACGGTGAAAAATTCGAAAAAGTGCGCCAAAGTTTCATATAACCCCACCTGTTTCATATATCCCCATTCTACGGTACTTTCCGTTTTAAGTTAACCGAGACACACACAAAAAAATGTTGTTTATAGCTTATCGCAGCTGTTGATTTATTTTAGTTTATCAAAACATGCCTGGGGAAAAAATCTACCGATACACATCTTATAAATCTTCCTAAATCAGTATGTCAATCTTGTAGAAAAGTATATGGCAAATAAAGATTATTTTTTGAACATTTTCTTGATTAATGTTTATGGCCTGTAGGCAATATCTTTTTAACATTATCGAAGTACTGTCATAAATTTTCACGTAAAATTTACATATGTATGTATACAGGAAAGATAAAGCTATTCTATCACACATTTTTTTTGGTAAAAAAAAAGACGGAAAATAATATTTTTTTCGTTAATGGTATTAAATTTGTCGGTTATAACATTTTAGCACAATTTAAGTGTGTGTTAGTGGTACAACAAAATATAGTTTAAAGTATTTCCTGGTCTTGTATCCAACGGTGGAAAGTGAGTTCAGAATGCATCTTTTGACATTTGCGAGGTCGTTATATTCAGGGCGAAGGGTAGAAGTATCAAATATTCATGCAGATACGGCGGCCGCTGTATCGATCCACCATCCACCCCCAGTTTGTGTTCTCCCCCTTGTCGGTCACCTGTACGGTACGCTCTATATACAATAACATAGGTGAACCTAGCGCTAGTCCTCATCTGAACCGAACGTGCGTTTGATGCGAAGTCAGTTGAGGTTACTGTTAGCCGAGGGTGATATGATGTTCGTTTATTAATTCCCCAAAATTAGTATATAACCTGGTTACAATACCTTGATTGATTGACATTAGATATATTATATTACATGGATACACAATATTAGTCCTTTCTCCATTAGGTATTTGTAATAATGAGATTATTATTGGAATCAAATTAATATCTACTCTATAACTACAGTGTTTGGCGCTATTTCTGAATTATGCTTATTTATTGTTCAGAATTGGATTTTTTAGCTTCGACCTGGTATTATGATTTACTGGTAGAATGGCAATAATATTCCTTGAAAAAACTTGAATTATTTCTTTCATTGCTAAACTAATTTGAAAAAACTGTCTTTTTATTTTTAAAAAGTCCCGGAACGGTCGAATAACTTTGATATTTGAAAAAACTGAAATTTGGTATGGGGGTTTCACTTCCGGTTTAATCGGCAATACGTCCAACTTTTGTTTTTTAAACGGAACGCCCAGATTTTTTTAACACTTGAATGCAAAATAAAAAACTACGTTTTGGAAGTATTAAGGTGTTTATTTTTATTCACAAGAAAACAGTTAAAAAACTAAAAAAGTGTCCTAATACAGAAAAAACAAAGTACCTTTGAAAAAAGTTGTTGTTTAGTGTTTGCATTCTTTTTGCCGTCACATTTGACAATTTTAAAAGCGTTTTAACTTTTGCATCGCTATTTACTTATTTTAGACATTGACACATTTGAAAATGGCAGTAAAACTTACTGAATCAGAACGAATTGAGATATTAATGATGCGTGGGTACGGTGATCGTCAACGTTCTTTTGAAGAGGTTCGTATTTTGTTTAATACTGTTTATCCGGATGGTCACATTAGTAAAAGTACGGTATGCCGAACAATTCAAAAGTTTGAAGTCTTTCGTCAGGTGAAGGATTTAGCTAGAAGGGGACGTCCATTAACAGCAACAGATGAAGAAATTAGTTTAAATGTGTTACTTACAGTGGAAGAAAATCATCACGTGTCCACAACAGAATTAGGTCAAATTCATGAGATCTCTCAAAAATCTGCTCATAACATTCTTAAATCAGCAAGAATGAAAGCCTATAAAATGTATCCCGTCCATGAGTTAACTGAAGATGATCCAGATCGTAGACTACATTTTTTCAAAACAATGACGGAATTGATCGAGCAGCAGCCTAATGTTTTAGATCACATCATTTTTTCAGATGAGGCAACGTTTTGTCTCAACGGCACTGTGAACAGACATAATTGTCGCTACTGGTCAATTGAAAATCCGCATTAGATTGAAGAAGTCCATACACAGCGTCCTCAAAAGGTGAATGTCTGGGCTGGTCTTGTTGGAAACATTTTTTATAAGAGGAAATTTAACTGGCAACGTCTACTTAAGTTTATTGCGAAATGAGGTTGTTCCAGCACTTGCGGCCCTCTTTCCAAATGCAAACATAGGTGATCACCCTAATGCACATTTTTGGTTTCAACAAGATGGAGCTCCCCCCATTTTGCCCATAATGTCCGCGATTATTTGAATGAAATTTTTCCGGAACGTTGGATCAAACGTAGAGGAGCAATCGAATGGCCAGCACGTTCGCCAGATCTCTCGCCATTAGATTTTTTCTTTTGGGGTCACTTGAAATGTCAAGTGTACAAAAATCGTCCCCATAATCTTGAACAATTGGAAGAGAGAATAGTTCAAGAAGCCAATCGCATCACTCCAGAACAAATACAAAATTCAATAATAATAAATTTTACTGACCGTTTACATTTTTGTCAAATTGTAAATGGAGAGCATTTTGAACAATTATTGTAATCGCAACCTGAATAGACAGGTATCTTGATTTTTCTGTATTAGGACACTTTTTTAATTTTTTAACTGTTTTCTTGTGAATAAAAATAAACATCTTAATACTTCCTGAACGTAGTTTTTTATTTTACATTCAAAAGTGTTAAAAAAATCTGGGCGTTCCATTAAAAAAAAAGTTGGACGTTATTGCCGATTAAACCGGAAGTGAAAAAAATATAAACTGTATTGCATAAAATGCATTTATATTAACTATACCCCCATACCAAATTTCAGAAATCATAATTTTCAAATAACAAAGTTATTCGACCGTTCCGGGACTTTTTACTAACGCTGTATATGTATAAACGCAGCTCAATTTTAATACCTCGTCATTATAAATTCGAATTAAAAAGAAACTTTTACAGCGAAGGTAGAACAACCTACTTGAGAGGCTTACATCTTGGAGCAGGTTCCGTTTTAACCTGAAATAGGAAATGCCCAACATGAATATTAAGAACTCAATTTTTTCTGTTCTTATTATGCTATCACAAAATAAAATTGCTTTTGTCCCTTTTGAATACAAATTCTAGATTTTCTCTTTTCACCTAAAGTGTATTTGGTGTTGTATGTAAGTACTTATTTATCTTAGAACTCGTAACATATACCATACATATGTATATATATTGCCGTAGTCAGAATCGATATTGTTTCATTGTAAAAGTAGAGCTTGACATTTCACTTGACTTGACACAAGCCTTTTTTACCAATAAGGTCGTAGAAGATCTTCAATTAGAGCGTTACGATACGTGTATTTACACTGCCACATTAAAATTCATATAGGTTTAATTGCTAATAGTCAACGTGCCCTTTATGCTATTCTACGGTGCCTTTATTTTTGGTTTGCAATTATTTTTAATACGCATTTGATAGTATGTAGAAGGTTAAAAGAAAGACAAAATTGGAAACTTAGACGTACAAAGTGGGACAAGATTGTTTGTCCAAGAACACCACAATGAATTAGGTGTAATAGAAGACTTAAGAGATTGTCATGAAAATAAAATTAAGTAAACATCTTCAAGTATCTAGGATCAGTTATAGATAGTACTGGACGATGAAACTGATGCTTGAAAAACTGGAAATGTTGGCACGATCTCCAAATTGCTAACAACTTCACGAAAGCCTAACAAAATAAATGCAAGCTGTATTGTAACTACTTGTAAAGGTAGGTATCGTATTTGTTACTTTCAGTTCACAGTCTGTCATTAGGCTGATCAAATCCAAAGAGTCCAGTCGAAAATGTATCCGCAGACAACTGGTTCCCTTTATTGGAAATTACGAATCAGTTGAAACAAGGAGTTCTTATATATTTAGGTAGCATGCGAAAGAATAAATGAAAGGACAACTGGTTTATCTTTATTTGGGCTTATCATCATTATGTAGCAGTAATTTTAGAAGTAGTCTTTATGAGCAGGGACAGGCTGAGATTACTCACAGTGATCTAAGTAAACTCTCCCCTGTGTAGAAATTGTAGAAGTGCTTCTTCCTGCTTATTGCCCAATAGCGGACAGGGAGAGGTGGATATACTTTGCAGTCCATCGATTAGATGATCCCGGAATAAGACAATTAATTCTTGACCAAGTTGCAGATTTCTTTATCCGGGTACAACCTGATTGAGAGGACTGAAACGGCATGGGGGCATAATAGGTCTTTTTTTTGGTCGAGTTTCCTTTCGGGGTCGTCTCACCTGTGCAGGCGCAAAATAAAAATTATAGGAGTTAAAAGCAGATATTATCGAAGACTATAATAACGCTAAAGGACGAGCTGACTCTGTGAACCATCAGAAAGACAGAAAACTAGATAACCCATGGCCATCTGCTGTAGAATTCATGATTATATGTATATTCAGCTAATTCTTATATGTTTTTTGCTATTTCTGATATAATTACATTTAATTTAATGAAAAGCATTAGAAGAATAGTTTGAGTGGCCAATCGAAAATACTTCAAACCAGCCAATAAAATTGAATAAAAAGCTGAGTTGCACATTGGTGTATTATGTTGTCGACAAATTTTGGATAAAATTATTAATTGTTACGAAGGAGATTTACAGGGGTGGGGATAAGTCACCTGGCAAATTTGTACAATTTTAAAAAAATTAAGTAATTTTAAGAAACGATAACACAAGATTAAAAAACCGTGGTTTTCTTTCATTATACTGCAAAAAATATTTACAGTAGGTGTCCAAAATGTTCACCGTTCATCTCGATATACTTCAAATAACGTTTTTCGATCGAATTACCAATACGGGGATGATATCGAACTCGATTGTTATGCGATCGAATGTGCGAAAACCCGGTTCTTCATCAGGCCCCAAATTGAAGGAGACCTTGGTGGCCAAGCAATGCAGCCACTTCTACCGATCCATCCTGGAAAGTGCTGGTTGAGGAAAGCATGAACCTCCAAGCTGGGGGCGCCGTACTGTTGCAAAATGATGGCCCGTCCGTTGAATCTATCATCCTCAGCCAAACTGATGCGTAATTCTTGTAAAAACTGCAAGTTCGTTTCCGAATTGACGGACCCGTCGAAGAAATAGGGGCCAACAATCCCTCGATAATTCCTTCCGGCCCTAACCATAACTCGGGAAGAAGTCACTTCTTTTTTGAGGATCTCATGAGGATGAGCATTGGACCAATAAACGCAGTTGTGCCTATTTACCCTGCCATATTATTATTATTATTATTATTATTATTATTATTATTATTATTATTATTATTATTATTATTATTATTATTATTATTATTATTATTATTATTATTATTATTAACCTTGAACTGTGCTTCACCACTCGCAGAATTCGATGCGCGGCAGATGGTCTTGCGGTTTCAGCTCCTGCAGCAAATGAGGACGATAATAGTGCAAACCGATATCTTTCATGATTCTACGAAGTGTACGGGATGGTATTTCAAGCTCCAACGATGTCCGTTTGCCAGAGCGGTGAGGATTTTCGAGGAAATTTTGCGCGACGATCATGGTATTCTCTTCAGTGCGCAACCAACGTGGAGGCCCGTTGCGCTTTGCATCTTGAACACTACCGGTCTCTTCAAACTTTTTGGCTAATTCAACCATGTAATTGCGGTTTCTGCCAGGCCACCTTTCTCTAAAACCTTCTTCAATAGCTCCATAATCGTGATCAAGATAATAAAACTGTTTCAACAAAAAAACACGCTGTTGTAATGAAAACTTCACTCGAACATTTTGTGCCATTTCATTCGACAAAAAACTCGAACCACGCAACAATACCGGTATTGATCTGTCTCGAGGTAGACAAATATACTAACTTACTAACTGACATACTAACGCATGCCCATGTTTTTAAGGCTGCTAGGTGACTTATGCCCACCCTCGTTATGTAAGGCTCAATGCAAAAGTTATAAAAGACAAAAGTTATAGAAACCACATCTATACATATTATAAAGATAAATTCAAACAAAAAAATGCACAGATGAGTCTTACTAAATTACTAACAATTTTGTAAATTGGTTGAGGATAGAGGTTGGATATTTACACAACAAGATAAATAAATTGGGACAGATAACATATGATTGGTGTACATATATGTCGTGGCCTTATCGTAGAATTTCATGACATCGCATTGCATGATGTGGGCAACTAAATTTGACCAGATCATTAATCGTCAACATTTCACGATTTTGTCATCCATGTCTGGGCATATCGTGGAAATAGGGTGTCCATAAAATATTTAATAAAAATCTAGAATGTGTTAGGAACTTGTTTATTGTTCTCTAAGTCCAAGATCACCTGGAATGCACAAACAATTTTTATATGAATTAAAAATTAAAGAAGACGGTCTTACAATATTTCAGTCATTTGTTGGCGCATGACAAACTTTGGTGACATTTTAAAGAACAAAGGTTTTTGCTTTTAAAACATGCGCATCTCTTTGTACGGTATTGGTTTTTTCTGGCTTGCATAAGCATTTCTGAAAGCTTTGGCCTCCAAATCAAGATTGGAAATTTACAGCCTGACTTAATGATATTAGCAATTCTGATATAACTTCAGAGTAATTCTTAGACGATACCTGTATGTCCTGCCGATAAAACCAATTTTTAATTGTCTCTGAGTTTCCAATTTCTATTAAAGGAAGTATCTTGGCGGTATCATTTTGTCCTCAGCACATTTAACACAGCTAAGAGCCTGATTTCTTTCATTAACAATTAATAGTTCATTTTGACAAAGAAAACATTGAACTTGAGATCCATAACCTTCTCCACCAGAAACATCACAAATAGCATGTACTGATTTAAAACATAAACTACAGTGATGAGCTCCGGATGTTTCCTTGCCGCAGACGAGACACACTGGACCATCAGCTGACTCTAATTCCATATTTTCTATATCGAGTACTACATCCGTCATCATTACGTCATCCGGCGGCAATATTTTAACTCTCTCTTTGTTCTCTGCATCTGTCTTTGGCAGCGTCATATTGACTAGCTGATTACCCTCCTTCTCTTTTAGGAATATTACAACGTTTCAATATAGTTTTTGGATCAAAACCAAATAATGCACGGTAAGGGGATCTGCCAATTATGCGGTGGTAAGAGGAGTTTTTATAGTATTGAACAAAAAACAACCAATGGACCATTTAGTAGTAGACCTATTGTCTTCCATCTAACACCGTAACATATTTTCTACGTCTTGGTTTGATCTTTCCACGCTGCCTTGCGTTTGAGGACGTCGAGGACTACCGCAAATAATTTTGCATTCGGTCCATATCGACACCAATTTTTCTATAACATGCGCTGTGAACGATGTTCCATTATCACTTTGTAAATAAATGGAGCACCAAATTCCAAGAATATTTTCCACAGTTCCATGGCTACTTCTGCAGCTCTTTTCGATTGTAGTGGTTTGAAGTGTAAGAATTTTGTCGCGTGATCTTGGTAATTCATTAGCCATTTTAAGTCTCCATCCGAAGCAGACTGTAAATCTATCAAATTCATCTGCTCTTGTGTGTTAAAATCTTTTGAAATTATCGGCTGAGTTATTATACCTTTCTTTGGCACTGCACGTTTCTTTTCACAAATAGAGCGCAGGTCAACAAATAGCTCAATGGTTTCTTTGAATATAAAGCCTGTTTTTAATGTGTTGAATCATTTCTAGTAGGCCACCATGTCCGACAGTTTTATGAACTTCCTTTAATATTTCAAAATATTTCTCTATTGGAATTATACGAATAGTAGGATCGTCGGCACATTTTTTCTTGAATATAAGATATTCCTCATCCAAAGTTTCTATAATGTCGTACTTGGATAGCCAGTAATAGTCTATAGACTTTTTCGCGTAGTCACCCTATTCTTCTTTATTTATTTTATAACCTAAGAATTAAACAAATTATGCTGCATTTCGGACATTTCACAAATTCTCGAGGCCACGACATATACACAAAGGTTGTAATAATTTACTCAAATCACGAGTGGGACTCCCGTCAAACAAAGCATTAGAAACGAACTACGTGGTTTCGACCTTTTCGATCTCGTCAGCGTTCTTCAAAATGCAAAACCTAATTTCATTACGGTTCGCTTCTTAATGTATGTATATTGTGTAACATTCTCTGACAATGTACTAATTCTAACTTTATTCCATCTTGTGGGTAAGGTCGGAAGCAGTACCGCCCGGTGTTAACCTTCATTTTTTTTTTAAATTTTTGATTTCTTTTTCCTTACAGTGGAACTGGCATCTTACTTGTAGTATTTAGATATTTATCTTTAGTATTACTTAAGGTAGTTAATGTAGTTGACGTGTTTTGCTTCTTTTTATAAAGTTTGTTACACTACTCACTCTAATAGCTTAGTACTCAACAATTTCGTTAGCACAAATCTGCTTTGACACAATTTGAATAATTTATTTTCAGTTTCTGGTATTTTCTCAATAAATTATCTTCAGTATTCCTCGTCTGGAAAGTTCATACTTCTATTTTGTTTATGAAGATTTTTATTTATACTTTTTGAACTAAAATCAAAGGACCATTAAATTCTAACTTACCCAACAGCGATATCGATTTCCCAGAATTACGATCTAAAGTATTACGCGAAATTTTTCATCCAACTTTTCCATATTCAGAAATAGAACGAAAAATTCTTCAATACTGTATATCTACATAAATTAAGCGGGAAAAGATTCAACATAGGGGATTGGTTTTTGGGGGTGGTGACGTCGCTAGTCGGTAGACCAATGAAGCCCGCTACGCTAAGGGCGCCTGCTTGTGAAAAACACGCCTACGCCGTACAGGAATCGGTGGCGTCTTTACGTGAAAATCGACGTCGTCCGTCTCGCAGGAGCGTCGCAACACGCTCCCTGAACACAGTGTTTGTGAAAGAAGAGGAGAGTGTACACCTGGACACCATCACCGTGGAGAATCGCGGGCAACAAGGCCCGGGTGGCAGCCTCAGCCTCCTCGGTGAGTCGCGTGTGGCGACCAACATACGCGGTTTCTTCGCAACCAGGATTGGAAGTGCTCTTCCAGATACAGGTAGGAAAAATTTTGAATTAAAATTGTGTTTTTTTTTGGAGTAAAATCCAAATTCTAATATTACACATTTAACACACATAAGAGTATTATGAAGAGAGACCTTGATAGAGTCTTTAGTCAATCTGTATCAATTACGTAATTCATATTGATTTGGAACAAGTTTTTTACTGTTATCAAAATGGCCGTTATTAAGACAAGATGGCTGAAATCAATACCTCTGGATATCATTAAAATCAAATTAATTCCAAGGTTATTTCTATTGACAATTACCGTAGCGAGGTTTCCGTGGTACTGACAACATCACAGAAATACTGGATAAAATTTGGTTATCACAATAAACACGTAAATATTGTATTGTTTCTTTGTATTTACTTCAATGTTGCCATGGTTACAAATTCTAATGATAATTGGGTTTGATATTGTCAACTGCGTACGTTTTAAACAAGGCCAACTCTAATTTAAATATTAGCGGCAAATTCGTCAACCAAACACTTGGCCACAGGAATAAATACCTCAGAATTTGCTTTAAATAAGCATCCAATTTAAAAAAATTGACTGTAAACTTTATCCAGTATAACTGATATAGGCTCAGTATAACTCAACAAAAAAACCATGTTTTTGGGAAATTATAAATTGCATGCTTCCATCTCTAGAAAAATAATTTAATTCTTATGAATGCTATACACATTCTGTACCCCTAAAACCGCTTCATGAAATAGATTTATCTCCATTCAAACAATAAAAAAATAAAAAAGAACGGCTTGGATAAAATCGGATTTCTCTAAATAAAATAATCAAATAGAATTTTTCCAAAAGGGTTAACCAATTTATTTCGTGTGCGGTGGGGTGCGGGGGGGATTAGCACAGTGCCTCCCCTCCCAAACCCTTGGCAGTGTCTAATTGCTTCTTGTCTGTGTCCAGGTTAGGCTGATGGCACTGTGCTCCCCCGCCCCCAAATAGACGTCGCGAAAACCGAAAAAACCTAAGCCGGAACTAACCAAACGGGAAACCAAGAAAATCCAACCAACCGAGAAGTCGACCAATCCACAAATCACCCGGCGGCAACATGTCTTCGAGAACGATACCGATCATCAATATGGAAGTGGGGGAATTGAAGGATTACCTCTGGGACAAGGTCCAGGAGCCGAGGATGCAACGCAAGCTCATCCTGGTTATCGTTTCAATAGCCCTACTTCTCGATAACATGTTGTACATGGTAATAGTTCCGATTATACCTACTTATTTGCGCAGTATCGGAGCTATTCCAGAAGAGAAGCTTCCGGGAAACGTGACACTTCCACCAGGTACCCTGATGAAGCACGACCATGGCGGCCAGGACTCGGCTACAGGCATCCTCTTCGCTTCCAAAGCCATCGTCCAACTGATGGTGAACCCGTTTTCGGGGGCTCTGATAGACCGTATCGGTTACGATATGCCTATGATGATCGGTCTGACGATAATGTTCCTGTCAACACTGATATTCGCGTGTGGCCGAAGCTACGGCCTCCTATTCTTCGCCAGAAGTCTCCAAGGAGTCGGTTCGGCCTTCGCAGACACGTCAGGCCTAGCCATGATAGCCGATCGCTTCACAGAAGAGAACGAACGCACAAAAGCTCTAGGAATCGCGCTGGCTTTCATCAGTTTCGGCTGTCTAGTGGCTCCCCCTTTTGGCGGCGCCCTATTTCAATTCGCAGGCAATCAAGTACCTTTCCTGATCTTGGCGTTCGTGTCTTTCGCCGACGGTATAATGCTACTCCTGGTGATGAAACCTATAAAGACCCAAATCAAAGAATCCCAAATGGTGAAACCACCTTCAGTACCAATCTGGAGACTTTTCATGGATCCTTACATAGCAGTCTGCGCAGGAGCTTTAACAATGTCAAACGTAGCTCTCGCCTTTTTAGAACCAACAATCTCTTTCTGGATGGAGGATTATATAACAACAGACAGTTGGAAGATAGGTATGGTGTGGCTGCCAGCTTTCTTTCCTCACGTGTTCGGAGTGATCCTGACGGTGAAGTTAGCAAAGATATACCCTCAATACCAGTGGTTAATGGCGGCAGGAGGATTGGCTCTAGAAGGTGTATGTTGTTTTATGCTACCCTTCGGCAGTACTTACACTTACCTTATGATCCCAATTTGTGGTATTTGTTTCGGCATTGCCCTCATAGACACTGCATTACTACCCACCCTCGGGTACCTGGTGGATGTAAGATACGTTTCCATTTACGGCAGTATTTACGCCATTGCAGACATTTCCTACTCAATTGCTTACGCCATAGGGCCTATAATAGCCGGAGAAGTCGTTCAAATGATAGGCTTTAAAGCTTTGAATATAGGAATCGCTATTTCGAATCTGTTATACGCTCCTGTTCTATCTTATCTAAGACATATCTATGACTTTAAGCCGTTCGAAAACGAGGCGAATATATTAATGTCTGATCCGCCAAGTAAAGAGTATCAAACTTATACGATGCAGGATCAAAGGCAGGTTGATGGTGAGATTAAAAATCATTTGGAATATAAGCAGCAAGAAACTACTTTAGATGGTACCGGGATGAATGGATATCAACAGCAAACTAACACATATCCAGACCAAAATTATCAACAGCCTCGACCAACATATCAACAGGATAATCAGCAATACCAACCGCAAACTTATCAGCAACAAAGTTATCAACAGCAACAAAGTTACCAACCTCAAAGTTATCAACAACCAAATTATCAACAGCAAAATTATCAAGAACCCTCATATCAGCCGCAACAACAGCAGCAACAGCCTCAACAACAGCCTATTCAAAGATCAACTGGGCGTGCTTTACCGGGGCAACCTCAATCGAATCCTTTCAGGCAAGAACCAACTGTACGTAATCCTTTCCGTCAAGGTTTAAATTAAATTAAATTAAATAATGGGAACTGGTGTAATTAAAGTGTAATTTAAATAGTGTAAATTCTGGTGTTTTTTTTTTGTTAGTGTGTGGCTCTATTTCCTTCTTTTAAATATTGAAATTGTGTAAATATCACACCAACCGTTCCTTGTGTCATTTGTATATATATCTTGTTAAACTTAGCGGGTAGAATTGAAAGATGGCTTTTAATATACGGGGCCATTATATTATTGTAGAGTTGTACTATTTAATAAAACACGATTTTGTTATTCAAATAAAAAGAAAATGTGTACCAAGATCATGTTAGAGATATTTATATTAATTTGAGTACAAAAATAAGCAGATAATTTTGTTTTAAATTTTTTGCTGTATGGTTAGATGATATTTATGGCTCATTAAATATTTATAACTTAATTTTTTTTTCTAAATTTGTTTTATAAAAACAAACTAGTAATAAATATTTGGTGATCTATTTAGATGTATAGTATTATAATAATTATAAATGTTGTATCTCAAATATGAAAAAATCTTTACTGAAAAATGTGATTTTTTTTAATCTACATCATATTTGAGATGCCTTTTATAGATATGTATATGTATAAGGATGTAAATAGTATATAGAGGTGTAAAAGTTTGGAAATTTTTTTAAATAGGTATGATAACTTATGTAAATTAATTCGCTATAATAATAAAAAAAATAAATATATTTAATAGAAATCTATAATTCGTTAAAAATATACAAATTTTAGTTCTTAACATATATCTACTATATTGACTGTTTAAAAAAATTATCCATACTTTATATAATATTATATATAGCATGTCCTTGGATTCACTTTAAATTAAAGGATTGTTTTATTATAAAAGTTGTAATATTTAACAAGATTTAAAAATGATAAATTTGAGCGCTCTTCAATTTATCCAAGGACATATTGCATACAGCTTGTAATGTTAATGCGATAATCTTCAATATTCTATTCGATCCTTGGAGAGGAAGAACATAGTAAACTGGTGTCCCCTGCATCCTCTTTGAAGGTGAGTAGCTTTAATGTTTCAAATCAAACATCACCGTGTATTATTGAATTTTTGGATTGTTTGGAAAAAGTTGACATGTTCTTAACATTTATATTTATCCCCCATACAACAAAGTTCGACAGTAAATAAGGAATTATATTGAATAGAGATATTTACAAAATCAATTTATATCAAAAGCATTCCATCTTATCTATTATGCAATTAACATAAAATATTTTTTTGTCATTCTCAACTACGGCAAAGATGGTAAAGCTAATGTGGTATTTCAATTCTTCTTTAGAATCGCTTGGAATCATATTGTTATGTCAAAGAAAGCGTTAAAATTAGATCAACAAATATTAAACTTGAATTAACAAGGACCATATACAGACCATTCCACCGAAAGCGATCCATTTTAAATGATGGGGGAAACTCTTTCACCAATAAGGCAAAACCAGATATTGGCTTCCCTCGCCTTCAGACATAAAAAATATTTATCATGTTTTGATCTGTCTATTGGAATGTGAAGATGTTCTCCCAAAATGATGCAACTCTCGCGGTGTAGTTTTTGTGTGTGTCTAATTGTGTTCTAATGGCTTTGTGACAGCATCGTACCGCCTTTTATAATGCCGCGCTGTTAATCACTTTGCTCGCAATAGCGAAAGGTAAGTCGATCCGGATTTTCAGCTCACCGAAAAAATGTCACCGCGTCTCCGGGGAACTGAAATCCGGCTCCTATCGTTCCACCACAACGATAGTCAGTCGACTAACCACTGCGGCTATCTACACGATATTTAACTATAGCAATAATGGAGTGTGCATATGTGATTAAACAAAAAAAATTAATTAAAAAACCCGTCGAGTGTGGTGGAAATTATTTAGGAATGGATGAAGATACCTACCTAAAACTTTTGGACTGCAATAGCCGCAAACGAACGATTAACAACAACACTTAGATATGTAATCACTGGACGAAGATATCAGGATCTAAAATTTAGCAGCATATCTTCAAGAGCCTTCAGTCAAATTATTCCGAAAACATGTGAAGCAATATTCGTTTTCGCGAGGTATCTTGATTTAGAACAAATAATATTAAATTAAAAAAATAGTACCTACCATAATGAAGGGACATGTATATCATTAAATCCACAACTCGATCGTTTAGATCTTTTTTATATTCCCTTTGAGCGCAGCGTATTAATTTTGAGTCCTTCATTATATTGTGACCTCCCTCCCCAACAAAAAAAAATTTTAATATTATTTTGAATTTTTTTGTTTTATTCTATTTAAAAGATTTCTATTTTGTCTTTACTTGATATATCATCCAAAAACTTCAACCGGCAATAATTAATTGGAAAATATATTTTGTTTTATTTCGGCTATAAGACTTGGTTTAAACGGAAGTTATTGCACTAACAATGATTGAATAAAAAACGTAATCTGAGGTCTTATTTTAAATAATTCAAATCAATTTTTCCATATTGACCAATGATAGGCTTCAGCTTAATAATTGTAGGAGTCATCCATGAATGATTTATGATAAGTAATATGAGGCAGAAGGGATAACGTGAGAGTCAAGTCAGAATCTGTTAATAATATTCAAACAATCCAAAAAAATGCGATTAGACACAAATATCGTAATAATATTACAATCTGTACATTTATGTGATGAGGGCCAAAAGTCTCCTCTCCACTTCTTTGTGATAACTTTCGAATACGTCAAAATATGAAGGTGTAGTAAAAAGAAATCTATTATTTTTGCATGAAATTGAAGGCTTTAATTACCATAGTTTGTTAGAATGATACGATTTAAATTTTGTTCGATAACTTGTTGCCATTTTGAAGGTAATTTCATAATGCATCTCTTATAGAAGTCCTCCTCCCTATTAGCAAAAAATTGAGACAGTAATTTTACACAAGCCTCTCTGGTGGCCAGCAAAATTATTCGCCATGGACAGAAACAGATGGTAATCACTTTGGGCCTCCCAACCAAGCTCCTGGAGCTTCTGGCGAGTCACTATCGGTGTGTGTGGCATGGCGTTGTCTTGATGGAACACAATGTCTCTGCTATTGGCCAAAGCTGGCCGCTTCTGGGCGATTGTTTCCTTCAGACGATCCAATTGTTGACAGTACAGTTCCGAAACACACAGCAAAACCTTCCTGGTCGTCAATCTTGGTTTGGCCACTGTTTTCGCCGGTTGATCGCGATTTGATCACGACCGTTTTCGATTGACATTGTCATAAGTGATCCCCTTTTCAGAAATGGGTCGATTATTTTGCGATTGGAAATTCGGTCCATGAGGTTTTTTTTGCGTTAACTCGTGTGGCACCCATACATCACATCGAGCTCCTTTTTATATCCAGCCTTATTCAAATGGTTCCAAACGGTTTTTTTTTACAATCTTTAGCTCTTGGGCAATCGAAACAATGATTACATGCCGGTCGGATTCGACAATGTCCATGATTTTGTCGATATTTTCGACAATTGGCCTTCCAGTGGGTGGTATCGGAGAAAAACTTTGATACGCGCTGTAACAAAACTGAGCCAACTAATCACAAAACTGGTAGAAAAGTTTTTTTAGTAGGAAATCTCATCTTTCTAACGCCATCTAGTGGAACCCGATCGGACTTATACAACACGTGAAGCCATTTATTGGAAAAATAATGGATTTCTTTTGGTACAATATTTTGGTAAAAATAAAATATTTCGACACAATTTGAAGTTATCAACATATATCTTTGGGAGAGTTTTGGATCTTATATTGTATTAATATATTTGAGATTTTAGTTTTATATTACCGTTGAGTTTGATATTCTTTAATATAATACTACTTAGATAAGTAATATATCAACTGAGATCACATACATATCAGAATCGAATGATTCGCTTGTTACAAGGTGATAGGTCATTTTAATGACCAAATTAGTCTATAAGTGATGTAGCTAGGTAAAAAAAATCTATAAATTATAGATAGATATATATTATAATAAGAAGCACAAATAATAGTCCGCATCACCAGCCCTTTACTTACCACCAAGGAAGGATGATTTCGGAAAATTTTTTAAATTATAAATTCAAGTTTTGTATTATTTTTATGAATAGTGAATAGTATTTGAAAAATTATAAAAAATTTTCCGAATTATCTCTTTCCTTGTCACGTAAATATATAGTGTATCCTTTTTGCTATTTATTGTAACTATTGTATATTTGTAAAACGTTGGATTTTATTAACATAGTTCTCGACTCAAATATAGCGGTCAATTTCTAGTGTGTATACAGTTTAACAAAAAAAAAAACATATTCGTAAATTAGGTGTTTGAGAAGTGCAAGTTAATTCCGTCTTGATTTGCGATTAGTATAAATACGTTCTGAAAGAAGAAAACCGAAAATATTGCTCAGCTATGTAGATATATTTCTCGTATCACTATAACTACCACTACAAAGGAAAAAAAAAACTAATGCGTGTATATCTTTTTCTAAATCTCCCCGATCCCCCGAAAAAAAAATATATATCAGATAGTTATATAATATAAATCATTAAAATATATATTAAATATAAATTGTATATTCCTAAAATGAGACCTAATCTGATAAAATCCAATCTAAATTAGTCCGCGCTTACGCTCTATACTGTGTTTCATTTAATTTTCATAGGAATACAGAAATGTATAGATTAGAATAAGCTTTTTAGTTGTAAAATAGGCATACTTTGTACGATATTGAAAGTCGCGAAGCAATAAAGTAAAAAAGAGACAAGTTAATTTTTAAGGAAAAAAATGAAAACGTTTTCTGTTAAGATTTTCGAATTTATTCAACATCGAATATATTATATACATATATCACGTAATAACTAAAAGATAAAATGATTCTTTTTACAGTGAATTACAGCTAATATCATATGTAGAGGATCGTTATTTAGTATTGGTGTTATACGAGGACAGTTAGTTTCATTGCACGACTTGTGATTCACATAAATATTGGTGTTAGGGTTTTTTGAAAGAGTTGGTACCGCAATCAAATGATTCTACTTGTATCAACAGTTATGCCTCGATATTTTAGACTGTGCTTTTCGGCAAAGTCAGCGTCTACAACTTTATCCATATTCTCCGTCTCTAACTCACTAAATCTCTCAGTCGCTACCATCAGCTCAGACTTGGCAGGGTTTAGCCTAACTCTCCACTTTTGAAGGGAGAACTGGAGAAGTGAGATGTATTGGTTAAACTTTCGCAAAGTAGTTGCAGAGTGGTAGAAGTATAGGCAAGGATTTTAGTGATGTAACTGCTAGGAAAGTCGTGGCGAAAGATGTTGTAAACTACTGGCTTTAGATATGGTCCCTGTGGGACACCAGCCGTGGCCGGTTTGTAAGCAGATAAAGCATAGCCTATCTTGATCTGGAATGATCCATCGATCGCATTCTATCTATACACTAAGAACAATATTAACCGGACATTTGAGTCATATGTTTGATGATCAAATGCTTTAATAACATCTGACCAAAGCCGCAATTTTTTCTTGGGGAATTTGGTCCCATTTCGCAGTTAGGGCTTTTCCTAATCTCTCCAATGTCGGAACACATCATCCCAACATGTACCATACCATGTACCATGTTCTACCGGTTTCAAATCAAGGCTTCGTGATGGCCATGGCAACAATGAAACGCTAACTTCTTATAAGTAAGCTCGTGTGATCCTTGCAGTGTCTGGAAGGCATTATCTTGTATTAAACGAATTTTTTCGGCAATAAATGACGCAAAAACATAATTTAATGTAATGATCGCTTCATGTGTCCTAATCCAAATTTGCCTGCCAACATCATTAGCCCACCTCTACCAAATTGCAAATTGCACTCTTGGTGCTAAGCTTCAGGCTTCAGAAAAACACTCACCAGTATATAGAGTGAATCTGGACTCATCAGTAAACAGCACATTGGACCATTCTTCAAGACCCCAATTACCAAATTGTAAAGGTTATGACCAATACTCTGCAGAAAAAAATCTGTTGTAGGTCTTCAGGGCCTCAAGACATCTTTTATAATCTAAACGTCTACGGATTGTATAATATATTGACATTATGTTGTTATGAACATTATTCAATCTTTGCATAAAAACGGATGCTGTCACTATGTGATCATGCAAACTAAACTTGCCTACGCTTATCCCTACTTCCTAAAACCTTTGCATGACATCTTGGATAGTACTTGGCCTGAATTTCTAAACAGTTTGCGATGTAATGCAGACTTTATCCACCGTTTTGTGAAGTAACAGCTTGTGCAACTTGGATTCGTGCAACGTGGACTGTCTTTTTCGTTTTCATTTTTGAAAAACAATTGCTCAACAAATTAAGCATGTTACTACGCAAATAATTTTTCAAGAAAAATAGTATAAGACATCTTTCTTTGCGACACATACTCTGCCTTTGAATTCTCTTTAAGTCCCTTTAATGTACGGGGTTTAGCCACATAAACGCGATTTTTTAAGTAACCCAAGAGGAATAAATCGCACCTAGTGAAGTCTGGAGAACGCAAATGCCAAGACGTATCTTCAAGTCTTGCCGGAACAGAATTTTATTCACGTTTAATTTTCTAATACGAAACTCTCTTAAAAAAAGTTTCTGATCGTGACACCATATTGTGACTCGTTGCGAGTGCAGCAGACATTTGTGGAGCTATCTGGAATTTGTCTCTGCCCAGTACCGATAGTTTGTTAATTTTCATGTACAAAAGAAAGTGAGACACATCTAACATTGAAATTGTTCATTGTGAAACTGGAATTTCACGTGCATAAGGTCATCAATCCTGTCTGTTTCTCGTAGTCATTTATCGTATCTAGGGAACAAATGGCGCCAACAGTGCCACGTTTCTAATTGATAAAACTTGGAAACTATAACAGTTAAGCCCCTTGCACACGAGACCTGTTGGATCCTGCTGGATGGCTTGCTTGTTGCTGTGCAGGCTACGGTGCTGGCTGGCGTGCTCTAAAGTGACGACACAGCAGGGTCCAGTGCAGGCTTCGCTGCTAGTTTTCGGTGATCGGTTCGGTGCTACTTTTACGTGTTTTTTGCAGCAGGCTTGCACGAAAAAAGTCAATCAGGACGCAGCATTTCAGCACACATGCGCAATGCCAGCAGAAACTCACGAATGTGCTTTTCGGCAAAGTCAGCGTCTACAACTCTATCCATAGTCTCCGTGTCTAACTCACTAAATCTCTCAGTCGCTACCATCAGCTCAGACTTGGCAGGGTTTAGCCTAACTCTCCACTTTTGAAGGAGAACTGGAGAAGTGAGACGTATTGGTTAAAATTTTGCAAATTAGTTGCAGTGTGGTGGAAGTATAGGCAAGGATTTTAGTGATGTAACTGATAGAAAAGTCGTGGCGAAAGATGTTGTAAACTACTGGCTTTAGATATGGTCCCTGTGGGACACCAGCCGTGGCCGGTTTGTAAGCAGATAAACCATAGCCTATCTTGATCTGGAATGATCCATCGATCGCATTCTATCTATACACTAAGAACAATATTAACCGGACACTTGAGTCATATATGATTGATGATCAAATGCTTTAATAACATCTGACCAAAGCCGCAATTTTTTCTTGGGGAATTTGGTCCCCATTTTGTTTTTTTTTTTTTTGGAGCAGATGTGCAGTGAAGGTATACCATCATGTCAAAGTCTCAAAAGTTACAGTCATAAGATACATCTCAAAAGTGGTCAAATGATAGCCCTCATTGATTCTTATAAAGATGAGGAATGCTTATACGCCGTGGGGTCTCCGAAATAAACATTTGCGAAGGGCTGCTCTGGAGAGGGTTGGAAATAAAGTGAGGGACATTGCCAAAATATTTCTTCCGCATTCCCTATGTTGCAAAGGTCTGGTGCAAAGCCTACGCTTGTTTTTCTGGTTATTTCTCCACTTGAACAAATCAATAATAGCAAATGCAGTAACTGGTGCTCGTCATCGACGAATAAACATTAGTGCGTCGTCCATCTTTGTTGACATGATTAGCAGTGCAAGCACGTCACCACACAGGAGAGCCAGCGTCGTCTGATTTCGAGCCTGCTGCTTAGCACGCAAGGTAGCCAGCACAGCTGCCAGCAAGCCGAACCAGCAAGGAAACAGATGTTGGAAAACAAGCCTCGTGTGCAAGGAGCTTTAGACTAATGTTGTTCTTGACTTCTTGCAGAAAATTTTATGCTCTAGAAAAAAAGGGTTTTACAAAATTGTTTATAGGCTTTTTTGAACAGTTTTGAACGACTTTGAACAAGGCGAATTATCAATAAATTTGGGTTTCTTTGTAGAGTATAAAATTTTCTACAAAAAACTTCCAACAACACTATTTTAACTGTTGTTGTTTACTATTCGTGAGTAGTGACTATAGGTAACTATTTTACCGACTTAGCATATCTCTTTACGCCTGGCAAGATTCAGATGTGTAAATAGATGAATTCTAAAACGATTTTAGCTGTAAATCATTGTAAGAATTTAGATAATTGAAGTAAATAAACAAGCGATATTGTAGGTTTGTAAGAACATCTATAATAAAGGTATGCATTTTCTTTCGACAAAAGCAACTCCGTTGTTGTACTGCTATATCGCTGTATCCTTCGATAAATATAAACATTTATACAAGATAGTACTGTGAATACTCATATTTAAATAGTTTATTAAAGTAAATTTATTTTATATTTTGGTGGTGTTAGCTAACCTGTAAAAAACAAATTCTATAATGAACCGCAAAGAATATGTCTTGTAACAATATGAAATATATATTCTTCCATTGTTATTTTATAAATACCTACATAATACATATGTATATTTAGTCTTATAGACACTATATTTCTAAACATAATCCTTGTAGCCTTGTAGTCAATCCGGTCATAATAACTGTATAATTATACATAACACATGTCTTTAAAATAGTGGAAGTAACATTTAAATAGATAAGTTAAAAGATATATAATATATATGTATGGAATATAAATTTTATTCTTTAAATGTATATTTATCATTTTAAAAGAGTTAGAAATAAATAATATTATATATACATACATAGGTACTCAATGCGGTGCTGTTTATATTTAAAAAAAGCTGTTGTAATTCTCACAATTTTTCCAGATATTATTATTGGTTGATTGCGAAAATTTGTGAACATTTTTGTTGATTAATATTTGTTATAATACTACAGGTTTTATTTTAGTTATCGTAATAAAAGTGTAAATGCATTTTTGTGTTAAAACTTTTAAAATACTTCACGTTCTAAAAATATTTACGTTTTGATGTATGCTTCTTTAATTTTCATTGTCGAATATATGTAAAACACAGTAAATTCTGGGCAAAGTTATGAATAAACCTATTAAAAAGTAATTGTTAAGAAAATATTGGTTTCATTTCATCTCCTTAGACAAAATTGGTACAAATATGTATAGCATCCTTCAATATGTATAGACCAGAAATCAGTAGGAATCTTACTTACCGACAGGTAAGTATACATTAGAGCAATACTACAATTTCCAGATTGATATTGTCTCAATACAACAACATTATAAAAAACGGGCGATAATTAAATTTTCAGCAAAATACTTTGAGACTTTTATAACAAAACCTGCAAGTAAATCTCTTTAAGATTTAACGAAGTGAAATTCCAATAGGTAGAGCGTATTGTTATGTCAGTATTCTTGTAACGAAGCTAATTTATCCTGTGGAAATAGGAGACGCAACTCGCCGTGGATATCGTGTTTGTTGTGCCCTGCAATTTCAAAGTTTAAACTGGAGGTGAACAAGTGAAAGAGACAGAGGGCAGGCTTATAGCGAAAGGGGAAGAAGTGGAAAGCTTTGTAGCGCCTCTATGTAGTACACTACACCCTGACAATAAACCCCTCCGGGTGACGGTAGATAACGAACTTGGGGTGATTTGCAATGCGGTTGCCCTCTGTTATACAATGGAACCGACAGAATTAGCCAATTACAGTTACCCTACGTGCACTATATTTTAATTACAATCTGATAATGACTTACATTTGTAATGTAATTTCGTGTTACGGTTGACATTTTAATTACATACATTTTTTCGACTGTTGCAGTTCTGTGACGAGTGCTGTTGACGAAACGTGTACGGTTCAAGTTTTAAAAGAAAGGTTATAATTATGTCGGGTTCATGTATGTCGTAGGGAGTCCAAGTGGGGTTTTTCACTGCTGGACATTTTTCAGGTTAGACAAGTGTACTTCCAAGTAGTTTGCATTTTTTTACAGATAATACAGGTACATTTTGATATCTTTTAAGTAAGTTTTCTGGTAGAGTAAATGAAAGCAATTTAAAATGTACTGAAGAACTTGCCCATCTTCTTCTTTAAGCCAATGTTCAAGTATTCCTTCTTTATAAAAATTTTTCTATGCATATATATTAATTAGCACTGCGAGCCCATTAGTTCATCATCTTCTTCCGTAACTCCCTACTCTTGGCTTTTCCCCTCCATCCGGTAATTCTTAACTACTTTAGATCTTTCTCCACGTCTGTTATCCATCTTGTTTTTGGTCGACCTTTTCTTCTCTTTCCACCTATTGAGCTTGACATCAAACGTTTGAGTACTCTCGTTTCCATCATCCTTTCCACGTGGTCCAGCCACCGCAATATTTGCGTTCTTATTAACCCTATTATATTTGTGTCTTGATAAAGTTCTTCCAGTTCCTTGTTAGTTGTTCTCATCCATCTATCTCCCATTTTCTTTCCTTCAAATATTCTTCTAAGCACCTTTTGTTCCCAAATCTCTAATGTTGGTTTTTCCTCATTTATGTGGAGGTCCATTGTGATTGCTTTTTCTTCTAACCTTCCAGTTACACTTACTAGTTCTTCTCGACTTCTTGATAAGATTACAACATCATATGCGAACACTAAACATCACTAAACACCGTTCATGATAAACAATCCGAGTTCTATTAATATTTGTGTCTTTTATCATTTTTTCCAGTACTATACTAAAAAGCACTGGCAACAGTGAATTACCTTGCCACAGTCCTTCCGTGATCTCAAGTTTTCTTGACATTTTGTTATTTATTCGCACTACACTTTGTGTTTCATGTAATGTTAGTTTTATCATATTTATCAACTTTCTATTTACTTTCAGTTCTTCTAACGTTCTGTAGAGTTGCTTTCTTTTCAGTTTATCATACGCTTGCTTGAAATCTATAAATAATGCCATCGTGGGTTTTTCATGTTGGTAACTTTCTGCTTGGATTTCAGGGACCTTGGACCTTGCCTAAATCCACATTGGTAGTCTCCTCCACCATGCTTTCAGCCTCCTCTGTTAGTTTATTTTTATGTGTGTTGGCAATATTTTGTAGGCTACGTTTAAAAGTGAGATGCCTCTGTAGTTGCACCATTCACTTTTATCCCCTTTTTTAGTATTGGGCTAAAGCTTGTCCTCCGTATTTAAATAATTCGGCCGTTAATCCATCAGTTCCCTGGCTTTTATTGCTTTTCAATTTGTTTATTATCTCTGAGATCTCCTCTTTACTTGGTGATGGTTCTTTATTTTCTCGTTGACTCACTTGCACGTTGATCTTGTCTACGTCATTTTCTACTTCCTCTTCGACATTAAATAGATCGCAGAAGTATTCCCTCCATTTATCGAGACTCTCCTCCTCTCCTTTACCCTATAAGTATTTCGAAAGTATTTGGTTAATGCTGTCATATCTTTGGAATAGTTATGTCCTTTTAATTTTTCTTCTAAATATTCTTTGATTTGTTCTAAATTTAGACTTCGTTATAATTATTGTAACGGATTTGGATTGGACCCTATTAATTTTACCAACCATTCACTGGATATCTATTTTTGTAGTTCCTTTGTAACGAGTTACTAGCTCTATTGGAAGATGTGCCTCGTTAAACCAGGCAAAATATGTTCTTTCACCTTGACGGCTGCCCAGCACATTTTTCAATTCATTTCTGGCGACACTTAGATGAAATATATCCAAATCAATGGATAAGAATGGAAAGTCTCTTTTCCTGGTTGGTGAGGTCACCCGACTCGACTTTACTTTTATTTGTGTCACACACAATTCTTTTTCATACAAGTTTTGGATTTTAAACTTTGACAAATTTATTGTCTTCCCTCTCTCTTATTATGACAGATATGAAGAAATGTCATTAACGAAAATTATCTGGCATTAAACGGGCTTTCAATTGATGCTGTCAACGTAACAGGAAGTTTAGATATGGATCCATTATGGCCTATAATGGCCATCGTTAAACCGCTCCTTAAGAAAAGAAACTGTAATGATGTCAACAACTACAGACCTTTTTTAGAAAGTTTTTGAAAGCATTATGAATAAAAATTTAATTCGTTAGGTACTTCGATCAATTCATTTTCAGCTAATCAGCATGGGTTTCGCCACAGCCATTCTACTGATACCGCTCTCTATTTAACCTCTTTAAGCAGATAATCTCAAACATTGACGCTCAACTTTCTTGCCTAGGATTATGTTTTCATTTGTCTAAAGCTTTCGATTGCGTAAATCACACAATACTCTTGCACAAATTAGAACAATATGGAATTCGTGGGATTACCTGGTTTAAATCATGTTTACGTAACAGAACTCAAAAGGTCTCGTGCTATGGTAGGTACCAAATCGCGCCCATTAACAACGAATATCGGGGTTCCTCAGGGATCCATATTAGGCCCAAAACTTTTTCTTATATACAATGTCAACGATTTTCCCAAATGTCTCGACATTTCCATTAATTTATCAATGTATGCTGATGATGAAAATTTAAGTTGGTCTACTCATATAGATGGTGTTTGCAATGCTCTGTCAATTATATCAGTTTTAGGAAAAAAGTGAAAATATATTTATTAATTTTAAGTTGTTACTCCTGCTATTATTTCTTAAACATCTAATGCTGTTCTAAGTTTCGACGTTTTTTTTTGTCATGACTTATTTCTATCATGTAACATAATTTTTATATGTTCATGTTTTGAAATGAATAAATATTACTCCTATTATTATTAGTTACGCACTCTAGCCGTAAAAGTTGGAATTATCAAAACTTTTTCCCGGACAACTTAGGATAAATAATTTCCGAGATACAGTCGTTTACCTCGCTTTGTGACCTGCCCTGTACATACAATCCAAATATTTGGGAAACCTTCTATTGTCATAAACAATAAATTGGTTAAATTTAACTTTTAGCGGGTTAAATTCATGACTTTTAGCGGGTTCAGTTCAGTTAAAAAAATGATGATTTTAATATTTTCAAGACTTTTGAAAAGCTGGTTTGTAAAATTTCTTGAAATTAGATATGTAAAGACCTCCAGATTTAATTCAGAGATTAGACAGATCTTTATTCCAAAGACTACAAATTTCAGTTTCAGTAAAAGTTGGCAAGGAAAGCTTTTCCACTGCTGTAAAAACATCATGTCTTAATTTGAAATTTTCTATTAATAAAATTAAACACCATTCGTTGACAATAACATCATTTATCATTTTTCAGCTTGGACTAACTCATGTGAGTCCTAAGCAAGATTTAGTAAATGAAGGGAGACTACAGTTCGGATGTTGACAATGATAGAAGTGGGCAAGTATTTTATTTTATTGCAGCTATATTTGTTTCCTTATTGGAAGAGGTAAGACACCTAACAACTTTAGAAAATCAATTTGAAGGAAAAATATCTTTAAATCATTGATCAGTTTCCGACCCATTCTTCTTTTTATATTTCACTTCCATTGAAAGCTGTCTTTAAATTTTTTGTAGAAGGATGAATAAATTTGAGAAACCAAAAATGCAATATACTTAGATACTCCTAATATACTCATCATATTAATTAATTTTTTGTAGGGACAGGGATGCACAAAACTTTGATTAAGTATAAGTTTATTGGTATTAATAATAGATCATTATAATACCACCACAAAACTGTCATCAACTGTCATCTCTAAACTGACAACTCCAAAATGACTCTCATTTTATTTATGTTCTCTCCGCCAACTGTCTGTCGTCTACTTATTGTAGGAATAAAAGCCATCCTATAAAATGTGTCGTCATCAGGTCTGCAGTTTTCATGTTATTGTGGTTTTCTTGGGTCCTCTTGTGTCCCTATCTTTTCTAACGCGTATCTATCAGGTCCGATATTCTTTGTTACTTTGTAGGGTCCTAAGAACTTCGGCAGAAGTTTTGATAAATTTTGGAACTGTGTACGCAGGATAGTAATTAAATCGCCAACTTTGTACTTAGTAGCGGACTTTCTCTTCTTGTTGAATGTCGCTATCTGTCGCTTTTGGACGATTTCCAGTTCAATTTTATTGCATTCGTGTGTTCAATTACATATTCGAATTCCTCTAATATCAAAACCCACCTTGCAAGTCTGATATCTAAGTCTTTTTTATTCATAGTTACCGCAAACGCTAAACAATTGGTCAAGATCTTGAATTTAATTCCTGGAAGATATACTCGAAATTTCTTTAGAACTTCGACCACTTCTAACACTTCCAGCTCTTAGCTATGATATTTTTTTAGCATCGTTGGTTTTCTTGCTCCAATAATAAACTGGATGTAGCTGACCATTTTCTGTATCTTTTGGGAGTAATACTCCTCCAAAGCCATCTTGAGATGCATCAATATGAAGTTCAGTCTGGTGTTCGTGGTTAAATATCTCAAGCACCGGTTCGCTCAACGGTTTTGCTATCAACCTATAGTTTTTTATGTATTTCCTGAAGAATCCTGTTAACCCTAGGAAGCTCTGTACTTTCTTCACGATTGTGGGCTCAGGAATATTTGCAACAGCCTCAATTTTCTTTGTTGATGGTCGAACCATTCCTTTCTCTATTGCATGTCCCAAGCATGTCATATTGTCTTTGTGAAATTGACATTTCTTTCATTTAAGCCATTCTCTTCCGCTACTCGCAAGACAATCTTCAATTTTTCTAATCCGTCTTCTACGTCATTCGAAGGTATAATAAGATCATCCACATAAGACATGACAATGTCTTAGATTTAAAAATATATTTATCAAAGCAGGTAGGGAATTTAATTTTACTTAATTAAAAACTTTTTTATCGCTTATATCACTCACCGTATTTTATATCTATTCCATCCTCTTTAGCCTGACATAAATATATGATAATAGCAACAGACACCGATGCAGCATTAAAGGAAGAAGGGTGTATTAAAAGCATCCGGCCATTAAAATAAACCCTCACCCGTAAGGTAGATTGTTTCTGGCTCATGAAATTTTCTTTTGTGGGGAGTTTCTTGAAACAACAAGGATAATATCAAACGTCAACATAAATGGAAATATATCTTCGGTGCATGCAGCATTTAATAAATTGGATTTTAATTAAAAGCACAAAGGCGAGGAGAGACTTTGTACCAAAAAAGGAAATCGACATCTTTCGATGTTAGTTTAATACTTAGGTAACTTTTGTGTGTATAAAGTTCGTCAATTATCACTTCTTTCATTTCCGTTAACCGTTAATCGTTTCCTGTATACAACGAAGATATTATTTATTTTCATTATGTCACCTGAATAGACACATATGTACTTTATGGCTTTCACTCAATTGTTATATCATTTATTGCTTGTAAATATTTAACAGAAATGAAATCGTATTGATTTTGCTACCGTACTATTATTTGATCTATAATAAAGGTTTAAAGATGTGTGAGATTATTAAGACAATACTGATGTCATGTTGAATTTATATCAAAAATCTCACAGCATCTGGCAATTAAAATTAAATATAGAAAATTGTAAATGTTGAACAAGGTTAAGTTTTAAATATCAGTATTTCCAGCAGAGTAGAACCGGCAATTCTTCCAAACCTCAGTTCTGGTAACGAGTTGCAGATATTTCTCTGTTGGTGCTCATATGGAGTTTGTCATGATCAAAACCTCTCAATGGAGAAACAGTCAAAAACAAGTAAGACCATATATATTTGTAACAATCTCAAAACATCCAGAAACTTGGCTTTAATTTTTTGAATAGCTTTGAACACACATGATATTTGCGTTGGATATTTACTAGCGACTGACAAATTAACTTAATGCTAATTCCATTTTCCACGTCGCTAGATATATTTAGATAAATTTTAATTACATTAAGAAGTAGGTACCTGCCATTTTCCCATATTGAACATGTATACAAACTCTCTTAAGAAAATATTTCCTTTAACCGAAGTGCGTTTCTCTTTACTCTACACTCGTCTAACGAATTCGCCACGTCTACTCAACTTAATTAATTCTTTGATGATACCAATTCATCAATTCTACAAACATGCTCGCTGCTCGGTTTCGAAGAGATGTCTAGCAAAACCTGTGAAAGGGTGAGCATTTCTAGTGGCACTGTGGAGTGTCCTCTTACTTCCTATACCTATAGTATACACATACATACATACACCTCGTCTCTCATATATGTTCTCTACGTATACGTTGTATCTATGGTACACACTAGGCGAGCTGTCGCTTTGATAAAGAGAAACAAAACTCCCTAGAGACGAAGGGTCTGACCCACTCTTCAAATAATCGATAAATTACAGGAGACTATAGTATGAATAGCTTGTGTGTCTGTACGAATACCTACGTGTAGTATAAGCGCGATATTTATTAATAGTATATATTCTGTTAAGCGTGTTAAAAATAACTGGAATCAAAATTTTAAATAACTCTCATCTCATCCTCATGTCATCGTTAGAGAAGGTAGCGTGGCCGAGCGGTCTAAGGCGCTGGTTTAAGGCACCAGTCTCTTCGGAGGCGTGGGTTCGAATCCCACCGCTGCCAAATTTGATTTTTTTATGTTGATAATAAAATTTAATTCTAAACTATTTGTAACGAGTTTTAAATTTAATCAAGCAATGTCTCCTTTTTCGCCTTCAATGTTGGTATTACATCCTTTTTTGCGTGTTCATTCAAGTTCGTTTTCTTTCTACCGCCGCCTATCTCGAATGTAAATTATTTCCCCGACGCGAAAAATACAACAAAAAGAAAACTGGTGTCGTCGAGGGTTAGACTCTCAGACCCCGTTTCAATCTACTACAAAATATCGAAACCATTCAGAAACACACTTGGCCAAATTGAATGTGTCAATAGGATTTTTCCTTGAAAAGATAAATCTGAGTAAGGGAAAAGCCATCTCGGAAAATTATTGCTGTAATGGTGGTGATGAAAATAGGTCGATCAGATGTAGTTATGTGCAGCAAAGCAGAATTTGTTAGTATTTCAGTCCGAATCAATTAAAACTAGCTCGAATAGAACTTTATTCTTGGCTTCCCGTAATATGAGAAAATTTTTATGATGATTCATCATTACAGTGAGCCTTCCGTAAGTCTTCATTCTATGACCTATTCTGTCTCTGTTATTTATAAAGTATTTCACTATCCTTTAGAAATAGCTCTCTAGTTCTGAGGCAAAACAGTTTAAAACGGTTATAGAATTAAATCAGAATTATTGTGCTTTTTTCATAAATTCAGTATTTCACTCTTTATTCAGAACTCAGGAGTATAAACTATAATATTTAAAAGGGGTTTTTACAATAATGTCCAAAAAATTCAAAATTAATTGAATACTTACAGTGGAGATGATATAAGATGCAAACTCGATGCGAAAATGTAATTTAACATGGTCAACTGCACTACTTAAAAAATTGAAGTAATTAATTAAAATTAAAAACATATTCAAATTTAAAATAAAAATAATTCGGAAGGGAAGACTAACGTACACAAGACAAATAGGATCTAATATTTTAAATTGTAAAAATTGATAAATACAAGCGATACGAAATAGGTACAGAACTGAAAAAACAAAATAAAAAAAAGGCATCGAGATGGAAATAGATCGAGAACAGCTGATTGAAAATACAGGTTGTACCAAAATAATTCAACTATTGTTACGTTGCAGAATATTGCAGTAAATGTTACTTAATTGATTAGTGTCTGATTTAAAATTGACGGTACTATTTTGATGTATGTGAAACATTTCGAGGAAGAGCCTCTTCTTGTACATAGTTGGTATCTGAGTCTAATACTTTGACATTGTCAAAATCAAAGCGCAAGATCTCTTGCCCAAACACGGTACTTTGTACACAATATGGTTTTTGTAATCTAAGGGCGTTTTTTCTTTGATAACAGTGAATAAATTCCTAATCGTCAAAGTATTATATTTGGCTATTGATAATTGATTGAAAGGTTTGAAGAAAGTGACTATTTGATTTGTTTAATTCTCTATAAAAGGTAATTTTTTATATTTTAAAACTGTATTGTTATGTTTTATGGGGCCATCAAAGAAATTTGAATTGTAGATTAGTTTGTTGAGGATAGATTTAGGGTAACCAATGTTGGCAAAAATCCCAAGAGGCTTCCTAAGATTTTCGTGCAAAAAGCTTTCGTGAGATGTGTGTGTGACACGATTTTTCATTGCGATGACCGTATTGAACTTGTTATTTTTCGGATGGTTGGAGAAATAATTTAAGTATCTACCTGATGCAGTTGGTTTTTGGTACCAATCTGTTATGATTGTATTATTTTCAGTTCTTATAAGTTTAGCATCCAAGAATGGTATGCCTCTCAAATCGTAATTTAGGGATTACAACGTCGAGCAAGTGATCCATCACCATGAGGGCCAGAACAGGGCTGATGGGAGACCCCATTGGCGTACCAAAAGTTTGTTTATAAAATTTATTATTAAAACAAAAAAAATGAATTGTTAAGAACAGAGCGAAGTAATTGCAAGAAATATGTTTGATTTAAAGTGGTGTGGTCACGGATAGTGTCCCACTAATGCTTAACTATCTCAACAACCAAACTCGAAGGGATATTCGTGAATAACGACACTACATTTAGTGAAGCTAAGATGTAGTGTTCTGGTAGTTGATGTTCTTTAATGATATTAACAAATGAAAAGGTATCTTTGTATCTTGTTGTAATTAGTTTCTTCCAATAGAGCATTAGTAAGGATCTGAGAAAGGAATTTGGATAGTTTTGTAGGTGGTAGAATTAATACAGCTGAGTATAGATCGAAGAGGAATATCCTGTTTATGTACTTTAGGTAAACAGTACAATTTCGGAGAAAGTGAGTTATAAATAACTAAACTTTTGACTGTTTTTTTCTGAGAGTTCGCCTGAACGTTTTTTGAGTCTGAGTATACATGTATCATCTGCGTATGCGTATAAATTTCCATTAAATGTTTGTTCTAAGAGATCATTCATATATAGGGTTATAAAATTGGGGGTAGATTTCCGCCTTGTGGTATTCCAAAATCAGCATACATAGGTTCACCTGTAATACCATTTACTCTTGTCATTTGTTTTCTGTTGTAAATATATGTCTTCATCATGTTCAGCGCTTTATTTTGAAATCCATATAATTGTAGTTTCTCTATTAATTTCTCCTTAGATATTGTATCGAGGGCCATATCTGGCCATGTCTATAAAAACCACTGCAACTGATTTCTTTTGATCAAGTTCTTTTTTAATAGCGTTAGTCAAATCGTATGTTGCTGATATTGTACTGGATCTTGGCTGGAATGCATATTGTGCGTAATTTATTATGCTGTGTGTTTGTACATGTTGCATTATTTGTTTTTGTATAGTCTTTTCCAAAATTTTGTTCGTTGTCGATAGTAGAGAAATGGGTCTATAATTTTGTAGTTCCTGTGTATTATCTTTCTTATGAATGGGTACTATTATGCTGGTATTGAGATAGTCTGGGTATATTCCTTTCTGTAGTGTTTTATTTATTACTACAGTTAAAATAGATGCTACTTTATTTGCGTTTTGTTTGATTATATTGTTTGTGATTTCATCAAAACCAAGGGCTTTATTATTTTTTAACGTTTTTATTGTTCTCAACGTCTCTTCTTCCGTTGTGTCTTTGAATGTCAGAAGAGGGATGTGTTTGTTTGTGAATGTGGTTTGTTTTTGAGCTAACCTCTTTCCAATTGTTGTGAAATATCTATTAAATTCATTTGATATTGTTTTTAGCCCTCTCTTCTTTTTATTTTTGTTTTTTTGGTTTTCTTCTACAATGTTTTGACCTTTCTTAGTTAGGTCTTCAATAGTTTTTATTTTTTTGTGCCCATGTTCAATATTTCGTTAGAAATTTGTTTGTAGTCTGTTTTCAAGATTTGCACATATACAGTGTGACCAGTGAAGTCATTTTAAACGATAAAGTTGTCGGGCTTTATTTTTTTAGAGGCAATTTAAATTCTGAAGAATACCTACGCTTCCTTAATACCGAGGTCATTGAAGTTTTGGACAATATGCCTATTGACATAAGGCATAATTTGTAGTACCAGTGTGACGGTGCTCCCATCCATACTACAAGACGGGATCAAGAACGCCTCTTGGAAATATTTAGGGGCAAAGTAATTGGGCGTAATATGGAGCAATACTGGCCGGCTAGGTCTCCGGATTTAACGCCACTTGATTTGTTCCTGTGGGGTTACCTAAAATAAAAAGTTTACAAAGAAAAACCTTTCCGTAATGTTGATCATTTGTTAACGGTGATTCGAAACTGTATTTTAGAAATAAGGCCCCTTAGTATCAGAAACTCCATTAAAGATGTATCAAGAAGAACAATTGTTTGTATTGAACGTAATGGGAGGCCTTAAAGAAAATGTGTCTGGAATAAAGCATTGTTAAAACTAAGAAGTTTTATGTAGGTTGCGTTGAGTCTTATTTCGCAACAGCGGTGCAATTTACAAAAAAATTGGCAAAAAATTGCATTCAGAAAAACTTTTTCTAATAACTTTTTTCGATATTTTGATAAATAACCCCACTTTTGATTTTTTTTTTTGAAAAAAATTTAAATTCGACAGATAATGCGAATCACGTGACTATAATTTTTTTGATTAGTTTTCATCTTGATCGAAGCAGAAATTGATGCCAAACTCAAATTTAGAATAAATCTATTAATAAAAAAATCCCATATGATGCGGACTTCACTGGTCACACTGTATGTAGTTGTTTTTTCGGTCAATGTTATGATTAATTTTAATTAAGAGTGGATTGTGATCAGAAAGGTCTGTTTGATGTACCTACTTTGATTTTTTTAATCTTTTCTTCGGAGTTTTTTCTAAAGTGCAGTATTTTTTTGATTTTGTGTTCATTATTTTTTTGATCTTTTGTTCATTATTTTTTAGTTTTTTTTTTCCATAATATTTTTTTTCCATAATATTTCTATAATTTGTGTTTTTTCTATAATTTATGTGTTTTTTTTTTGTTTTAAAATGAAATTTGTTTTGGGGGACTGTTTTAAAATCGTCGAAATTTGTTTGAGAATGGATAAATGGATATTATTCCTATTATTCCAATTATTTTATTCATTAATATCTTGAATTTTATGTCGCTTCTTGGGTATAAGGCTATTCCTCTTAATAAAATATTCGCTAAGGATATTTGCGGATGGTATTTCATCAACCACATTTCTTTTATTTCTGGGATTTTGTGTGCATTCTTTATTGTTTTGCATTCCACATTGTTTTTGTTTTATTACTAGATGTGGTAGTTCTATTGTTAATTTTGTTTACTGACTTGTTTCAATAGTGTGTTATATTTGCGTTTTGTCTCTATATAGGTATTCTGTTACAGCTTCTGATATATATTTTTGCAGCACCAACAAGATATCTAATCTGAATTCAGGCGTGTATTCTACCATTCGTTTCCTTTCATTAGATATGAATGAATTCCACTTACAACCAACGCTGACATCTGCGTATACATCAGTTCATTCTTCAGGACTTAACTTATCCATAAAGTTTTGTACATTAGCGTTGCTGTAAACTAGCAACATTTTCGATGTATTGTATGATATTGGTACTGATTTCGTTGCAATTAATTAATTTACACATCCGCATACAAAATATCTAAGCGACAGATACATTTAATTACACTTTTTTATTACGACGTAATTTCGCGTTTGTTAATTAAAACGACGTCGTCAATGTTGACGTTTTCATCTTCATCTTGGGCAGGCGACAGATGATTACTCGATGGCATTAGCTCCGCGACAGATATATACGAACATTAATTGACGTTAAAAAGGGGACCGCGTACCGTCTACATAACATTATTACGAGCTATTAACGGATTACGAGACATTCTCCTAAGTTAATTTCATGCCACAAGAGACAGGCTTCCAGGACTGCATCCGTTTTATTACAGGCTACAAAAAAATGTTAATAAAATTTTGATCCAAATACTAGGAACAAAGATATCAAATTTGTAGCAAAAGATAATATCAATTCAACTACCATATCTTTATATTAGACGTATAAATATTGCCACACGTTCCACGAGACTTTAATACAGAGGCAATATCCGATATACGTGTTTATATTCGATACATTGATCGATATCTTGTATGGTAGGAACACTGATGTCGAATTAGATATTCGCTACGTGCGTTTCGGGTAATCACCTGAGCGGCTATCAGTCTACATTAGAGTTGGCGTTTGCGAAAGCTCCAGAGAATAAGCCCTCCCTTTCCTCTATTCGAACCGCGTCGGATATCCCACGCGGTCTACAGAAATTGGATTAGACTAGTCGACGTTGTAGAATTAAATAAACCATCATCTATAAACCGGAAACATCTCTTGTCTCTAGATTATTGTATAGAAATGTGAACGTATAGACGAATTGTTTCGGCGGTACCGAAGAGAATTGTCAAAATCAAATTTAAAGTTAATCCCGAGAGTTATTTTTAGTTTGTTGCGAGTGGAAAATCGATACCGTTAACGTCATTTTTGTATATTTTTATACAAACACTGAGTTATTAAAATTTTTGTTTGAATTTGATGAAGCACACAAAAACACAGTGCGAAATATTGTATATATAATAATAAATAGAAAACTCAATTTAAAATTTGACTTTTCAATATTTTAGCTGGATTTCACATTCGATAGTCCTTTGACGTAAAAGGCAATTTTGAGCCCGAGGCGGCAGCTGATGGCTAAGAATTCGTCGAACGCCATAAAAGCTAATTAGGTACACCTATGATATGTATAGTCGGGAACATGGAAATCAAGACCTAAATAATTGCCCACTGTAAATGTGTCTTTCATATAGAGTTTTATTGACATTTGACATTTATTAACGACATTAAATGACATTTAAAATATGTCTAGAGTTACGCACCCATGACACTGATATATAACCTGAAGCTACAAGTGACAATAAAATACTCGTTCACAATAGTAAATATTTTGACAAAACTGCTATACTAGTTGTCTAGAATTCCATGCTCTCAACTGTACAGATGTGTGCAAAAAAATGGGACAACTTCATAACTGTCAAATATTTGCAAAATAAGCGAAGAATAACTTCAATCTACGCCACCAGAAATAATCAAAATCTACTATAAACACTGAAAATAGAGTCGAAGTCAACAACTACTACGATTATCAACACTGGCGCTGAAATGGGTAATAGTGGCCTTAATAAACAACATTGTTTTCTTAATAATTGTACTTTTAATATTACTATAAAGAAATAAAAGTTTAAACGTTTAGTACTTTGAAAGTTGTTTGACAGATCCATAAAATCTGCTTTCAAGCAATGATAATAATGTATGATATATTTAAATGTAGCTCACGAGATCGGCGAAAATCGTTTGAAGTCAAAAAATAGTAGATTATCAACACTGGAGCTGAAATGGGTTTTTAGTCTCGCCTTAATATACAACATTGCTATCGCCTCGATAAGCAAACGTTTAATATTGTCATAAAAAATGACAGTTTAAATGTTTACACTTTGTAATTGTTTGACACATCCAAAAAATGCTTTTCAGCAGGATAATAATGGATTGATATATTTAAAGCCACTTTCACATAATGGCGAAAATCGTTTGACATTTAATTTGAGGTTATAAATTTGGTTACAATAAAATGTCAAATAATAAATGTCATTATGTGGTAGTGGCTAAAGCAACGATCAGCAAAGCATTTTCATAGCCTACACCAATTATGCTTTTTTTTCGATGGCACGTTACTATTGTCCCAGATTTTATGGGGATATGGGTAACCAAGGAAATAGACTATCACGGATTTTCCAGTCTCTTGCTTGAGATTCAAAGTGTTTAATATTATTGTTTTCGCCACCGTTAGAGGGCGTTAAGGAAATTTAAATAGAAGACATGTCGCTATCAATTCAAACAAGTATGTTTTTTAGTATGTTGGGTGTACGGTGTATTTCTCCATAAACGTTCAGAATTTTCTAGACGATGCATACCCCAATATGTGGGTAGAATATGAGTACATATTTATCTTTTGTTGACCATCCAGGTGTCCAAATTCGATTTTTTAGATTTTTATTTGTGAGGACGAATAAAATAACTTATTTTTGCAACGCGACCCACTGATCGAGCCAACAAGATCGTAAAAATAGCAAGTGCCGTTCAAAATATTTCTAGGGCAGAAACAGAGTTTGCACTTCTGTCCACTCGGTCCAATATAGTCTACTTTTTTAATCAAGGTGGTCAAAAATACGTGTTTCCATTTATTCTATTTCGATAAAAAAAATTCTGAAAAAATTAAATAGCGCACTCTAGCACGTGGGTCATTTATTAGATTCGTTTGAGTTTGTATGCATTAGAGTAGTTGGGTAGAACTGTTTTCAGACTAAGTTTACAAAATTCGGCTCCACAGAAGCTCAAATACAAGCATTCCACCTTCTCCCCTTCTTTTATCTAATAAAATACAAAAACAATGCTCTAGTGTAAAATTTTAGTTTCACCATCTAACGGTCATTCGATGATTCCCTAAATAATTTCCAGATATTTTCGTCAATTTTTTTTTTCCAAGGATATACTAATTTATTCAATTCTTATTGAGCCACACCCTACAGATGACTTGTTCATTCAAAAACATTTATAAAATAAATTGAATTTTCAGTTACGTTTAGCGTTGGTTTGACTAAATTTCAGATTTGGATCATACTACAGATTTAAACTTTTTCTCTTAGGTATGATATCGTTTGACGTTTTATTGTAATCATAGGCCAATACTGGAGTCCATAGGTTATAATAAGACGTTCATTACAGATATTTTATCCTACCATCTCTGGAAATGACTCATTACATCTTCAAATATCGGGCAGAAAGGAGCTTCTTGTCGCCCTAGGGTGGTAAAGAAAACTTGTGACGCTATTTCCGCTCACATTTCATACTCTGACGTATTGACTTGACTGTCTTTGACTGACATTTGCATCAAATCTGACGTTTCTCGGTAGAATACGGAAACTATCCGGACGCTATGTTTACATACTTTGACACCTCATGTAATTTTAACTTTGAATCTTTAATCAAACATCTATTCAACTCAAAATTTAAAAACATCAATGGTAGGTTGCCACAGTGTTGAGCTCTTATTTATTTTGCACCGAAAACGTCGCAAATGCATTTGTCCAAATTCCAAGCGTGTAAGAAATATGTTTTTTCCTATTAGATTAATTGATTATGAAAGTTGGCGGTGATATCTTGAATTTCGAAATCTGACTGACAGTTAGTCGACCATAAATTTTAATGTCATCCCTTTTCTTCTTGTATATCGCGTTCTTTATGGATTTTGGTAACCCAACATACCTTTCAGCAGTACACAACTTCCGCAATATATTATCCCTTTTTACAGGGCATAGAACCATCTACAGTAATTTTTTTTATGTGTGGTGGGTGCTTAGTTGCAGTGACTCCGTAAGCTGTATTACTTGTCTGGCTATCACTGCAACTCTCGCGGTGTAGTTTCGTGTGTGTAAATTGTGTTCAAATGGCGTTGTGACAGTATCATATCGCTCTTTATAATGCCGCGCTGTTAATTACTTTGCTCCCAATAGCGAATGGTAAGTCGATCCGGATTTCAATCCTCTGAAAAAATGTCAGAAAATCGAAACGATAGTCAGCCGCCTAACCACTGCGGCTATCGACCCGTGATAAACTTGGTAGTTTTGCAAAACTTTAAAGATTTCAAAACATTTTCTAGCAACTGCGATAGCAGTGTTAATCAGAGTGGATCAGAATGATCAGACATTCTTTATTTGTTTGTATATACTTATTATTAAAAAACTGATGTAAACGCTTTTCACCATTTCTCTTCTTTGTTATTTTTCCAATTTCAACTCTCGTTTTATTTCTTGAACAGAAAGAACATCTAACTTTATTCGATCTCATCACATTTTACAAATTCAAAGCTCCCGTTCGCTTCGGCTAACAAGTTAAGGTCGACAAGGCAGAAAGAACCCGATGTCTTTGTTACTGCGACACCCTTACGCTCGAATGGTAGCGAGCAAATCTAACAGAAAACGTAATCCAACCTTGTAAGTAATTCCGCAACACGTCCTAGTGAACCTAAACATCGATCATGCTGCAACGTCAGCCGATACACCCCCGGATTCTCCGTGAAAAATTGCCTAACGACCGTAGCTTCTTTACGGATCCGTGTAGGCAGTTTTTTTTTTACTGCGAAGGTATGTAAGTATGGGTGTTTCGAAAAAAGCCGACTAATTCTATCCTGTCTGCTATATATGTGCTTTCGGCATCGATTGATTTCGCCTTTAAGACTTGAAAATATGCGGCAAATCATCAGAGACTAATGGATATGCGAATATGTGCAAAGTGATAGAGAGGAAATTGAATTTTAATGTCGTGTTAGGGTTAATATCATGCATCGTGTGATTTTATGTGGCAGATGTAGATTAAAGGCCAATTTGATTATAGGTCGTTTAATATAAATTTTATCGTAGTACTTCATGTACACGGTATAGGGTGTGTTAGTTTTACATACACTGAAGATAGAGTTTAATATCTGTGCTGTGGATCAATGATTCAGGATCTTGGGTATTGTCATGATTGCAATAAACAAGATTTTATATAATAATTTGGGTGTCAGGAACGCCTATTGGAGCTAGGTCCAAAGCAGTCTATACTACTGGCGATGAAGGCTGGATATATGCATTTGAACTGCGGTGTATCCATCAGAATAGCAGTCAAAGTAAAAGAGTGTCGAAGTATTGGAAAGAAAATGGTAGCCAAATCCTTCTTAAAATCAGGACTTATCATAAGTCGTGTTTGAAAGATAAACGTACGGTTACCGCAGAATGATACACGACAGTGTATGTGGGAGATGTTGTTCAAAAGACTCGTTTACAACACCCTAGATCGGAGATTATCACGACAATGCTTTCAGTTAAACTGCAAGTGTACACTACAAGTCCAGAAGACACAGTGGAGAGCTTCAAAACATTTATGCTATGATAACTAGATTATTTCCTTTGTTTGAGGTACTTTTGCGTTAGCTGTATTACGTTCATAAACACGGATAGCTATTTATAGCTATTGCTCGTTTTTGTGATTTTCTTTAAAAAGGTACAGTGACCTTCAAAGGTATCCGGACACAACTTGCGCTCAATAGTTTATTCCAAAGAGCAGCCGGGCCAGCTTACTACCTGCTGAGTGTAACCGTAGCTTGTTGCTCTTACAATAACATTGCAATATACAAATGCATATACAGGATGAGACATTAGTGCGTCAAAGCTCAATATATCCATTAATATTAAAGATATCACAAAACGTTATGTACAAAACTCAATCAGTCTTAAACTACATATTTTAAAATTATTTTTATATATACAGGATGTTTCATATCGCTAGAGTGAACCAAACATACATTTTATTAAATGGGACACACTATATATTATTTCACATTTAGACTAGGTAAGAATATCTTCCTGAATTATTCAATATAAGATCTTAGTGAGTTATACCGAGTATTTAAATGGAACACCCTGTAGTATAAGTATACTATTTTTATGCATTCAATAAATGACTGACGTCATCAAATGTCAAAATGTAGTGACATTTGTCATTTTTGTTATTATTTATACTGGTCATTATTCATACTGGTCATTATCCATACTGGCCATTGTTCATACTGGCCATTATTTATATACATAATTTTATGATCGACTGCCCTGTTTTAATAAATAATAAAAATGATTAGTATCTGACAGATCGTAAGATAATGATTATTAACTGGGTATGTTGACAGTATATTTTTATTTGTACAAACGTCAAATGACTTATAAGACGTTTTCTTTTGCTCACGTAAGATTAATCATACTAAGTATTTTTGGTCCTAGTATGTTCTTTTGCGTCTCCCCACCCAAAAAAAAATAATCGTGATGTTTTCCCCTTTCTCCTCTGAAACATAAAATATTTTTTGAGAATGAAGTTTTGAAGTTTATGTTGCTGGTGGATAGAGAATTATTAATCAGCGATCACTTATGTTTGGTTATGTCACAGAGGTTATGTTCAATTCCAAGTTATGTTCATAGTTTGTTATGGACAGGATTTGAACGTGTTATAGATGGTTCTGCATAGCATCAGCTCTAAAATTGACCGGTTTAGAGAGAAATCAACTTTTATGTTGAAAAACATAGTCAATTTTTTGAAATAAAAATTTTATTAAAACGTTAGAACAAGTAAGAAAAGCAAACGTTAACTTCATAATTGCATAATTAAACAAAAATAAAAAATGATACAAAAGTTGTCTTTTTAAAATTCTCCAAACCGTAAAGGTAACGCATTTCGCATTTGTTTACGATAAACGATTCCGGAGATATGTATTTCCAAAAAAAAACTAATTTTTTTAAAATTCCAACACTATGTATCTCGAAAATGGTACATTTTAGAGTGTAAATTAATAGAAACTTTTTTTCAAATTTACAAATTCGCGGGTCACCATTGGGATCTCGAAAACGGTAAGAGATACAAAGTCGGTTAAATTGGGGCAAAGTTGCGGTTTTTGCTGCTGAACAATAATCCGTTTTAAAAAATTTTCTATGATTTGTAGTTTTTTAAATATTTCCGAAAAAACGAAAAAACACACTTTTCTTTTTTCTTCTGTTCTGAAGTTATTATTGCAGGGATCAAAACAAGATTAATACATTCTACAGACACTTTTTTGAGCTCTTTACGAAGGTATTATTAGAATTTGCTTAATGCGTTTCGTCTCGCTTTGACCACCATCAGCTTCATTTTTTCTTATGGCCGCCATATTAGATCTTGGCATCATTAAATAGATCAATTTTTTCTGATATTTTTTCATGTATCACGCATCCCCATTAAAGAAAGTTAAATGGTTATAAATGCGCAAAATGTTAAAAATAACAGTACTAAGAAAAATATGGTGTGCTGTGACGACAAAAACAAAACGTTTTGACATATCTCCGCATAGTTTAGTTTGTTTACTGATTAACTCAAATGCAATTCGTTTTAAACTTATTCAACAAATTCAGAAAACAACAATCACATTAACAACTTTTCATATCCAGCTAATTGCTGAAAAATTAAGTAGGTATTATAACATTCACAAATAGAAAAAAAAAACAAAAATATGTATTACAATGTCGATACTGTAGTCTGTTTCTTTGAAATTCTGAATAAGTTATATTTTACAATACTCATCACATTGCATTGATACCAAACGTGACTAACACGAACGAATTAAACTAGAAAAAATAACGGTGTACTCGACAGTTCAGAATACCCCACAAAAAAAAATCTAATGGCGAGAGATCCGGTGACCTTGCAGGCCAACGTACTACTCCACTATTCCCAATCCACTGATTTGGAAATTGTTCGTTTAAATGATCACACACCGCCCTTGCATTGTGCGCTGGTGCACCATCATGTTGAAACCATAATTCTGGAAGTCTCCTTAAACTTATATTGTCCAAATATTCGGCAAATGTAGTTCTAAGAAAATTTAGGTATCGTTCTGAGTTTAGGTTTTCCTCATAAATAAATGGGCCAATAACTTGTTCTCCCACAACTCCCGCCCAAACATTTAAGCCAAATCTAACTTGATTTCGAACTGGTCTATTGACTCTTGGATTTTCAAGCGACTAGACGTGCTCTGATATTTCGATTAAATAATCCACAATTTGTGAATTTACTTTCATCCGTCCAAATAATGTTATTTAAAAAATTGCCGTCTCTGTTGTTAAGCCAATGACACCATTCTAAACGTCTTTCGGTATCCCCAGGAAGTAAAGCGTGCGAAACGTGTATTTTGTAGCATTTGTAATTGTTCTTTCTCAAGAGTATCCAAATTTTTTTTATAAATAAAGTAACAATTAAGAGAATATTATGTATTTAGAAAAGAAAAACTATTAATTACCTCTTCTAAAATTTCTTCATTCTCATTATTATTAGAGCAATCTCCATACTTCTTTCGAGTTTTACGAAAAGATCCATAAAGAGAAATGTTTCTATCTAATTTGCTAAAGAATGCTCTATGTGGTTGTTGTCTTTCTGGATATTGTTGAAAGTAAATTGCGCTCGCTATTACTGAATTGCTGTAATTAGCATAATAACACTTTAACATGTCGCGTTTTTCTTCATCGGAAAAATCCATTGTAATACGTAAAACGATTTTCAGTATGATTAAACAGTAAACAAACTAAACTATGCGGAGAAATGTCAAAACGTTTAATTTTTGTGATCACAGCACACCATATTTTTCTTAGTACTGTTATTTTTAACATTTTTTGCATTTACAGCCATTTAACTTTCTTTAATGAGGATACGTCACACATGAAAAAATATCATAAAAAATTGATCTATTTAATGATGCCAAGATCTAGTATGGCGGCTATAAGAAAAAATTAAGTTGATGGTGGTCAAAGCGAGACGAAACGCTTTAGACAAAATCTAGTAATACCTTCGTAAAGAGATCAGAAAAGTGCCTGAAGAATGTATTAATCTTGTTTTCATCCCTGCAATAATAACTTCAGAACAGAAGAAAAAAGAAAAGTGTGTTTTTCGGTTTTTCGGGAATATTTCAAAAACTACAAATCATAGAAAATTTTTTAAAACGGATTATTGTTCAGCAGCAAAAACCGCAACTTTGCCCCAATTTAACCGACTTTGTATCTCTTACCGTTTTCGAGATCCCAATGGTGACCCGCGAATTTGTAACAGCCTGTATATTTCTTAATTTTTACTAAAACGGAAATAGCAATACTCGAAAAATATTTGCGATATAGCACAACTATTTCACTCACTACTCACATACACAACGCTACAGAAGATTGAATTCCTTAATTGTAATATTTTAATTTATGCTATGTCTATGTGTATGCGTTTATATAATGCAATATTATTGTAAGAGTAAGCTGGTCCTGCGAATCTTTGGAATAAAGTATTGAGCGCGAGGTATTTCTTTATCTAGTTATGTCCGAATACCTTCGAATGTCACTGTACATAGGTATATAAGTATCCGAAAAATGTCCACAAACTTTTTATGCTACTGTATTTATAGTACAATAGAACGATATTATAAACGATTGAGCTACTCGTACATATAAGTTTCAATCTAGTACAAATAAAACTGACATCCACTTTCCACAGTAATAAAACTTTACACGCTCTCGTGCAATTACAATCTTACTTCTGAGCACGAGGTCGAATCCTCCGCTGCAGAGTTGCTATTAATTTGTCTGGGGCGTTACTTCCAATTTCCCACATATATTAAGATGGGAGCTAAATGTGTTTCGCCCGAACGTATGTAACTGCAAGACACGGTACCCGTGGGGGTTGTGGCCATCATTTTCGTAAGTTTCTACCCTCGAATTGCCAGAAGTTTCGCAACTGCCACGTAATGCTTTCCGTCTATTACTGCTACCGATAATGTTTATCATTTCTCAAAACGAAGACGTATATAAATTGGATAGGTAAGAAGACGAAACTAGCGCAGGATTTTTTGTTCCCTTTTCAACATCATCTGCAATTTTGTATGGTTTCACGTCGTCACATTTCTATTTATAATACAGTAATAACGAATCGACGAGAAAACGAGGCTTTATTACTTGTAATTACATATGAAACTATTTGCGGCGTGAAATATTGCATATTTTATCGTGTGTATCTGTAATAATATACAATGCAATAGATTAAATTGAGTAATAATGTCTAATTTGATTTTACAATGTGCTTTTGTAAATTTTTGAAATGAAATCTATCTAGAAACTATCATTATAAGTATGTATGTAGATTGAATCAATTTTGATTTTAATTTGCACAATTTTAGGTAGTTTAAGAAATATACAACTTTGCCATTATATGTACTATCTTAGTCAGAGAGGATGTCCGGGTATGTTGAGTATGTTGTGCTCCTGATACAATATCGTACAAGGTCGTTGTCTATATACATCCTACACATTTGCGTTTAAAACTACAGGTTAGAGAGTACAGGAAATGGATGTAACTTATTATACACAGATGTAATTCATACAATACATTCTTGATTTTATTTATTTAAGTTATAAGCTTACTTGTAATTACTATCATTTTATATTTTTTTAGTATGTATGTAGATTGAATCAATTTTTTGATTTTTATTTGCACAATTTTAGGTAGTTTAAGAAATATACAACTTTGCCATTATATGTACTATCTTAGTCAGAGAGGATGTCCGGGTATGTTGAGTATGTTGTGCTCCTGATACAATATCGTACAAGGTCGTTGTCTATATACATCCTACACATTTGCGTTTAAAACTACAGGTTAGAGAGTACAGGAGACAGAGAGGTTTCTAATGACTGAATACGAATCGTACTTGTCTCTCTCTTCGCATATATTTGGTGTAATTATATACTTACTTTTGTTTTCAATATAGAAGTTTTCATTTGATGAATATTGCAGATATTAGCGTCTTCTTATTTGTTAGGTATATATTATGTATGATGTAACTTATTATACACAGATGTAATTCATACAATACATTCTTGATTTTTATTTATTTAAGTGTTCTAAATGGTTAGGATAAGCGGTTATTTATATTAATTAAATGAAATTAAAAAATCTTTTCTCAATATTTTTGAAGGTTCGGAAAAAAAAACAAAGTGAAGAATAAGCTTCTTATCTTGTTTTAAATTAATTTGAAAAAATTACATGATTTTATTGTGTAAAAGTAAAATATTATTAAAGATTACATTGTATAAGTTTAACTAATGTTTTGTATAATGTCCATTGTTTTGTAAACATGCATCTAATCGATGTCTCATTGAATTTACTATGTTTTCACAGACCTGTTGTTCACGAAAATGTTCCCAAATTATATTGACATGATCAGTTAAGTTGTCTATATTTCTTATTCGGTTAATACCATCAATGTTTCTCTCCTAATTCCTGGCCATTGCTGCCCACATCTCTTCAATGGGATTTAAATCTGGAGATCTGACAGGCCATTCCAGGGCAGTAATGTTATTTCTGTCTTCGAACCGCTCTCTAACTTCTCTACTTTTATGTATGGGCGAGTTGTCCTGGACTACAGTAGGTGTTCAATGAATTAGAAACTCTTATGATTTTCACAAAATATTGCAATAAAACTCCTTGTACGTATATTATGTATTTTATTCTATACAAAACAAGTAGTAAATACAAGTAGTGTAAATCAACATTTGGTACTACCACCTTTGACTTTCAGTACTTCGCTAATTCTTTGTGGTATACTATTTATACATGTTTTAATTAAACGGTGGTTAATGGTTTAATTAAATTTAAACGGGTCGATGGCCGCAGTGGTTAGGCGGCTGACTATTGTTGTGAGAGGACGATAGGTGCCGGGGTTCAATACTCTGGAGGGACGGTGACATTTTTTCAGAGAGTTTAATCCCGGATCGACTTGCCATTCGCTGTTGGGAGCAAAGTGATTAACAGCGCTGCATCATAAAAGGCGATATGATGCTGTCACAAAGCCATTTAAACACAACTTACACACACTAAACTACACCGCAAGAGTTGCAGTGATAGCCAGACAAGTAATACAGCTTACGGAGTCACTGCAACTAAGCACCCACCACACATTAAACAAAAAAAAAATTGTATCCTTAATAAGTGGATCATTTTCCCAAATTTCTTCGTTTCTCTGTTTTAATACATTTTTTATATTTGGATTATGAAATGTTTTATTTTCGACTTCAATACGGCCTAACAGTTTTCTATTGGGTTTAAATCCGGGGAGTTCCTACACCAAGGAAGCAATGCCGTACCTTGCTCTTCTAACAACTTTTTTACAGTTTTGGCTGTATGGCATGGAGCACCGTCGTGCATAAACGTGTACGACTTATCTTCTGTACATATACCTTGCAAATATGGTAAAAGAAAAAAACATCCCTCAGCATCTCCAAATATTGAGTTTGGTTTATGGTTCCAAAAACAAAGTATAGGGGAGCAAGACCATGTTCGGAAATGTAACTCCACATCATCACTGCTGGTGAATGTTTAACAGTTTTAACGAGCGATTCGTCCTTGTACCTTTCATAGGGTCTTCTCCTCACATATAAAGCGCCATCCGTTACGGATTCTATCCGACATTCGTCATTGAAGATCTCTTAATAAAGAACACAAAAATCAGAAATAACTAAACATCACACTGTTTACCGAAAATAATTTTTGTAAAAATAAAAGAAAATACTAACTCTTTTCCAGTCATCCACAGAATAATTCTGATGCTGTTTAGCCCATTGCAATCTCACTTTCTTCATCCTAGCAGTTAGTTTGAGCTTCTTAATCGGACGTCTACATTTTAAGCCAGCGTCCTAGAGTCTACGAGGCAGTGTCATGTGTGATATTTTTATACAATCTTATCGCTGGTTCCGAAGTATCGTTCGTACCGATGCAAAACGGTTTAGTAAAGCCACCGATATTATTTTTCTGTCCGTTCGAGAAGTGGTTATTCTCTTTTTGCGTCAGTTCCTCCTATTTGATGTGGTAGGTGGTTCTACGTTAGCCATTTCGAAATTCGCGACACAGTAGCAAATGAAACGTTCACATTTTTCGCTATTTCCCGCTGGGTTAGTTTGTTTTCAATCAGTAATGAAGCAGTAATGTCTTTCTTTTCATTACTGATATCTTTTTTACGGCCCATGCCGACAAATAACAAAACACAAACTTAATATCACTAAATACATACAAAAGTGTCTTAATGTCTGTCTATACTACACTAAATAACTGAAATCTATATATTTACACTATACACAAAAATACAATAATTTATTTACACTAATTTCGTAAAAAAGCCACTTATCAGTAACTGTTCTCGACAATGCAATTGATGGTATCTGAGATGATGTTGCGATCTTCGGATTTCTACCTGCTAGCGAAGGGTCTTCAAAGGAACTATTACGATGAAAAGTGGTATTTATAAAGTAAACATTAAAGTATGTTTACCGAAATTTCCGGGAATAGAAGATATTCACACCGAAAGTAAGTTTTAAAGTACTCTAAAGTCCTAGAAGTTTCTAATTCATTGAACACCTACTACAGTACAGTGATAATTTCAACCTCTTCTTCCGGATACACGAGCCGAATGCTTGGAAGAAGAATATCTTCTAGTATCCTAACATAATGCTGAGACATAAAATGAGGAGGTGTTACTCTCATCAGTTCACCGAGACCAGAACTTGATATATATCCCCAAAAGCCAGCTGTGATTCTTCCACTTTGTCGATTACCTCTTACATGTTGTGACTCGTAATGTGTATTTTGTGCCCACCAAAGTGTGATAGGTGAATCCTGCGATGATGAAAACACTTTTTCGTCTGTAAATATGACAGCTGTCCAGTTATGGGCAATATTCTCTTCACAGAACCGCATCCTCGCTGCAGCATAAGCATGGGTTAGCAATGGTTTTTTTGCTGGTATTCTGGCATGAATACCGGCTTCGTGCAATCTTCTGCGAATCGTTCTTGCACTACAATTCACTCCAACATCTTCTAAAAGTCTTTGTGATGTGATAAAGGCTCTTTCTGATAATATTAGTTGGACTAATGTTCTCATTGTCATCTCAAACTAACATTTAGAGATATAGATTGTTTATCTGTGGTTAATCATCGTTTGTAACTTAAATAAAATCTAACTTAAAACTCAGTTATTTTTATTTAATATAAAAAACTCCAATCAACGGAATCAAACAAATTTCTCTCGTATCATACCAATTTGTCTGAAAATTTACATAATGTTTAAAACTATACAAAATTAGAAGAGTACATCAACTATACGTATAATACTATAATCTAAGACCATATTTAATTTCAAAATAACCGTGTTGAGATGGATGTTTTCGCTATACCTCGTCCCTAAACTCTTTTAAAAAATAAAAAATTATTTGTTATCTAATAGCTGTATGTATATAAAATAAGATTTATAAATACCTTATTTCGAGTTGTATACGTTGTATAGGTATAGGACATTTTGAAGAATATTATCCTTTAGTTGTAATTTGTAAAATTCATAACACGTCGAAGGTGAACAATAGAGTATCAGTCAAAGTTGTAATTAAATCATACAAATTTTTGTGTTACTTTAAAAATAGAAAACAAAATAAAGCTTAGGTAGGTTTAGAATGAAACATTTAAGTAAGTAATTAAAACAGGAATTTGTTAAAAACATCTTAGGTATGCCATTGAAGGTTGATAATATATATAATATTATAATATATAATAAATAATTGTTTCAACATCCAACCATATTACACGCTGCATAGTAACCATACGTATTCACTTGACGGTAGAACCGATATATCAGGAGCACAACATGTACTCAACACACCCGGACATCCTCTCTGGCCAAGATAGCACATATATGCAATACTAATCTTAAATAAATGTACAACATCAATCTAACTAACAACCTATTTAGCTTCTAATAAAACGTTTTTGTCTAGTTAAGATACAAGTTAAAAAAAAGTTAATTACAACTACATCCACAGAGCTTTTAACTAAATCCCCAAATAAAAAAGTAGAACTAAAATCGTTTTCTCGATAAGCTGTCCTTGGTTTTTACCCGAAACCCTTACTAAATAAAGAGAGCTGAAACAAAAAGTTCCAATCTCGTTTTTCTACAACAAAACAGAAAGATTACGGTCTCGAATTCGATTAGAAACTCGCAGCATTTTTTTTACCACAAAAGGACACCGTTATAACAAATTGGACGCTAAGGAACTTTAACTTGATAAACCCCGCAAGACTTTCGCGTTTACTTTTCAAATAATCTTATGTTGAAAAACTTGCATTAGGTGTTCGAATTTGATCATTAATAAAAAGTAGAAACGCGTAATGAGCTCTCAGTCTGAGTCGTCGCCAATCTATATCACATCAGCGTCGTGCTAGGGAGTTGTACGTAGTTTTTCTGCTTTACATGCTACGACGTAGAGGGCGGCTAACAAAGCCAATCTTGCTGATCCGCGCGCGGTCGTAAGGGCTCCAGCCCTTCGTACGCCCAATTGACTCGGGGTACCCGTTTGTTCAACAAAGCGCCGCACTCGAAACCATTCAACCGGAAGTTATGAGGAACTCATTGAAATATCCGAATGCAATGCATTGGGTTGCTGTTAGTCTTCCGGTTGTTGCGGATTAACGCTTCGATGGTCTTGACATATTGCGCTGGTTATAGATTTCTTTCTATGCCAATTTTAATTGGTCTCATACGAATTAGGGTAATTTTGATAATTGTGTGGTTTTCTTCAAATATAATATTATATCAAAAGATATTTCCATATTAAAGCTTTGATAAAATAAGAAAATGACAGTGAAATGAAACTATACGAGGGGAATCCAGTTATCGGGCACTAATTCTCTAGCCTGATATCATCTCGGTTACTGTTTGGGATTACACGGTAAAGCCGTAGTAATCCTTCCAGATATATCGCGTCCACACATACAGGGGTGAGATAAACCGCCACGTGATATATTTTTGTGGTAGCTTCCAAGTAGTGACGCAAAGAAATACATTTGAATATCATATTATGACTCACATATGTAATAATATAATTGTAATATATTTTGTAACAGTTGGTAATAGTAGTATACTATTAACCAATAAGCTAACTAGTAGTTAAGAAGACCGTTTCCTAGTTTTTACAATGAACACGTTGTTAATGTTGTGTATGTGAAATAATTAAAGTTTTTATATGTCATCACGGGTTTTATTCGGTCATCGATATTACAAAATTGACGACGAGTACTAAACTAAATTAAAAAAAAGCAATATTTTCGAAAAAAGTTTCGATAATTGCCAACTTAATTAGTTAAAACACGTCACACCATTCTCAGGCAAGTATTACAGTCGTAAATACTGAAATACTAAAACTATTTCAAATATTGGTTGTTTCAATATAAACGAGGATTGGGAAATGTTTAGTGAAGGCGTGGGACAAAATTTCCTTGCCAATAAAGTGGATGAAGATAGGAATAAAGTGCCGGTCCTTTTAACATCAGTGAGTGAAGCTATTTATAAAATATTTAAAAAACGTTTGTGACCCAGAGAAAGCAGCAAGTAAAACATATACAGAATTAACAAAATTATTAAATCAGCAATTTAAGCCTAAACTAGCTCTTTCCCGTAAACGATTTTTATTCGATTGATTAAAACAAACAAATGAAACGGTGCGTGGAATGTGCTCAGGAAAAATTCTAGTTCGTTTGCGTGAAGAACAAAATGACAAATCAATAGAAGATTTATTGCAAATTGCGCAGAAGAAAAAGGTTATTTTAGAAGAAATGCATCACAGGAACGTCAATCGATTGCAAGAGGTAAACTCGTCAGCAAGAAAATCAACAAACATTCAATTCAAGAAGAGAATTTTTGGAGAAAATAAGAAAGGCAAAAAGACAGAGGCAGGAGGAAGTGTCAAGTGTTATCATTGTGGTGAGGGTAAACACGATTTTAAATTATTCAAATTCAAGGATTATATTATTATTATATTTCACCAATTTTAGTTAAAGCAAAGATAAATGAAATACCTATAGAAATGGTATGTGGTGTATGCCTTTCCATCTCTATAATAGATATTTTAAAAACATTAAGTTAGAGCCAACTACAATTAGATTAAAAACTTATAATGGGCAACTTATTAAGCCGGTTGCAAAATTAGTGTTAACATGAAAATGAATGAGGATTGCAAAGTTGTCGATGTTTTAATTGTTAAAGATGTGATAAAGGTATTGCTCGATAGAGATATTTTAAATCAGTTCGGTTCGAAGGTTGAGAGAAAATTCATTTAGATATAGACAGTAAAGTTACGTCAATATTTCATAAGCCGAGTCCATTTCCTTTTGCTTTTAAAGATAAAGTTAAACAAGAATTAAATAAATTGGAAGAAAAAGGTGTACTTAATTAAAACAGTAGATAACTCACAATAGGGAACGCCATTGGTGCCAGTTATGAAACCTAAAAGAAAGGATATTAGATTATGTGCAAATTATAAAATTACAGTTAATAAATATTTATCTTTCAATTCCTGAAATATTTCCACCTGTAGATCAATAAAACAACAAGTAATTAAATATCAATTTATTCCAGAACATATAATATTATGTTTTCGTTAATGAGGCTTCTTCAATTGAAGAAATTAATAATATTATATGTTCTGATATTTAATTAATTGTTGTTTTATTGACCTACAAGTGGAAATATTTTAGGAAATGAAAGATAAGTACATAAAGGTCACAAGATACGAGTAGTTATATTAATTAAAAAATATTTAAAAGATTCAAATCTTCCATTACCGCGAATAGAAGAGATTTTTTCAGCACTACAAGGTGGACAAACTTTTAGCAAGCTTGCTCTATCAAACGCATATAATCAGTTAGTCCTTGACGAGGAAACGCGAGAATTATTAGCATGGAGCACACCATACGGTATTTATAAAGTCAACCGCTTTCCGTTTGGCACAAAGCCTGCATGCTCTATTTTTCAAGGAATTATTGAAAAAACTTTAAAGGGGGTAAACGGTACTGCTAATTTATTAGATGATATTGTAGTAATGGGGAAAACAGAGCAGGAACATTTAAAGAATTTAGCAGAAGTTTTTGACAGATTAGAGAAAGTTTCGTTTAAATTTGGATAAATGTGATCTCTTTAAAGAAAGTATCAATTATTTAGGACATACGTTTAGTAAAAGGGGGTTGGAAAAAGATAACAGAAAAGTTGAAGCAATTTAAAAAATGCCGCGTCCGGGAAACGTAAACGAATTAGAATTTTTGTGGGAATGGTAAATTACTATTATAAGTACATTTCAAATCTTTCGTGCAAACTTAAACCTTTGTATGATTTAATTCAAAAAAATGTTAAACTTAATTGGTCAAACGGGTGTCAAAAAGCTTTTGAAGACATTAAAAAAGAATTAGCATCCAAAAGAGTTTTAGTACATTTTGACTTGTCGTTGCCGCTATCATGCGACGCCAGTAAAGACGTAATAGAAGCCTTGCTATCGCATGTATTTCCAGACGGTTCGGATCGTCCGATTTTTAGAGTTCTAACAAAAGCAGAACGCAATTATTAAATGATACATAAAGAAGCACTTAGTGTATATGGGCCATGTCAAAAGCTATATTAATTATGATGATCATAGTGATCAGAAACCGTTATTAGCATTATTTGGGGAGAATCGAAGTTTACTAACCATGGTTGCAGATTGTCTACAGTGATGATCACTATTTTTATCTGGTTTTAATTATCATTTTAAGTATATAAAGGGGAAAGAAAATATACCAGCTAATGCTTTATCTAGGTTACCTATCAATAGTAAACAGCAATCAGAATCAACATTAATTTTTTAGAAGATATCACTCCGGTTGATTTATATAAAGTGCGTTCAGAAACCAGAACAAATCCAATTTTAGGAAAAATTTACAATTACATACAATATGGTTCTCCAAATAGTATGGATAGTCAGGAGTTACAGAAATATTTTACGCGTTAACATGAACTGAGTGTAGATAGAGGTGTTATTATGTGGCATAGTAATTCCAATGAAATATCGTTTGCAATTATTACAAGAATTGCACAATACTTATTTCTGGTGGCCTAATTTGGGTAAGGAAATTGAGCATTTGGTAAGTAATTGCAAAAATTGTTCAGAGTCCAAAGCGAATCCGAAGAAATTAAGGGTAATGGCAGGAAAGTCAGATACATACCCTTACGAGAGGGTTCATGCAGATTTTTTAGGTCCTAGAAATAGTAGATTCATATTCTAAGTGGCCGGAAGCATTTATCATGGAACGAATGAATGCAAAAAACGGTAGAAAAATTTAGGGAATATATTGCACAATTTGATCTTCCAAAAATCGTACAAACCGATAACGGTCGGCAGTTTGAGTCAAGTGAATTTATTCGTTTTTTAAATACAAATGGTATCAAATTTTTGATATCTTCACCATATCATTTCGCAACGAATGGGTTAGCGGAAAATGCAGTGAAAAATTTTAAATCGGCTATGTATAAGTGTTTAAAAGACAATAAAAATAAAGATGTAAGTTTTGGTTCATTGATGAATAGATATTTATTTCATTTTAGAAATTGTTTACATGTAACTACTGGTGTAAGACCATTTAGTTTAATTTTTAAGAATAAGGTAAGGACTAGACTAGATTTGTTAAAACATGTAAATAAATCAGGAAATATAGCAAATAGGAATGGAAGGGATGAAATATTTAAAGAAGGGGATACAGTATTTGGTAGAGATTACAGAAACCCAAACAAAAAGGAATGGGTACCGTGTGTAATAGATGAGGTTTTAAGTGATAGAGTTTATTTATGTCAGTTAGTAGAGGAAGATTTAATTTGGAAAAGACATTTAAATCAGCTCATCGTAGATAAGAGTAGCGATAAGATAAGATAAGAGGAAAGAGGTAAATTTTAAAAGAACAACTGAGTATTAAAACATTACGTTAGATAATACTAAACAAAATTGTATGATTGAAAATCTTAGTAATAATATAATTTGTAATAAGTCCTGTAGTGGAGGTATTGCGTTGGAGGATAAAGACATTCCTGAAAAGGTTAGTCAAGCAAAAGAGAAAAGTAATTCAGTTAGTAATTCACAAGAACCTCGGTAACTTTATTCAGCCAAGGATAATACTATAGAGAATACGATAGAAATACGATACAGAATACGATAGAGAATACGGTAGAGAATACGGTAGAGAATACGGTAGAGAATACGGTAGAGAATACTATAAGCTCAAATGTGAACGAAAGACCAAAAACAAACATAAAACCAGTAGTACGCCTCAACTTATAGAGGAGGGTATTGTAATCTATTTTGTAACAGTTGGAAATACTGGTATACTATTAACCAATAGGCTAACTAGTAGTTAAGAAGACCGTTTCCTAGTTTTTACAATGAACACGTTGTTAATGTTGAGTAAGTGAAATAATTAGAGTTTTTCTATGTCATCGCGGGTTTTATTCGGTTATCGATATTACAATAATGATTACAATAAACAATGCAAAATTGTCGTAAATTGAAAACAAATCCTTCTGCCAGTACAAATTTTCCGGTTTGAATAACTTTGGCACTACTTTTACTATTCGGGACATCCTTGTTGTTGACCAATTTTTCGTTTTTTGTTTTCTTACAGGTTCTTCCTTCTTTTTTCGTTAGACGCTCTTATATCCTTAAAAATTCTGCTTCTTCGTCTCTTAAAGATCCTTGTTTCCTTAAAGCTTCCTCTTCAAAGTCTTTGATTTCCAATTCACATTCTAAGCAAACGTCAGTATCAGATTCAGATGAGCTAAATAATATCTGTAGTCTTTCTTTGTATATACATAATTAAGATATTACAATTGACTAGGATAATCTTACTCAACCTACTACTACAATCATTCTGAAAATTTTAATATCTTGGACATCTTAGTTGTTAACAATTTCAAGTTAATCCTTTTCTTCCTTTAGAGATCCTTTTTTTTCTATCCTTTGACATTTTTCTACCTTTAAAAGTTCTACTTCTTCAGCTCAGATTCTGCTGCTTCCCTTAAAGATTCCTCTTCAAAGTCTTTGATTTTCAACTCACTTTCCAAGCAAAGATTAGTGTCAAAGGTAGGTTCAAATAAGCTGAATGATTTCCGTCGTCTTTCTTTGTTCACATTTAATCTCACATACTTTCCATTTGACACAGTCATGTCACTAGAACCAGATTTTGCTTTAGCGTGTATCTATTTTCCAGTTGTTTCATTTTTATTCATAATTTTTTATTAACTTTTTGACGTTAAGACATCCCATAGCTTGTCTGTTAGTCTTCTTGGTTTTTTCTATTATTGCTAGCCTTCTTGGTTAAATTTTCTGTCAATTTAAGATTTACAAAATTCCCTTAGAGATGTCCTAGAAGCTGAAGGGCTTTAGAAAGTGTGATTTGTTCACAGTTTTGGTACTGAAACTGCCGAAAGCTTTTAGGGAAGATGTTGCAAATTTACTGGGAAAAGATCAGTAGTGATCTTCTATTTGGTGGTGATGAGGATTCTGAATACGACAATGATCTCAGAGATAGGGATTAACCACCGCTGAGTCAATTACTTCTCAAACCTAAGTTGATATTTCGTAATCCAGACAAAGAAATAGACACAAAGGGGTCAAATATTGACTCAACCACCCACCAAAAATGCAGGAACGCACGGTTGGGGAATTATTAGTTAGCGTTCTATCATTTCATTTTCCAAGGTAAAAAACTGAGTTAAGCCTTTATGGATGCAAAATCTGTCTTGATACAAAAATTAACAAAATATACTCCCTGTTATACTGATCAGGATTCTTGGATTTTTCGAGCAATACATATCAGATATGTTCATTTGGACCAGAAACAAAACAATAATCGACTTTTTGGGTGTTCAAACAGAATCAAAGCAAATAAAAATTGCTTGGGCCCGTGGCTACCGTTTCTCTTGAAAATCGAGAAACAATAAACACTGATTGGTATTCAATAAATTGTTTATTCGAAGTCTTCAATGAAATCAGAAAGAAACAGCAGACATCGAAGGAGAATAACATTGAATTGTCTCATTCATTCTCCGTATTCGCCTAACTTATCACCTAGATTTCTTCCTGTTTTCTTTTGTCAAAAACAAACTGCGTGGTGTGGTAAGTCAGGATATTGAATGGGGCACATTTAGACAGCGACTACCAGTAGGTACCAAATCAATAAATTCATTCATTGTGTAGTGTGGTCAAATAAAGGTGACATTGCACTTAATGTCACCTCAAAGCCAAACCTATCTTCAATTCATTAATTGTAGAAAAATAAAAAGAAATTTTAGGTTCTCTCATAAATACTTCTTTGTCAAACCTTTCAACCCACTACGACCACTTACGACCAAATACTCTCCCTAGCATATGTTTTCATTTTCTAGTATTTCCTGGTGATATTTTCTGTTTTTTCCTCTTCAGTGAATGTTTCTTTCAGCTTTGCTTTCGTTTACTTACAGTTGTCTAGCTTGCCCAGTTTTTTCTTCCAATTCTACAATTCCATTTCTTTCGGGAGTATCAGTGGATTGATAGTTTGGCCCTGGGAAGGAATTTTATGTCTGCTGATTTGATGAATATATTAGAAATAATACAGACTTTATTGGGCTTAGTTATCCCAATTAATATTTCTTCTAATACCCAACTTGGTCGTGATGCTGTAGATGATTGTCAATATGGATTTGACCGATCTATAGAATATGGTCAATTAAAGTCTTTATTGGCAAATATCATGGTATTAATTGGCCACATTAGATACTGATAGTGAGGATTTGTAAATACAATTCTACAGAAAGGTTAACTACCTCATTTGCGTACATTCCTGGACTGAGTATTTACTTTATTATAAATTTGGTGAAGCTGATCAAAACACTGGGGAAGTGACAATATATAAAAAGAAAATGGTTTAAAAACTCAAACTGCATACTAGAACTATACCACCACTATGTACTAACACAGTTTGGATACAATACTAAAACCCAATTTCCTCTAAAATAACAAGAAGCTCCAGAGTATTTCCGCAACGTAACGAAAAA
>CM043020.1:91602122-91868295 GCA_023690525.1 Holotrichia oblita | reverse complement strand
AATTTTACGAAAGCTTAGACGGTAATAAAAATTTGCCGTTTCATTTGGCTGCTTCTCAATATTATTGTCTGTTAAAGAAAGTTTAATTCAAACGAATACATTTTTATATTTAGTCGATGATATAGTTATCCTCATTAACATCGACAACTTTTTGCGATCTAGTGTGCGCACTTTCGTTGCTAGATCTGCAAAAATCAAATCAGTTCTGAGAAAATATCTGGGAACGACATTTTGATTATCATCAAATTTTCTGATAATGGACCGGTGTGAAAGTCATCTCCTCCTCTAACATAACTTTTTTCCAGGATTTGTTTTGCGCAGTGCGGGCTTGCATTATCGTATTTTATGTACTCGATTCAATTGTTCATAGTAAAAAGCATCTGCATTCACATTTTGTGCAATTTATCTCGAAATAAATTGCATGGTCGGATCTCTTTGTTTTCTTCAGACAAATTATTATACTTTAACCTTCTGCGTTGTTGCCTCCAACAGTTTGTTGCAAATGTTTTTGGATGGTGGATGAAAGTTGTTAAAAAGTGTTTATCAATTTTTCAACTGTTTGATACAGTTTTGCCTCCTTTTGCTCCCAATCGATGTGAGTGAGATAGATCGAAATCACCGGATCTGACCTTAGAAAACCACTTTTGGGCATTTACAAACGTCTAATATACTTGGATCAACATCGTAATCGTTTTTGGTTATTACAAAATTTTCTTATTATTTGTTATTTGAAGTATTGAAAGTTGTAGTGTCTGACATCATGAAAAAGAAACGAAAATATCTGAAAAACGGAGGCAACAATAAATGTTCGACTTGCAATACGAAAGTAGACAAAATTTTGATTACGATCATTAAATGGTTGATATTAAATTGGATTATACAGGGTGTCCCAAAAAATACACCGACAAACGTTAAGGGGTGGTAGAGGACATCAAAAAAAAAACATTTTTTGTTTAGTAAACATATGTCCGCAAATGAGCCGTTGTAGAATAAAAAAGGAAAAATGGTTTTGGTATTATATTACAAAAAATGTTTAGGATAACATTAATAAATCACTATTTGTTCATGTTGGACTTCGTTTTATGGACAAATAAATGATGTTTTACATAAACTGTTGAAAATGTTGACCATTTGATTGAGATTGCATCATCGGTTCATTGACTCGCGGACTCTATGGAATATTCCGGGAATAGCTTCTACATGTGTACAACTCGCCATTATTCTTGCTAAGAGATCTTCCGCATTACGGATAGGCGTTTCGTAAACTAAAGATTTGAGATAACCCCAAAGAAAAAAATCCAGGAGGTTGAGATCGGGAGAACGCGCTGGCCAGGCCACGGGACCTCCTATTCCAATCCATCGGCGGGGAAATTGCTGGTCTAGATGTTGGCGCACGTTTAAATCTAAATGAGGAAGTGCTCCATCATGTTGGAACCAAATGTTATTTCTAATGAACATTTTCCAATAATAGAGGCAAAATATTTTGCAGAAAAATTCAGATAAATGTCTGCGTTCAAACGAGCAGGCAGCAAGTGAACTATTAGGTTCTCTCCAACAATACCAGCCCACATGTTAACACTAAATTGTTGTTGGTGTCTTCTAGAGACCACAGCGTGAGGATTTTCATCATGCCAAATGTGACTGTTTCTACTATTAAAAAAACCATCGCGCGTGAAACATGCCTCATCAGAAAACAACACTACTTTCCCGAAATCAGGTTCGTTGTGACCCAAAAACCATTGGCAAAAACCCAATCGATGTGGATAATCTTCAGGATTTAAAGCTTGTACGCGTTGTAAATGGAAAGGGTAGAGAAGTTGTTCATGAATAACACGGTGTACCGTCGACTTCGATGATCCCATATGGTGTGCAATTGCGCGAACACTTGTAAATTGGTTTTCTTCAACGCGGTGTAGAACCTCTTCTTCAAATTGAACCGTACAAGCTGTTCTCGGACGACCACTACAGGACGTTTTAGGTTCCCACTTTCTCTAAGGCGACGATGGATGGAAGCAAAGGTTGTATGATGAGGTTGCCGACGTGCCGGATACCTTTGTTCATACAAGCGTGCTGCTTCTTTTCCATTACACTATGCTGCACCATAAGCAAGATGCATATCGGCAAGTTCTACAAATGAGTAATTATCATTCATTTTCAATATAAATTTTATATTAACAATCAGTAAAGTAAATGTAATGATGACAACTAAATATCACAAATAATTACGTCTATCTCAAAAGCGACATGTATCGAATGTTTACTATGATAAAGAAATGTTTCTCTTGGCCAAGAAAAACCGTAGGTGCATCGACAAATTTTTAACGAAAGATAGTTGCGTTCAATTAAATCAAGAATTAGTTTAGTTATTTAAATATGATTTAAAACAATTTATTGCTCTACAGCCCAAGCGACTCATTTGCGGACATATGTTTACTAAACAAAAAATGTTTGTTTTGATGTCATCTACCACCCCTTAAAGTTTGTCGGTGTATTTTTGGGACACCCTGTATATTGAATTCATTAGCATTCAAATATTATCCATTCAGACAAGCTTAGTTTTCTCTTGATGAAACAAAACATAATCTTACGATTGTTGGATAAAAGGAATTGCAGCACACAAAAACAAACATATTAGAGGGCAACTTTAAACTAGTTAGTGACAATAAAAAATTATACAAAATGTTGATGATAATATGTATTAAATTTCGTACAGGTAACCAGAATATGTATCGAATCAATTTAATAGGCTAGTATTGTATTAAATCTTTACATCATTTACAACGACTAAAGCAATCTAAGAAAAATTATGGGATACTCTATACTACATCGCATAATAATGTTTGTGAAATGAAATTCGATGGGTTACAACAGCTTTTTACGCTATAATTGCGTACTGAGTTGTAACTACAACTAAAGGTTTCCACACGGGTACTACATGAAGAACTACAGCATTATGTGAAGTAACAGCTATAACAATGAATGAGCATTTCTCATTGTTCCACAACGAATCTGTCCATAATTAATAAACTTTGTCGTATTACGCGGATCACAAATTGTATATTACAATATCATATTTATCTTAATACAGCGTCTGTATTTTCTATGTAACAAGAAGTTAATTGAAGAAAGGAGGATGATAAACAATATTACGTCGAAATTCACTCTTGTGAAATTGTTTGTTTTATCAAGTTAACGCTAATTAATAGTTGTTAAGAGAATGGTAACAGTTTAATCGCGGGGAATACAATTACCAACCCGTTAGATGTGCTTCTAAAACATCTCGTTTATAATTTATTGATGTAGAAATGTTGCAAGGCTAATAGCAGCTAGATAATTGCATGTATTTTTTTTATTACTTCAAACAGAAATATGATCTCTTACGCAAATCGTTGTAATAAAGTCAATTATCGAGAAAGCCTAAGGGTAGACCGCATATACATGATGCTTTTACTTGTAATTACTCTAGATTGATCTTTAAAAATGTTTCTAAATATTGCAATATTGGACATCCTGTAATAAATTTCTAATGAAGTAGGTAGTAGTGAAATGTTTCGGTGATAGTATAATGTAAGAAAGTGTAGGCAGAAATTACTTCATATGATTTAAGAGAAATATGGTATTGCTGTAATATTTCCTGTACTAATTTATTTGCAAAATGAGAAATCTGAATTTAAATCTACCATATTACATACGTCCTGTCAATATGGCTAATATTATAGAATATTTACAATGAAGAACAGAAAGCAGAAATAGTTTAGAATGATTAAAAACTTTACTCACTTATCGATGCTCCTCCAAGGTCTTAAAACACAGAAAGCAGAAACAATAACTAGAAAATAAGGAAAAAACTATGAAGAGGACGATATTCAATCAAAAATTATGAAATTGGGCAGAGAAAGAAGAACAGGTTGAATATGGTGATAACAATGTCTTGTACACATAGATCATATATGGATATTTTTTCTTATAAATTTGTTAACTGGTTTAAAAGGCACAGCAAACTGATGATGGAATGACCATCACAACGATTAACTGCTGACTTACTTGCATTAAACAAGACCCAACTTAGGGCAGTAACATGTTTATTAACAAGACATGGCTGTCTAGGAGGTCACTTGCACAAGATGGGGATCTATAAAAATGAACTCCTATGCAGAATCTGTAATGAGGAGGAGGAAATAGCCTCTTATATCATCTTCAAATGCCTAGCACTAACAATAAGTCAATGTAGGTTTGCTATGCAAAGCGCATTTAATCTACCAATGGAGAAAGATTTACCAAATAGGCTTCTAAACCTGATTGAGGGAACTAACCTGTTTGAGTAAAATCAAATCAAGGTAGGAATAAGACAATAGGCCCAATGAGTCGTAGTGTTAGGGATAATCAAAGACTGCCCTGCCTTGATAGTAATCAATCATTCAATTAATCAATGCAGCTAGCTTTCATAAAAAGTAGTCAGTTTTACCAACCTCGCCAACTAATTAGTTTTTGTGCTTTTCTATTTCAAAAGAATATTTCTCACATTTGTTGAATAGCTTAGTTCAGCAGTAAAACTGCAAGAAGATGTTTGTTCAGAAGCGATTACTCGACCAGTAAAATCAAGACTATAATTTCAATGATTGGGCTGCTTTGATTCGTGAAATTAGAGTAGAAATGCTTGCAAAAGAACGGTGACAAAGAAGAAAACATGAAAAAAGGGCTCACAAAGAAGATTTTTCAGCGGCTGTCGTATTCGCAATTTACACATTTGAGCTACCTACTCGATTTTCAACAGCTCACACAAATTCTCATGACAAGCAATGGCAATTCTTGTGTACCAGTAGCGCTCCTGTAAAGAGCAACAGTTTTGCAGTTTAGTCCTATTTTTTTATTTATCATATTATGGATTCAGAATGAGTGATTTCAAGGACTGTGGGCTCGTAATAACAATAAATATTTGTATCACCTCACACCACAACTTTGATTAATTATTCGGGACACGTGTTTCGAAAACCATGAGTTTTCATCATCAACCAAATCAAAGTTGTGGTGTGAGGTGATACCGATGTTTATTGTTATTAATGGATTCAGAAAGTAGAATTCTTTTGCTACTTTCTTGATAAAACCTCAACCATGATGCGTTGTCTAAAAGTTCCGATTGGTCTGGTGGTATTTTGTGAATCTAAAACCTTTTTCGCTTTCTACGGTTGTGAAGGGAATCTTTTCTTACCAAAAAAGTCTCCTCAAATATTTTTAAGGACACAACATAACCAATTAGTTTTCTCTTGAAATTGCTCATCGTGCAAATGTTCGTCAGTTCAAACTCTTGTACCTATCACACACTGGTGTGGATAAAGAAGTCAGAAACATGTGGCTACTCAGGGTGTCCCATGATATGTCTGCCAAACCTAAGGATGTGTTATTGAGGTAATTTCAAGTCAAAAATGTCTAATGAACATGTGACCAAAACTCGATCGTAACTGACCTACAAGCATTTGACGTTTTAGATAACCCCACTAATACAAACAATAATTAATTTAAAAATAAGTCGCTTTATTGATTTAGTTGTTCAAAATGCCAAGCTCCTAAGCCCTTTCTTCTGCATTTCGATACAACTCCTACTGGCTGCTTGGTTGTGAGTGTTAGTGCTGCGAAACCGTCTCCGAGAAGTCTGGAGGGTCGCTAGTCTGTATGGTGGCGGTCCAAGTCGGCCGTCTCCACCACAATCGGGTTCAATAATCGTTCTACCTTCTCCAGGGTCTTAAGCGCCAGCTGAGACTTTACTATATTCTTTTGACGGCCACGAGGTGGACAAAATAAACTAACTGTTTGATTAGCTTTGTCCATGAGAATCTGTCTCAGGCCAAATAAAAAAAAGAAAATCGTTTAATTTAAAGGACGACACAAAAAAGCACCTAAATATGCTATTTTGCATAAATTATTGATGATCATTTCTTTTTATGTTAATTGGTTGATTAAAACTATTTTGATTGACATTTTACAAATAGTTTGGATGAAACACATCCAAACAAAGAAAAAAATTCAAAAAAATGGTTTTCCAACTTTTTATTCAAAAAACATAGTAAAAAAAGAACATTCGGCAAAAAAATTAAAAAATAAACTTATTTTCCCAAAATAAACAAAAATATGAACACTGCTATTAAAATAGGAATTTCAATAGGAACAGTAATAAAATGTACATCTCATAAAACACTTTCTGGGAAGATATGAATACTTCTATAGACCTCCGGTTGCAACAATTTATATTTAATTTGTTTAAAATTTATGTCATTGATGTCAGGTGTATTGGGAAAAACAAACATATGTTTTCTTTCTTGGTAGGGCCGTAAACAACTAATTTGGATACTTTTTTCTTAAGCTTTAAAATTGTCGCAACAAAGCTCTTTTCGCATTCTTTTTTTGATCCTTCATTATACACAGTTTGCTATTATAAAGAGTGGGCCACTTAAAATGATGCATTGAAATTATGGTCAAACTAAATAAGAAATTTAAAATCAGACCAGGTAAAGTTATAGAGTTCTAAGGGAAGCACATTTTAATAGAAACGTGGCTTATATACCATCCATGATGACGTCATACCGAAATCAATTTGCATTTATTTAAATGGAATGTGGTATTTTTATTGTAAATTTCTGAAACAGCTAATTTTTTAACGTATAACTGTATAAAATATGATCGATTTTAATAACAAATGAAATCAACAACTTTTTGAAATTGCCGCCAATATTTCAAATTTTGAAGCGCGCAAATATTGTTATTTACCTGATGCATATTTGCGTAAAACGCAAAATTTGAATTCGGCTGTCATTAAATGACACTTGGCAACTGACAAACATTCAAAATTAATTATTCGTTTTGTATCTTTTCTGTCTAGTGTCTTATTATATGTTTGACGATGTATTCTTTTTTTTACTCCTACTTACTGCAATACTGACAGCATGGAAATGTTGAAGAAACAATAATTTGGTGCTGAGTGTTTGACTTATTGACCAACTTGCATTAAATCTGCATCGGCAAGTGCAAAAACATTTGCCGCTAGCGGTATGAGCTTGTATATTGCGCGATACAACTCCCCTGACTTTTATAAACACAATATATTAGTCATTTTGTTGCGCAAATAGTACTTGCATGGGAATTATAGTCAAATAGTTATTATTAAATTTCGTAGTTTACACTTCATATTTTAAATTGAGCAAGTTACACTTTAAGATAAGCAAATGGCAGAATTATGTAGTGATTTAAGTCAAATCTAACAAATGTCACACACATTAACATGCGTTAGGTAAAATTTCGGTCAACTAAGCTTGAAACTTGGAAACCGCGAAATTTAAATAATCAAATTTCATTCTTTGTTATTACAAATACAGTTGGATTAAATATTTAATAAGTGATTGTGATGTGTTAGAAATACCATCTTCTCACAATACAGTGACAGAAAACATACATGTGCTATTTAATAAAATGCAAATTGATTTCGGCGTGACGTCATCATGAAGGTTATAAAATTTACATTGTTATTAAAATGTGCTCCTCATCGAACACTAAAAGTTTACCTGGTCGGATTTTTTAATTTTTATTTAGCTTGGCCGTAATTCTAGTGCATCATTTTAAGTGGCCCACCCTGTATAACAACCTTCCTCTAGATCATTTACACTTTTAACAAGCATTCGTCGTTCAAATCATCGCTCATTTCAACGTTCATTCCATCACCATTCTGATCATCATCAATATCATCAGCTTGATCTTCACTTCCGTCAGTCTTTCCTGTAAGGTCACTCATGGAAATGGACTTTCCGGCTACGACGTTTACACGTTTTTTTCTAGTTATAGGATTTTTCTCTTCAACGTTTGTTAATGTAGTCATAATTGTTGCAAAAATTTGGGCTGCTGTTTCATTGTTAGTATTATTATCTTGTCTGGGCTGTATCTTACTCATAGCTCCATCAGCGTTGCAAGGAACAATACCAGTTGCTTCAAATCCTTTGATGGAGTTAGCTCGAATATTATCTTCTGACGACTCTATTAATTTTTTTAATAATTGTTCCTGTTTTGGAACCACATCTTTATTGTGCTGTTTCCAACTGGTTAAAATCTCTCTCCATTTTCGTTTTAGAGATCGAAAGACAGCAACGTCTAAGGGTTGACAAATGTGTGTGCTGTTTTTCGGGAGAAAGACGAAGGAAATATTCTGTTCTTCACAATGTTTAATAACTTTATAGGATAGGTGACTGCTCAAATTATCACAAATTATTACCTCCTTTCCCTCCTTTTTTCGAAAATAGGGTAAGGCAAGTTTTTCGAACCAATCTTCAAAGGTGTCTGAATCGAACCAACCTGATGGCGTTCTATTATATCGGGCATTTATTGGTCCTCCTTCAATCCAATTTGGATACAAGTATTTAGCTTTGAATACTACTTAAATTGGAAGTAATGTACCGTCCGCCGCGACAGCGAACATCACAGAGGTGGAAGTTTTAGAGAAATCCATTATTCTGCTTGCGTGTTTGGTACCTCTTCGCACAAAAACTTTTACCGAACTAGGATCATCGGTTATATTGGTTTCGTCGTAGTTTATTACGTTCGCTGGAGGAACACCACTCATAGTTGTTTTTAGGTGATTAAAATAATCTTGTATGACTTCAGGCGATAGATCTGCCCGACATCTTTTAACGTTTTCTGAATTTCGGCGAGCAAGTTCTGGATGTCGCAACATGAAGTTGTGACACCAGTCCTTGCCTGGTCGATTGTCTTTAAAAGCGGAAAGATTTACTCCTTTGCGATTGAGGTACTGTTCTACAAAATCTTGTAACACCGATTCAGTAAATGGGAAATCGGAATTCTGCCGCCGTAATGATGGCCTGACTAATTATATTTTCTTCTGCTACGGAAATTGCCGGAGGTTTTCCCAATTTATCGCCATGCATTCCTCTGTACTTTTTATATAGTGTCGCCTTTGGGACTCCATATCGCGTGGCTGCTTGCCCAAACGATAGGCCCTCATCCACAACTGCTGCCAAAGCTTCTTCCACTGATTCAGGGCGGTAATTTCGTCGATAAGCAGTGCCAGGCACATGTTTGTGTTTTCTCGGCATTATTTTTCAGTGTTTCATATAACCCTACAAAAATTGTTTTTTTGTTAATTTCCATTTTTATCTAAATCATGTTAGTTACAGTTTTATTTTTAGGTTAGGTACGTAGCCAACACTATTTAGAAATATTAATTCCAAAGAACCATAGTGCTAACTTTTATAATATAAGAGCTACAGGGATTTCTTTTCGATATTCACAGAAAATCATAAAATGTGTAAAGTAATTAAACACTGATTTTGAGTTGCTTACTTTTTCTAGCGATTGTTTTTCACACTCCACATAAACGCACATGTGTTTCTCAACGAGTGAGTATGTTTGGAATTATGACTGTTACCAACTTAGCATTTTACGGTGAAAAATTCGAAAAAGTGCGCCAAAGTTTCATATAACCCCACCTGTTTCATATATCCCCATTCTACGGTACTTTCCGTTTTAAGTTAACCGAGACACACACAAAAAAATGTTGTTTATAGCTTATCGCAGCTGTTGATTTATTTTAGTTTATCAAAACATGCCTGGGAAAAAATCTACCGATACACATCTTATAAATCTTCCTAAATCAGTATGTCAATCTTGTAGAAAAGTATATGGCAAATAAAGATTATTTTTTGAACATTTTCTTGATTAATGTTTATGGCCTGTAGGCAATAACTTTTTAACATTATCGAAGTACTGTCATAAATTTTCACGTAAAATTTGCATATGTATGTATATAGGAAAGATAAAGCTATTCTATCACACATTTTTTTTGGTAAAAAAAAGACGGAAAATAATATTTTTTTCGTTAATGGTATTAAATTTGTCGGTTATAACATTTTAGCACAATTTAAGTGTGTGTTAGTGGTACAACAAAATATAGTTTAAAGTATTTCCTGGTCTTGTATCCAACGGTGGAAAGTGAGTTCAGAATGCATCTTTTGACATTTGCGAGGTCGTTATATTCAGGGCGAAGGGTAGAAGTATCAAATATTCATGCAGATACGGCGGCCGCTGTATCGATCCACCATCCACCCCAGTTTGTGTTCTCCCCCTTGTCGGTCACCTGTACGGTACGCTCTATATACAATAACATAGGTGAACCTAGCGCTAGTCCTCATCTGAACCGAACGTGCGTTTGATGCGAAGTCAGTTGAGGTTACTGTTAGCCGAGGGTGATATGATGTTCGTTTATTAATTCCCCAAAATTAGTATATAACCTGGTTACAATACCTTGATTGATTGACATTAGATATATTATATTACATGGATACACAATATTAGTCCTTTCTCCATTAGGTATTTGTAATAATGAGATTATTATTGGAATCAAATTAATATCTACTCTATAACTACAGTGTTTGGCGCTATTTCTGAATTATGCTTATTTATTGTTCAGAATTGGATTTTTTAGCTTCGACCTGGTATTATGATTTACTGGTAGAATGGCAATAATATTCCTTGAAAAAACTGTTTATTTTTATTCACAAGAAAACAGTTAAAAAACTGAAAAAAAAAGTGTCCTAATACAGAAAAAACAAAGTACCTTTGCAAAATAAAAAAAGTTGTTGTGTTTGCATTCTTTTTGCCGTCACATTTGACAATTTTAAAAGCGTTTTAACTTTTGCATCGCTATTTACTTATTTTAGACATTGACACATTTGAAAATGGCAGTAAAACTTACTGAATCAGAACGAATTGAGATATTAATGATGCGTGGGTACGGTGATCGTCAACGTTCTTTTGAAGAGGTTCGTATTTTGTTTAATACTGTTTATCCGGATGGTCACATTAGTAAAAGTACGGTATGCCGAACAATTCAAAAGTTTGAAGTCTTTCGTCAGGTGAAGGATTTATCTAGAAGGGACCGTCCCTTAACAGCAACAGATGAAGAAATTAGTTTAAATGTGTTACTTACAGTGGAAGAAAATCATTATGTGTCCACAACAGAATTAGGTCAAATTCATGAGATCTCTCAAAAATCTGCTCATAACATTCTTAAATCAGCAAGAATGAAAGCCTATAAAATGTATCCCGTCCATGAGTTAACTGAAGATGATCCAGATCGTAGACTACATTTTTTCAAAACAATGACGGAATTGATCGAGCAGCAGCCTAATGTTTTAGATCACATCATTTTTTCAGATGAGGCAACGTTTTGTCTCAACGGCACTGTGAACAGACATAATTGTCGCTACTGGTCAATTGAAAATCCGCATTAGATTGAAGAAGTCCATACACAGCGTCCTCAAAAGGTGAATGTCTGGGCTGGTCTTGTTGGAAACATTTTTTATAAGAGGAAATTTAACTGGCAACGTCTACTTAAGTTTATTGCGAAATGAGGTTGTTCCAGCACTTGCGGCCCTCTTTCCAAATGCAAACATAGGTGATCACCCTAATGCACATTTTTGGTTTCAACAAGATGGAGCTCCGCCCCCCATTTTGCCCATAATGTCCGCGATTATTTGAATGAAATTTTTCCGGAACGTTGGATCAAACGTAGAGGAGCAATCGAATGGCCAGCACGTTCGCCAGATCTCTCGCCATTAGATTTTTTCTTTTGGGGTCACTTGAAATGTCAAGTGTACAAAAATCGTCCCCATAATCTTGAACAATTGGAAGAGAGAATAGTTCAAGAAGCCAATCGCATCACTCCAGAACAAATACAAAATTCAATAAGAAATTTTACTGACCGTTTACATTTTTGTCAAATTGTAAATGGAGAGCATTTTGAACAATTATTGTAATCGCAACCTGAATAGACAGGTATCTTGATTTTTCTGTATTAGGACACTTTTTTAATTTTTTAACTGTTTTCTTGTGAATAAAAATAAACATCTTAATACTTCCTGAACGTAGTTTTTTATTTTACATTCAAAAATCTGGGCGTCCATTAAAAAAAAAAGTTGGACGTATTGCCGATTAAACCGGAAGTGAAAAAAATATAAACTGTATTGCATAAAATGCATTTTTATATTAACTATACCCCCATACCAAATTTCAGAAATCATAATTTTCAAATAACAAAGTTATTCGACCGTTCCGGGACATTTTACTAACGCTGTATATGTATAAGCGCAGCTCAATTTTAATACCTCGTCATTATAAATTCGAATTAAAAAGAAACTTTTACAGCGAAGGTAGAACAACCTACGTGAGCAGGTTCCGTTTTAACCTGAAATAGGAAATGCCCAACATGAATATTAAGAACTCAATTTTTTCTGTTCTTATTATGCTATCACAAAATAAAATTGCTTTTGTCCCTTTTGAATACAAATTCTAGATTTTCTCTTTTCACCTAAAGTGTATTTGGTGTTGTATGTAAGTACTTATTTATCTTAGAACTCGTAACATATACCATACATATGTATATATATTGCCGTAGTCAGAATCGATATTGTTTCATTGTAAAAGTAGAGCTTGACATTTCACTTGACTTGACACAAGCCTTTTTTACCAATAAGGTCGTAGAAGATCTTCAATTAGAGCGTTACGATACGTGTATTTACACTGCCACATTAAAATTCATATAGGTTTAATTGCTAATAGTCAACGTGCCCTTTATGCTATTCTATGGTGCCTTTATTTTTGGTTTGCAATTATTTTTAATACGCATTTGATAGTATGTAGAAGGTTAAAAGAAAGACAAAATTGGAAACTTAGACGTACAAAGTGGGACAAGATTGTTTGTCCAAGAACACCACAATGAATTAGGTGTAATAGAAGACTTAAGAGATTGTCATGAAAATAAAATTAAGTAAACATCTTCAAGTATCTAGGATCAGTTATAGATAGTACTGGACGATGAAACTGATGCTTGAAAAACTGGAAATGTTGGCACGATCTCCAAATTGCTAACAACTTCACGAAAGCCTAACAAAATAAATGCAAGCTGTATTGTAACTACTTGTAAAGGTAGGTATCGTATTTGTTACTTTCAGTTCACAGTCTGTCATTAGGCTGATCAAATCCAAAGAGTCCAGTCGAAAATGTATCCGCAGACAACTGGTTCCCTTTATTGGAAATTACGAATCAGTTGAAACAAGGAGTTCTTATATATTTGGGTAGCATGCGAAAGAATAAATGAAAGGACAACTGGTTTATCTTTATTTGGGCTTATCATCATTATGTAGCAGTAATTTTAGAAGTAGTCTTTATGAGCAGGGACAGGCTGAGATTACTCACAGTGATCTAAGTAAACTCTCCCCTGTGTAGAAATTGTAGAAGTGCTTCTTCCTGCTTATTGCCCAATAGCGGACAGGGAGAGGTGGATATACTTTGCAGTCCATCGATTAGATGATCCCGGAATAAGACAATTAATTCTTGACCAAGTTGCAGATTTCTTTATCCGGGTACAACCTGATTGAGAGGACTGAAACGGCATGGGGGCATAATAGGTCTTTTTTTTGGTCGAGTTTCCTTTCGGGGTCGTCTCACCTGTGCAGGCGCAAAATAAAAATTATAGGAGTTAAAAGCAGATATTATCGAAGACTATAATAACGCTAAAGGACGAGCTGACTCTGTGAACCATCAGAAAGACAGAAAACTAGATAACCCATGGCCATCTGCTGTAGAATTCATGATTATATGTATATTCAGCTAATTCTTATATGTTTTTTTGCTATTTCTGATATAATTAGATTTAATTTAATGAAAAGCATTAGAAGAATAGTTTGAGTGGCCAATATCCCAATCGAAAATACTTCAAACCACCCAATAAAATTGAATAAAAAGCTGAGTTGCACATAATTGGTGTATTATGTTGTCGACAAATTTTGGATAAAATTATTAATTGTTACGAAGGAGATTTACAGGGGTGGGGATAAGTCACCTGGCAAATTTGTACAATTTTAAAAAAATTAAGTAATTTTAAGAAACGATAACACAAGATTAAAAAACGTTGGTTTTCTTTCATTATACTGCAAAAAATATTTACAGTAGGTGTCCAAAATGTTCACCGTTCATCTCGATATACTTCAAATAACGTTTTTCGATCGAATTACCAATACGGGGATGATATCGAACTCGATTGTTATGCGATCGAATGTGCGAAAACCCGGTTCTTCATCAGGCCCCAAATTGAAGGAGACCTTGGTGGCCAAGCAATGCAGCCACTTCTACCGATCCATCCTGGAAAGTGCTGGTTGAGGAAAGCATGAACCTCCAAGCTGGGGGCGCCGTACTGTTGCAAAATGATGTCCCGTCCGTTGAATCTATCATCCTCAGCCAAACTGATGCGTAATTCTTGTAAAAACTGCAAGTTCGTTTCCGAATTGACGGACCCGCTCGAAGAAATAGGGGCCAACAATTCCTCGATAATTCCTTCCGGCCCTAACCATAACTCGGGAAGAAGTCACTTCTTTTTTGAGGATCTCATGAGGATGAGCATTGGACCAATAAACGCAGTTGTGCCTATTTACCCTGCCATATTATTATTATTATTATTATTATTATTATTATTATTAACCTTGAACTGTATTATTATTATTATTAACCTTGAACTGTGCTTCACCACTCGCAGAATTCGATGCGCGGCAGATGGTCTTGCGGTTTCAGCTCCTGCAGCAAATGAGGACGATAATAGTGCAAACCGATATCTTTCATGATTCTACGAAGTGTACGGGATGGTATTTCAAGCTCCAACGATGTCCGTTTGCCAGAGCGGTGAGGATTTTCGAGGAAATTTTGCGCGACGATCATGGTATTCTCTTCAGTGCGCAACCAACGTGGAGGCCCGGTGCGCTTTGCATCTTGAACACTACCGGTCTCTTCAAACTTTTTGGCTAATTCAACCATGTAATTGCGGTTTGTGCCAGGCCACCTTTCTCTAAAACCTTCTTCAATAGCTCCATAATCGTGATCAAGATAATAAAACTGTTTCAACAAAAAAACACGCTGTTGTAATGAAAACTTCACTCGGACGTTTTGTGCCATTTCATTCGACAAAAAACTCTAACCACGCAACAATACCGGTATTGATCTGTCTTGAGGTAGACAAATATACTAACTTACTAACTGATATACTAACTGACGCATGCCCATGTTTTTAAGGCTGCTAGGTGACTTATGCCCACCCTCGTTATGTAAGGCTCAATGCAAAAGTTATAAAAGACAAAAGTTATAGAAGCCACATCTATACATATTGTAAAGATAAATTCAAACAATAAAGAATGCACAGGAGTCTTACTAAATTACTAACAATTTTGGGAATTGGTTGAGGATAGAGGTTGGATATTTACACAACAAGATAAATAAATTGGGACAGATGACATATGATTGGTGTACATATATGTCGTGGCCTTATCGTAGAATTGCCCACATCGCATTGCATGATGTGGGCAACTAAATTTGACCAGATCATTAATCGTCAACATTTCACGATTTTGTCATCCATGTCTGGGCATATCGTGGAAATAGGGTGTCCATAAAATATTTAATAAAAATCTAGAATGTGTTAGGAACTTGTTTATTGTTCTCTAAGTCCAAGATCACCTGGAATGCACAAACAATTTTTATATGAATTAAAAATTAAAGAAGACGGTCTTACAATATTTCAGTCATTTGTTGGCGCATGACAAACTTTGGTGACATTTTAAAGAACAAAGGTTTTTGCTTTTAAAACATGCGCATCTCTTTGTACGGTATTGGTTTTTTCTGGCTTGCATAAGCATTTCTGAAAGCTTTGGCCTCCAAATCAAGATTGGAAATTTACAGCATGACTTAATGATATTAGCAATTCTGATATAACTTCAGAGTAATTCTTAGACGATACCCGTATGTCCTGCCGATAAAACCAATTTTTAATTGTCTCTGAGTTTCCAATTTCTATTAAAGGAAGTATCTTGGCGGTATCATTTTGTCTCAGCACATTTAACACAGCTAAGAGCCTGATTTCTTTCATTAACAATTAATAGTTCATTTTGACAAAGAAAACATTGAACTTGAGATCCATAACCTTCTCCACCAGAAACCCCACAAATAGCATGTACTGGTTTAAAACATAAACTACAGTGATGAGCTCCGGATGTTTCCTTGCCGCAGACGAGACACACTGGACCATCAGCTGACTCTAATTCCATATTTTCTATATCGAGTACTACATCCGTCATCATTACGTCATCCGGCGGCAATATTTTAACTCTCTCTTTGTTCTCTGCATCTGTCTCTGGCAGCGTCATATTGACTAGCTGATTACCCTCCTTTCATTTATTTGGTCCAGTTCTTCCTCCGTTCGGATGGATGCCCAGGAATATTACAACCTTTCAATATAGTTTTTGGATCAAAACCAAATAATGCACGGTCAGGGGATCTGCCAATTATGCGGTGGTAAGAGGAGTTTTTATAGTATTGAACAAAAAACAACCAATGGACCATTTAGTAGTAGACCTATTGTCTTCCATCTAACACCGTAACATATTTTCTACGTCTTGGTTTGATCTTTCCACGCTGCCTTGCGTTTGAGGACGTCGAGGACTACCGCAAATAATTTTGCAATTGGGCCACATCGACACCAATTTTTCTAACATGCGCTGTGAACGATGTTCCATTATCACTTTGTAATATAAATGGAGCACCAAATTCCAAGAATATTTTCCACAGTTCCATGGCTACTTCTGCAGCTCTTTTCGATTGTAGTGGTTTGAAGTGTAAGAATGTTGTCGCGTGATCTTGGTAATTTATTAGCCATTTTAATACTCCATCCGGAGCAGACTGTAAATCTATCAAATTCACCTGCTCTTGTGTGTTAAAATCTTTTGAAATTATCGGCTGAGTTATTATACCTTTCCTTGGCACTGCACGTTTCTTTTCACAAATAGAGCACAGGTCAACAAATAGCTCAATGGTTTCTTTGAAATATAAAGCCGGTTTTTAATGTGTTGAATCATTTTTAGTAGGCCACCATGTCCGACAGTTTTATGAACTTCCTTTAATATTTCAAAATATTTCTCTATTGGAATTATACGAATAGTAGGATCGTCGGCACATTTTTTCTTGAATATAAGATATTCCTCATCCACAGTTTCTATAATGTCGTACTTGGATAGCCAGTAATAGTCTATAGACTTTTTCGCGTAGTCACCCTATTCTTCTTTATTTATTTTATAACCTAAGAATTAAACAAATTATGCTGCATTTCGGACATTTCACAAATTCTCGAGGCCACGACATATACACAAAGGTTGTAATAATTTACTCAAATCACGAGTGGGACTCCCGTCAAACAAAGCATTAGAAACGAACTACGTGGTTTCGACCTTTTCGATCTCGTCAGCGTTCTTCAAAATGCAAAACCTAATTTCATTACGGTTCGCTTCTTAATGTATGTATATTGTGTAACATTCTCTGACAATGTACTAATTCTAACTTTATTCCATCTTGTGGGTAAGGTCGGAAGCAGTACCGCCCGGTGTTAACCTTCATTTTTTTTTTAAATTTTTGATTTCTTTTTCCTTACAGTGGAACTGGCATCTTACTTGTAGTATTTAGATATTTATCTTTAGTATTACTTAAGGTAGTTAATGTAGTTGACGTGTTTTGCTTCTTTTTATAAAGTTTGTTACACTACTCACTCTAATAGCTTAGTACTCAACAATTTCGTTAGCACAAATCTGCTTTGACACAATTTGAATAATTTATTTTCAGTTTCTGGTATTTTCTCAATAAATTATCTTCAGTATTCCTCGTCTGGAAAGTTCATACTTCTATTTTGTTTATGAAGATTTTTATTTATACTTTTTGAACTAAAATCAAAGGACCATTAAATTCTAACTTACCCAACAGCGATATCGATTTCCCAGAATTACGATCTAAAGTATTACGCGAAATTTTTCATCCAACTTTTCCATATTCAGAAATAGAACGAAAAATTCTTCAATACTGTATATCTACATAAATTAAGCGGGAAAAGATTCAACATAGGGGATTGGTTTTTGGGGGTGGTGACGTCGCTAGTCGGTAGACCAATGAAGCCCGCTACGCTAAGGGCGCCTGCTTGTGAAAAACACGCCTACGCCGTACAGGAATCGGTGGCGTCTTTACGTGAAAATCGACGTCGTCCGTCTCGCAGGAGCGTCGCAACACGCTCCCTGAACACAGTGTTTGTGAAAGAAGAGGAGAGTGTACACCTGGACACCATCACCGTGGAGAATCGCGGGCAACAAGGCCCGGGTGGCAGCCTCAGCCTCCTCGGTGAGTCGCGTGTGGCGACCAACATACGCGGTTTCTTCGCAACCAGGATTGGAAGTGCTCTTCCAGATACAGGTAGGAAAAATTTTGAATTAAAATTGTGTTTTTTTTTTGGAGTAAAATCCAAATTCTAATATTACACATTTAACACACATAAGAGTATTATGAAGAGAGACCTTGATAGAGTCTTTAGTCAATCTGTATCAATTACGTAATTCATATTGATTTGGAACAAGTTTTTTACTGTTATCAAAATGGCCGTTATTAAGACAAGATGGCTGAAATCAATACCTCTGGATATCATTAAAATCAAATTAATTTCAAGGTTATTTCTATTGACAATTACCTTAGCGAGGTTTCCGTGGTACTGACAACATCACAGAAATACTGGATAAAATTTGGTTATCACAATAAACACGTAAATATTGTATTGTTTCTTTGTATTTACTTCAATGTTGCCATGGTTACAAATTCTAATGATAATTGGGTTTGATATTGTCAACTGCGTACGTTTTAAACAAGGCCAACTCTAATTTAAATATTAGCGGCAAATTCGTCAACCAAACACTTGGCCACAGGAATAAATACCTCAGAATTTGCTTTAAATAAGCATCCAATTTAAAAAAATTGACTGTAAACTTTATCCAGTATAACTGATATAGGCTCAGTATAACTCAACAAAAAAACCATGTTTTTGGGAAATTATAAATTGCATGCTTCCATCTCTAGAAAAATAATTTAATTCTTATGAATGCTATACACATTCTGTACCCCTAAAACCGCTTCATGAAATAGATTTATCTCCATTCAAACAATAAAAAAATAAAAAAAACGGCTTGGATAAAATCGGATTTCTCTAAATAAAATAATCAAATAGAATTTTTCCAAAAGGGTTAACCAATTTATTTCGTGTGCGGTGGGGTGCGGGGGGGATTAGCACAGTGCCTCCCCTCCCAAACCCTTGGCAGTGTCTAATTGCTTCTTGTCTGTGTCCAGGTTAGGCTGATGGCACTGTGCTCCCCCGCCCCCAAATAGACGTCGCGAAAACCGAAAAAACCTAAGCCGGAACTAACCAAACGGGAAACCAAGAAAATCCAACCAACCGAGAAGTCGACCAATCCACAAATCACCCGGCGGCAACATGTCTTCGAGAACGATACCGATCATCAATATGGAAGTGGGGGAATTGAAGGATTACCTCTGGGACAAGGTCCAGGAGCCGAGGATGCAACGCAAGCTCATCCTGGTTATCGTTTCAATAGCCCTACTTCTCGATAACATGTTGTACATGGTAATAGTTCCGATTATACCTACTTATTTGCGCAGTATCGGAGCTATTCCAGAAGAGAAGCTTCCGGGAAACGTGACACTTCCACCAGGTACCCTGATGAAGCACGACCATGGCGGCCAGGACTCGGCTACAGGCATCCTCTTCGCTTCCAAAGCCATCGTCCAACTGATGGTGAACCCGTTTTCGGGGGCTCTGATAGACCGTATCGGTTACGATATGCCTATGATGATCGGTCTGACGATAATGTTCCTGTCAACACTGATATTCGCGTGTGGCCGAAGCTACGGCCTCCTATTCTTCGCCAGAAGTCTCCAAGGAGTCGGTTCGGCCTTCGCAGACACGTCAGGCCTAGCCATGATAGCCGATCGCTTCACAGAAGAGAACGAACGCACAAAAGCTCTAGGAATCGCGCTGGCTTTCATCAGTTTCGGCTGTCTAGTGGCTCCCCCTTTTGGCGGCGCCCTATTTCAATTCGCAGGCAATCAAGTACCTTTCCTGATCTTGGCGTTCGTGTCTTTCGCCGACGGTATAATGCTACTCCTGGTGATGAAACCTATAAAGACCCAAATCAAAGAATCCCAAATGGTGAAACCACCTTCAGTACCAATCTGGAGACTTTTCATGGATCCTTACATAGCAGTCTGCGCAGGAGCTTTAACAATGTCAAACGTAGCTCTCGCCTTTTTAGAACCAACAATCTCTTTCTGGATGGAGGATTATATAACAACAGACAGTTGGAAGATAGGTATGGTGTGGCTGCCAGCTTTCTTTCCTCACGTGTTCGGAGTGATCCTGACGGTGAAGTTAGCAAAGATATACCCTCAATACCAGTGGTTAATGGCGGCAGGAGGATTGGCTCTAGAAGGTGTATGTTGTTTTATGCTACCCTTCGGCAGTACTTACACTTACCTTATGATCCCAATTTGTGGTATTTGTTTCGGCATTGCCCTCATAGACACTGCATTACTACCCACCCTCGGGTACCTGGTGGATGTAAGATACGTTTCCATTTACGGCAGTATTTACGCCATTGCAGACATTTCCTACTCAATTGCTTACGCCATAGGGCCTATAATAGCCGGAGAAGTCGTTCAAATGATAGGCTTTAAAGCTTTGAATATAGGAATCGCTATTTCGAATCTGTTATACGCTCCTGTTCTATCTTATCTAAGACATATCTATGACTTTAAGCCGTTCGAAAACGAGGCGAATATATTAATGTCTGATCCGCCAAGTAAAGAGTATCAAACTTATACGATGCAGGATCAAAGGCAGGTTGATGGTGAGATTAAAAATCATTTGGAATATAAGCAGCAAGAAACTACTTTAGATGGTACCGGGATGAATGGATATCAACAGCAAACTAACACATATCCAGACCAAAATTATCAACAGCCTCGACCAACATATCAACAGGATAATCAGCAATACCAACCGCAAACTTATCAGCAACAAAGTTATCAACAGCAACAAAGTTACCAACCTCAAAGTTATCAACAACCAAATTATCAACAGCAAAATTATCAAGAACCCTCATATCAGCCGCAACAACAGCAGCAACAGCCTCAACAACAGCCTATTCAAAGATCAACTGGGCGTGCTTTACCGGGGCAACCTCAATCGAATCCTTTCAGGCAAGAACCAACTGTACGTAATCCTTTCCGTCAAGGTTTAAATTAAATTAAATAAAATAATGGGAACTGGTGTAATTAAAGTGTAATTTAAATAGTGTAAATTCTGGTGTTTTTTTTTGTTAGTGTGTGGCTCTATTTCCTTCTTTTAAATATTGAAATTGTGTAAATATCACACCAACCGTTCCTTGTGTCATTTGTATATATATCTTGTTAAACTTAGCGGGTAGAATTGAAAGATGGCTTTTAATATACGGGGCCATTATATTATTGTAGAGTTGTACTATTTAATAAAACACGATTTTGTTATTCAAATAAAAAGAAAATGTGTACCAAGATCATGTTAGAGATATTTATATTAATTTGGGTACAAAAATAAGCAGATAATTTTGTTTTAAATTTTTTGCTGTATGGTTAGATGATATTTATGGCTCATTAAATATTTATAACTTTTTTTTTTTTTTCTAAATTTGTTTTATAAAAACAAACTAGTAATAAATATTTGGTGATCTATTTAGATGTATAGTATTATAATAATTATAAATGTTGTATCTCAAATATGAAAAAATCTTTACTGAAAAATGTGATTTTTTTTAATCTACATCATATTTGAGATGCCTTTTATAGATATGTATATGTATAAGGATGTAAATAGTATATAGAGGTGTAAAAGTTTGGAAATTTTTTTAAATAGGTATGATAACTTATGTAAATTAATTCGCTATAATAATAAAAAAAAATAAATATATTTAATAGAAATCTATAATTCGTTAAAAATATACAAATTTTAGTTCTTAACATATATCTACTATATTGACTGTTTAAAAAAATTATCCATACTTTATATAATATTATATATAGCATGTCCTTGGATTCACTTTAAATTAAAGGATTGTTTTATTATAAAAGTTGTAATATTTAACAAGATTTAAAAATGAGAAATTTGAGCGCTCTTCAATTTATCCAAGGACATATTGCATACAGCTTGTAATGTTAATGCGATAATCTTCAATATTCTATTCGATCCTTGGAGAGGAAGAACATAGTAAACTGGTGTCCCCTGCATCCTCTTTGAAGGTGAGTAGCTTTAATGTTTTAAATCAAACATCACCGTGTATTATTGAATTTTTGGATTGTTTGGAAAAAGTTGACATGTTCTTAACATTTATATTTATCCCCCATACAACAAAGTTCGACAGTAAATAAGGAATTATATTGAATAGAGATATTTACAAAATCAATTTATATCAAAAGCATTCCATCTTATCTATTATGCAATTAACATAAAATATTTTTTTGTCATTCTCAACTACGGCAAAGATGGTAAAGCTAATGTGGTATTTCAATTCTTCTTTAGAATCGCTTGGAATCATATTGTTATGTCAAAGAAAGCGTTAAAATTAGGTCAACAAATATTAAACTTGAATTAACAAGGACCATATACAGACCATTCCACCGAAAGCGATCCATTTTAAATGATGGGGGAAACTCTTTCACCAATAAGGCAAAACCAGATATTGGCTTCCCTCGCCTTCAGACATAAAAATATATTTCGTCATGTTTTGATCTGTCTATTGGAATGTGAAGATGTTCTCCCAAAATGATGCAACTCTCGCGGTGTAGTTTTTGTGTGTGTCTAATTGTGTTCTAATGGCTTTGTGACAGCATCGTACCGCCTTTTATAATGCCGCGCTGTTAATCACTTTGCTCGCAATAGCGAAAGGTAAGTCGATCCGGATTTTCAGCTCACCGAAAAAATGTCACCGTCTCTCCGGAGAACTGAAATCCGGCTCCTATCGTTCACCACAACGATAGTCAGCCGCCTAACCACTGCGGCTATCTACACGATATTTAACTATAGCAATAATGGAGTGTGCATATGTGATTAAACAAAAAAATTAATAAAAAAACCCGTCGAGTGTGGTGGAAATTATTTAGGAATGGATGAAGATAGAAGATACCTACCTAAAACTTTTGGACTGCAATAGCCGCAAACGAACGATTAACAACAACACTTAGATATGTAATCACTGGACGAAGTTATCAGGATCTAAAATTTAGCAGCATATCTTCACGAGCCTTCAGTCAAATTATTCCGAAAACATGTGAAGCAATATTCGTTTTCGTGAGGTGATTTAGAACAAATAATATTAAATTAAAAAAATAGTACCTACCATAATGAAGGGACATATATCATTAAATCCACAACTCGATCGTTTAGACTTCTGTACTTTTTTATACTCCCTTTGAGCGCAGCGTATTAATTTTGAGTCCTTCATTATATTGTGACCTCCCTCCCCAACAAATAAACAAATTATTTTGAATTTTTTTGTTTTATTCTATCTAAAAGATTTCTATTTTGTCTTTACTTGATATATCATCCAAAAACTTTAACCGGCAATAATTAATTGGAAAATATATTTTGTTTTATTTCGGCTATAAGACTTGGTTTAAACGGAAGTTATTGCACTAACAATGATTGAATAAAAAACGTAATCTGAGGTCTTATTTTAAATAATTTAAATCAATTTTTCCATATTGACCAATGACAGGCTTCAGCTTAATAATTGTAGGAATCATCCATGAATGATTTATGATAATTTATTTATGATGAGTTTTAAAACGGGTCGATATGGAGCTGACTAGAAGGGATAACGTGGAGGGACGAGTAACATTTTTTCAGAGTTTAATCGGATCGACTTGCCATCTGATTAATAAAAGGCGAATGATTCAAACAACACAGAAAAACTACACCGCGAGAGTTGCAGCCAAAAAATGCGATTATATGACACAGGAGGGATAATAAAAGTCAAGTAATCTGTTAATAATATTCAAACAATCCAAAAATCGATTAGATACAAATTAATAATATTACAATCTTTATATTTATGTGATGAGGGCCAAAAGTCTCCTCTCCACTTCTTTGTGATAACTTTCGAATACGTCAAAATATGAAGGTGTAGTAAAAAGAAATCTATTATTTTTGCATGAAATTGAAGGCTTTAATTACCATAGTTTGTTAGAATGATACGATTTAAATTTTGTTCGATAACTTGTTGCCATTTTGAAGGTAATTTCATAATGCATCTTTTATAGAAGTCCTCCTCCCTATTAGCAAAAAATTGAGACAGTAATTTTACACAAGCCTCTCTGGTGGCCAGCAAAATTATTCGCCATGGACAGAAACAGATGGTAATCACTTTGGGCCTCCCAACCAAGCTCCTGGCGCTTCTGGCGAGTCACTATCGGTGTGTGTGGCCTGGCGTTGTCTTGATGGAACACAATGTCTCTGCTATTGGCCAAAGCTGGCCGCTTCTGGGCGATTGTTTCCTTCAGACGATCCAATTGTTGACAGTACAGTTCCGAAACACACAGCAAAACCTTCCTGGTCGTCAATCTTGGTTTGGCCACTGTTTTCGCCGGTTGACCGCGATTTGATCACGACCGTTTTCGATTGACATTATCATAAGTGATCCACTTTTCAGAAATGGGTCGATTATTTTGCGATTGGAAATTCGGTCCATGAGGTTTTTTTTTGCGTTAACTCGTGTGGCACTCATACATCACATCGAGCTCCTTTTTATATCCAGCCTTATTCAAATGGTTCCAAACGGTTTTTTTTTACAATCTTTAGCTCTTGGGCAATCGAAACAATGATTACATGCCGGTCGGATTCGACAATGTCCATGATTTTGTCGATATTTTCGACAATTGGCCTTCCAGTGGGTGGTATCGGAGAAAAACTTTGATACGCGCTGTAACAAAACTGAGCCAACTAATCACAAAACTGGTAGAAAAGTTTTTTTAGTAGGAAATCTCATCTTTCTAACGCCATCTAGTGGAACCCGATCGGACTTATACAACACGTGAAGCCATCTATTGGAAAAATAATGGATTTCTTTTGGTACAATATTTTGGTAAAAATAAAATATTTCGACACAATTTGAAGTTATCAACATATATCTTTGGGAGGGTTTTGGATCTTATATTGTATTAATATATTTGAGATTTTAGTTTTATATTACCGTTGAGTTTGATATTCTTTAATATAATACTACTAAGATAAGTAATATATCAACTGAGATCACATACATATCAGAATCGAATGATTCGCTTGTTACAAGGTGATAGGTCATTTTAATGACCAAATTAGTCTATAAGTGATGTAGCTAGGTAAAAAAATCTATAAATTATAGATAGATATATATTATAATAAGAAGCACAAATAATAGTCCGCATCACCAGCCCTTTACTTACCACCAAGGAAGGATGATTTCGGAAAATTTTTTAAATTATAAATTCAAGTTTTGTATTATTTTTATGAATAGTGAATAGTATTTGAAAAATTATAAAAAATTTTCCGAATTATCTCTTTCCTTGTCACGTAAATATATAGTGTATCCTTTTTGCTATTTATTGTAACTATTGTATATTTGTAAAACGTTGGATTTTATTAACATAGTTCTCGACTCAAATATAGCGGTCAATTTCTAGTGTGTATACAGTTTAACAAAAAAAAACATATTCGTAAATTAGGTGTTTGAGAAGTGCAAGTTAATTCCGTCTTGATTTGCGATTAGTATAAATACGTTCTGAAAGAAGAAAACCGAAAATATTGCTCAGCTATGTAGATATATTTCTCGTATCACTATAACTACCACTACAAAGAAAAAAAAACTAATGCGTGTATATCTTTTTCTAAATCTCCCCGATCCCCCGAAAAAAAAATATATATCAGATAGTTATATAATATAAATCATTAAAATATATATTAAATATAAATTGTATATTCCTAAAATGAGACCTAATCTGATAAAATCCAATCTAAATTAGTCCGCGCTTACGCTCTATACTATGTTTCATTTAATTTTCATAGGAATACAGAAATGTATAGATTAGAATAAGCTTTTTAGTTGTAAAATAGGCATACTTTGTACGATATTGAAAGTCGCGAAGCAATAAAGTAAAAAAGAGACAAGTTAATTTTTAAGGAAAAAAAAATGAAAACGTTTTCTGTTAAGATTTTCGAATTTATTCAACATCGAATATATTATATACATATATCACGTAATAACTAAAAGATAAAATGATTCTTTTTACAGTGAATTACAGCTAATATCATATGTAGAGGATCGTTATTTAGTATTGGTGTTATACGAGGACAGTTAGTTTCATTGCACGACTTGTGATTCACATAAATATTGGTGTTAGGGTTTTTTGAAAGAGTTGGTACCGCAATCAAATGATTCTACTTGTATCAACAGTTATGCCTCGATATTTTAGACTGTGCTTTTCGGCAAAGTCAGCGTCTACAACTTTATCCATATTCTCCGTCTCTAACTCACTAAATCTCTCAGTCGCTACCATCAGCTCAGACTTGGCAGGGTTTAGCCTAACTCTCCACTTTTGAAGGGAGAACTGGAGAAGTGAGATGTATTGGTTAAACTTTCGCAAAGTAGTTGCAGAGTGGTAGAAGTATAGGCAAGGATTTTAGTGATGTAACTGCTAGGAAAGTCGTGGCGAAAGATGTTGTAAACTACTGGCTTTAGATATGGTCCCTGTGGGACACCAGCCGTGGCCGGTTTGTAAGCAGATAAAGCATAGCCTATCTTGATCTGGAATGATCCATCGATCGCATTCTATCTATACACTAAGAACAATATTAACCGGACACTTGAGTCATATGTTTGATGATCAAATGCTTTAATAACATCTGACCAAAGCCGCAATTTTTTCTTGGGGAATTTGGTCCCATTTCGCAGTTAGGGCTTTTCCTAATCTCTCCAATGTCGGAACACATCATCCCAACATGTACCATACCATGTACCATGTTCTACCGGTTTCAAATCAAGGCTTCGTGATGGCCATGGCAACAATGAAACGCTAACTTCTTATAAGTAAGCTCGTGTGATCCTTGCAGTGTGTGGAAGGCATTATCTTGTATTAAACGAATTTTTTCGGCAATAAATGACGCAAAAACATAATTTAATGTAATGATCGCTTCATGTGTCCTAATCCAAATTTGCCTGCCAACATCATTAGCCCACCTCTACCAAATTGCAAATTGCACTCTTGGTGCTAAGCTTCAGGCTTCAGAAAAACACTCACCAGTATATAGAGTGAATCTGGACTCATCAGTAAACAGCACAGTGGACCATTCTTCAAGACCCCAATTACCAAATTGTAAAGGTTATGACCAATACTCTGCAGAAACAAAATCTGTTGTAGGTCTTCAGGGCCTCAATACATCTTTTATAATCTAAACGTCTACGGATTGTATATATTGACATTATGTTGTTATGAACATTATTCAATCTTTTTGTGTCCCTCTGCCTACTTCCTAAAACCTTTGCATGACATCTTGGATAGTACTTGGCTGAATTTCTAAACAGTTTGCGATGTAATGCAGACTTTGTCCACTATTTTGTGAAGTAACAGCTTGTGCAACTGACGTATCTTTTTCGTTTTCATTTTTGAAAAACAATTGCTCAACAAATTAAGCATGTTACTACGCAAATAACTTTCAAGAAAAATAGTATAAGACATCTTTCTTTGCGACACATACTCTGCCTTTGAATTCTACCTTTAAGTCCCTTTAATGTACGGGGTTTAGCCACATAAACGCGATTTTTTAAGTAACCCAAGAGGAATAAATCGCACCTAGTGAAGTCTGGAGAACGCAAATGCCAAGACGTATCTTCAAGTCTTGCCGGAACAGAATTTTATTCACGGTTAATCGTCTAATACGAAACTCTCTTAAAAAAAGTTTCTGATCGTGACACCATATTGGGACTCGTTGCGAGTGCAGCAGGCATTTGTGGAGCTATCTGGAATTTGTCTCTGCCCAGTACCGATAGTTTGTTAATTTTCATGTACAAAAGAAAGTGAGACACATCTAACATTGAAATTGTTCATTGTGAAACTGGAATTTCACGTGCATAAGGTCATCAATCCTGTCTGTTTCTCGTAGTCATTTATCGTATCTAGGGAACAAATGGCGCCAACAGTGCCACGTTTCTAATTGATAAAACTTGGAAACTATAACAGTTAAGCCCCTTGCACACGAGACCTGTTGGATCCTGCTGGATGGCTTGCTTGTTGCTGTGCAGGCTACGGTGCTGGCTGGCGTGCTCTAAAGTGACGACACAGCACAGTGCAGGCTTCGCTGCTAGTTTTCGGTGATCGGTTCGGTGCTACTTTTACGTGTTTTTTGCAGCAGGCTTGCACGAAAAAAGTCAATCAGGACGCAGCATTTCAGCACACATGCGCAATGCCAGCAGAAACTCACGAATGTGCTTTTCGGCAAAGTCAGCGTCTACAACTCTATCCATAGTCTCCGTGTCTAACTCACTAAATCTCTCAGTCGCTACCATCAGCTCAGACTTGGCAGGGTTTAGCCTAACTCTCCACTTTTGAAGGAGAACTGGAGAAGTGAGACGTATTGGTTAAACTTTTGCAAATTAGTTGCAGTGTGGTGGAAGTATAGGCAAGGATTTTAGTGATGTAACTGATAGAAAAGTCGTGGCGAAAGATGTTGTAAACTACTGGCTTTAGATATGGTCCCTGTGGGACACCAGCCGTGGCCGGTTTGTAAGCAGATAAACCATAGCCTATCTTGATCTGGAATGATCCATCGATCGCATTCTATCTATACACTAAGAACAATATTAACCGGACACTTGAGTCATATGTTTGATGATCAAATGCTTTAATAACATCTGACCAAAGCCGCAATTTTTTCTTGGGGAATTTGGTCCCCATTTTTTTTTTTTTTTTGGAGCAGATGTGCAGTGAAGGTATACCATCATGTCAAAGTCGCAAAAGTTACAGTCATAAGATACATCTCAAAAGTGGTCAAATTATAGCCCTCATTGATTCTTATAAAGATGAGGAATGCTTATACGCCGTGGGGTCTCCGAATTTCCACAATAAACATTTGCGAAGGGCTGCTCTGGAGAGGGTTGGAAATAAAGTGAGGGACATTGCCAAAATATTTCTTCCGCATTCCTTATGTTGCAGCCAAGGTCTGGTGCAAAGCCTACGCTTGTTTTTCTGGTTATTTCTCCACTTGAACAAATCAATAATAACAAATGCAGTAACTGGTGCTCGTCATCGACGAATAAACATTAGTGCGTCGTCCATCTTTGTTGACATGATGAGCAGTGCAAGCACGTCACCACACAGGAGAGCCAGCGTCGTCTGATTTCGAGCCTGCTGCTTAGCACGCAAGGTAGCCAGCACAGCTGCCAGCAAGCCGAACCAGCAAGGAAACAGATGTTGGAAAACAAGCCTCGTGTGCAAGGAGCTTTAGACTAATGTTGTTCTTGACTTCTTGCAGAAAATTTTATGCTCTAGAAAAAAAGGTTTTACAAAATTGTTTATAGGCTTTTTTGAACAGTTTTGAACGACTTTGAACAAGGCGAATTATCAATAAATTTGGGTTTCTTTGTAGAGTATAAAATTTTCTACAAAAAACTTCCAACAACACTATTTTAACTGTTGTTGTTTACTATTCGTGAGTAGTGACTATAGGTAACTATTTTACCGACTTAGCATATCTCTTTACGCCTGGCAAGATTCAGATGTGTAAATAGATGAATTCTAAAACGATTTTAGCTGTAAATCATTGTAAGAATTTAGATAATTGAAGTAAATAAACAAGCGATATTGTAGGTTTGTAAGAACATCTATAATAAAGGTATGCATTTTCTTTCGACAAAAGCAACTCCGTTGTTGTACTGCTATATCGCTGTATCCTTCGATAAATATAAACATTTATACAAGATAGTACTGTGAATACTCATATTTAAATAGTTTATTAAAGTAAATTTATTTTATATTTTGGTGGTGTTAGCTAACCTGTAAAAAACAAATTCTATAATGAACCGCAAAGAATATGTCTTGTAACAATATGAAATATATATTCTTCCATTGTTATTTTATAAATACCTACATAATACATATGTATATTTAGTCTTATAGACACTATATTTCTAAACATAATCCTTGTAGCCTTGTAGTCAATCCGGTCATAATAACTGTATAATTATACATAACACATGTCTTTAAAATAGTGGAAGTAACATTTAAATAGATAAGTTAAAAGATATATAATATATATGTATGGAATATAAATTTTATTCTTTAAATGTATATTTATCATTTTAAAAGAGTTAGAAATAAATAATATTATATATACATACATAGGTACTCAATGCGGTGCTGTTTATATTTAAAAAAAGCTGTTGTAATTCTCACAATTTTTCCAGATATTATTATTGGTTGATTGCGAAAATTTGTGAACATTTTTGTTGATTAATATTTGTTATAATACTACAGGTTTTATTTTAGTTATCGTAATAAAAGTGTAAATGCATTTTTGTGTTAAAACTTTTAAAATACTTCACGTTCTAAAAATATTTACGTTTTGATGTATGCTTCTTTAGTTTTCATTGTCGAATATATGTAAAACACAGTAAATTCTGGGCAAAGTTATGAATAAACCTATTAAAAAGTAATTGTTAAGAAAATATTGGTTTCATTTCATCTCCTTAGACAAAATTGGTACAAATATGTATAGCATCCTTCAATATGTATAGACCAGAAATCAATCAATAGGAATCTTACTTACCGACAGGTAAGTATACATTAGAGCAATACTACAATTTCCAGATTGATATTGTCTCAATACAACAACATTATAAAAAACGGGCGATAATTAAATTTTCAGCAAAATACTTTGAGACTTTTATAACAAAACCTGCAAGTAAATCTCTTTAAGATTTAACGAAGTGAAATTCCAATAGGTAGAGCGTATTGTTATGTCAGTATTCTTGTAACGAAGCTAATTTATCCTGTGGAAATAGGAGACGCAACTCGCCGTGGATATCGTGTTTGTTGTGCCCTGCAATTTCAAAGTTTAAACTGGAGGTGAACAAGTGAAAGAGACAGAGGGCAGGCTTATAGCGAAAGGGAAGAAGTGGAAAGCTTTGTAGCGCCTCTATGTAGTACACTACACCCTGACAATAAACCCCTCCGGGTGACGGTAGATAACGAACTTGGGGTGATTTGCAATGCGGTTGCCCTCTGTTATACAATGGAACCGACAGAATTAGCCAATTACAGTTACCCTACGTGCACTATATTTTAATTACAATCTGATAATGACTTACATTTGTAATGTAATTTCGTGTTACGGTTGACATTTTAATTACATACATTTTTTCGACTGTTGCAGTTCTGTGACGAGTGCTGTTGACGAAACGTGTACGGTTCAAGTTTTAAAAGAAAGGTTATAATTATGTCGGGTTCATGTATGTCGTAGGGAGTCCAAGTGGGGTTTTTCACTGCTGGACATTTTTCAGGTTAGACAAGTGTACTTCCAAGTAGTTTGCATTTTTTTACAGATAATACAGGTACATTTTGATATCTTTTAAGTAAGTTTTCTGGTAGAGTAAATAAAAGCAATTTAATATGTACTGAAGAACTTGCCCATCTCCTTCTTTAAGCCAATGTTCAAGTATTCCTTCTTTATAAAAATTTTCTGTATTTACCCTATGCATATATATTAATTAGCACTGCGAGCCTAGCTGGCCCATGGCTTAGTTCATCATCTTCTTCCATAACTCCCTACTCTTGGCTTTTCCCCTCCATCCGGTAATTCTTAACTACTTTAGATCTTTCTCCACGTCTGTTATCCATCTTGTTTTTGGTCGACCTTTTCTTCTCTTTCCACCTATTGAGCTTGACATCAAAGGTTTGAGTACTCTCGTTTCCATGAAAGACATCCACTTGGATGGAACAGTGATCGAACGCAAATCAGAAGTTAAATACTTAGGAATAACCCTAGATTCAAAACTTCTGTGAAACAGACACATAGAACTGACAATGAATAAGGCAACAAGGGCCTTAATGATATGCCGGAACCTCGCAGGTAAAACTTGGGGTTGCAACCCAAGTATACTACAATGGCTGTACGTCAGTATAGTAAGACCTATGGTAACGTACGGGGCAAGAGGAGTAGGAGAACACTCTACGTACTCCCTAAAGGAAAACACTATCAAGTGGTATGTGGACGGGTCTAAAACCGATAAAGGAACAGGTGCAGGCATATTTGAGCCAGGAACCAAATATTCCGAGCCAATGGGGCGGCCCCAGCGTCTTCCAAGCGGAGATCGGAAGCAGAGCATTGCAATTTTCTGCGACAGTCAAGCAGCCCTAATGGCATTGAGCTTTAACACGATCAGCTCGAAATTGGTCTGGGAATGTCTTGATAGATTAAACAACCTGGGCAAGAATAATAGAGTTGCACTATACTGGGTACCAGGACACACTGGAATCAGAGGCAACGAAGAAGCTAATTCACTAGCAAGAAAGGCCGCTACAACTCCGTCTGTGGGACCTGAACCGTTCTGTGGTATAGGGACGAGCACCTACAAAAAGGAACTTAAAGATCGGGAAGAGAGCCTCAGAGCATCCCTCTGGGAGAATTTTCCTGGTCTGAGACACTCCAAGATCTTCCTTGGAAACTACAATAAGCATAGAGTAAAAACTTTGCTGGAACTTAGCAGGAATAGATTGCGCATCCTCACAGGGTTCCTTACAGGGCACTGTCACCTTGGTGAACACATGGCAAGGATAGGTCTAAAACAAAATAGCGACTGCAGGTTCTGCGGGGCTGAGGATGAAAATCCGGAACACCTGACATCTTACTGCACCGCCATCATAGAAACCCGCGCCAGCCATCTCGATAAAGACGTTATAGACGAAGAAGACATACCTTCTCTGAAACCATCACAGCTAATGCAGTTTATCAAAGCTCTTGGACTGGATGGGGAGCTGTAGGAGCGGGCATACCCCCAGCAGCTTACAGCTCACGCAAGGGTTGCACAATAGATGAATAGGTCGCAGCGCAATATCACCCTCATTTCAAATGTACAAATCTACTCTCGTTCCATCATCCTTTCCACGTGGTCCATCCACCGCAATCTTTGCGTTCTTATTAACCCTATTATGTTTGCCTCTTGATAAAGTTCTTCCAGTTACTTGTTAGTTCTTCTCATCCATCTATCTCCCATTTTCTTTCCTTCAAATATTCTTCTAAGTTCCCAAATCTCCAATGTTGGTTTTTTCCTCATTTATGTGGAGGCCCATTGTGATTGCTTTTTTTTCTAACCTTCTAGTTACATTTACTAGTTCTTCTCGACTTCTTGATAAGATTACAACATCATATGCGAACATTGGTGCTGTTTATGATAAACAATTCCAGTTCTATTAATATTTGTGTATTTTATCATTTTTTCCAGTACTATACTAAAAAGCACTGGCGACAGTAAATTCCCTTGTCTCAATCCTTCCCTGATCTCAAGTTTTCTTGATATTTTGTTATTTATTCGCACTACACTTTGTGTTTCATGTAATGTTAGTTTTATCATATTAATCAACTTTCTATTTACTTTCAGTTCTTCTAACGTTCTGTAGAGTTGCTTTCTTTTCAGTTTATCATACGCTTGCTTGAAATCTATAAATAATGCCATCGTGGGTTTTTCATGTTGGTAACTTTCTGCTTGGATTTCTGGACCTTGGACCTTGCCTAAATCCACATTGGTAGTCTCCTACACCATGCTTTCAGCCTCCTCTGTTAGTTTATTTTTATGTGTGTTGGCAATATTTTGTAGGCTACGTTTAAAAGTGAGATGCCTCTGTAGTTGCAGCATTCACTTTTATCCCCTTTTTTAGTATTGGGCTAAAGCTTGTCCTCCGTATTTAAATAATTCGGCCGTTAATCCATCAGTTCCCTGGCTTTTATTGCTTTTCAATTTGTTTATTATCTCTGAGATCTCCTCTTTACTTGGTGATGGTTCTTTATTTTCTCGTTGACTCACTTGCACGTTGATCTTGTCTACGTCATTTTCTACTTCCTCTTCGTCGTTAAATAGGTCGCAGAAGTATTCCCTCCATTTATCGAGACTCTCCTCCTCTCCTTTACCCTATAAGTATTTCGAAAGTATTTGGTTAATGCTGTCATATCTTTGGGATAGTTATGTCCTTTTAATTTTTCTTCTAAATATTCTTTGATTTGTTCTAAGTTTAGACTTCCTTACAATTATTGTAATAAATTTGGATTGGACCCTATTTCTTTTACCAACCATTCACTGGTTATCTATTTTTGTAGTTCCTTTGTAACGAGTTACTAGTTCTATTGGAAGATGTGCCTCGTTAAACCAGGCAAAATATGTTCTTTCACCTTGACAGCTGCCCAGCATATTTTTCAATTCATTTCTGGCGAAAGTTAGATGAAATATATCCAAACCGATGGATAAGAATGGAGAGTCTCTTTTCCTGGTTGGTAAGGTCACCCGACTCGACTTTTCTACTTTTATTTGTGTCCACACAGTTCTTTCTTTTTCATACAAGTTTTGGATTTTAAACTTTGACAAATAGATTGTCTTCCCTCTCTCTTATTGTGACAGATATGAAGAAATGTCATTAACGAAAATTATCTGGCATTAAACGGGCTTTCAATTGATGCTGTCAACGTAGCAGGAAATTTAGATATGGATCCATTATGGCCTATAATGGTCATCGTTAAACCGCTCCTTAAGAAAATAAACTGTAATGATGTCAACAACTGCAGACCTTTTTTAGAAAGTTTTTGAAAGCATTATGAATAAAAAATTAAATCGTTACTTCGATCAATTTAATTTATTTTCACCTAATCAGCATTCTACTGATACCGCTCTATTTAACTTCTTTAAGCAGATAATCTCAAACATTGACGCTCAACTTTCTTGCCTAGGATTATGTTTTCATTTGCACAAATTAGAACAATATGGAATTCGTAGGATTACCTGGTTTAAATCATGTTTACGTAACAGAACTCAAAAGGTCTCGTGCTATGGTAGGTACCAAATCGCGCCCATTAACAACGAATATCGGGGTTCCTCAGGGATCCATATTAGGCCCAAAACTTTTTCTTATATACAATGTCAACGATTTTCCCAAATGTCTCGACATTTCCATTAATTTATCAATGTATGCTGATGATGAAAATTTAAGTTGGTCTACTCATATAGATGGTGTTTGCAATGCTCTGTCAATTATATCAGTTTTAGGAAAAAAGTGAAAATATATTTATTAATTTTAAGTTGTTACTCCTGCTATTATTTCTTAAACATCTAATGCTGTTCTAAGTTTCGACGTTTTTTGTTGTTATGACTTATTTCTATCATGTAACATAATTTTTATCTGTTCATGTTTTGAAATGAATAAAATATTATTATTATTAGTTACGTACCCTAGCCATAAAAGTTGGAATTATAAAAACTTTTTCCCGGACAACCTAGGATAAATAGTTTTCGAGATACAGTCGTTTACCTCGCTTTGTGACCTGCCCTGTACATACAATCCAAACATTTGGGAAACTTTCTATTGTCATAAACAATAAATTGGTTAAATTTATGACTTTTAGCGGGTTCAGTTCATGACTTTTAGCACGATCGTAGTTCAGTTCAGTTTAAAAAATGATGATTTTAATATTTTCAAGACTTTTGAAAAGCTGGTTTGTAAAATTTCTTGAAATTAGATATGTAAAGACCTCCAGATTTAATTCAGAGATTAGACAGATCTTTATTCCAAAGACTTCAAATTTCAATTTCAGTAAAAGTTGGCAAGGAAAGCTTTTCCACTGCTGTAAAAACATCATGTCTTAATTTGAAATTTTCTATTAATAAAATTAAACACCATTCGTTGACAATAACATCATTTATCATTTATCAGCTTGGACTAACTCATGTGAGTCCTAAGCAAGATTTAGTAAATGAAGGGAGACTACAGTTCGGATGTTGACAATGATAGAAGTAGGCAAGTATTTTATTTTATTGCAGCTATATTTGTTTCCTTATTGGAAGAGGTAAGACACCTAACAACTTTAGAAAATCAATTTGAAGGAAAAATATCTTTAAATCATTGATCAGTTTCCGACCCATTCTTCTTTTTATATTTCACTTCCATTGAAAGCTGTCTTTAAATTTTTTGTAGAAGGATGAATAAATTTGAGAAACCAAAAATGCAATATTATTAGATACTCCTAATATACTCATCATATTAATTAATTTTTTGTAGGGACAGGGATGCACAAAACTTTGATTAAGTATAAGTTTATTGGTAATAATAATAGATCATTATAATACCACCACAAAACTGTCATCAACTTTCATCTCTAAACTGACAACTCCAAACTGACTCTCATTTTATTTATCCGCCAAACTTATTGTAGATCATTCATATCTCGGCCATCCTATACTTCATTCTTCTCGAATGTGTCGTCATCACTCTCGGTCTGCAGCCATAATTTCATGTTATCCACGCTAGAGGTGGTTTTCTTGGGTCGCTCTTGTGTCCCTATCTTTTCTAACGCGTATCTATCAGGTCCGATATTCTTTGTTACTTTGTAGGGTCCTAAGAACTTCGGCAGAAGTTTTGATAAATTTTGGAACTGTGTACGCAGAATAGTAATTAAATCGCCAACTTTGTACTTAGTAGCGGACTTTCTCTTCTTGTTGAATGCCGCTATCTGTCGCTTTTGGACGATTTCCAGTTCAATTTTATTGCATTCATGTATTCAATTACATATTCGAATTCCTCTAATATCAAAACCCACCTTGCAAGTCTGATATCTAAGTCTTTTTTATTCATAGTTACCGCAAACGCTAAACAATTGGTCAAGATCTTGAATTTAATTCCTGGAAGATATACTCGACATTTCTTTAGAACTTCAACCACTTCTAACACTTCCAGCTCTTAGCTATGATTTTTTTTAGCATCGTTGGTTTTCTTGCTCCAATAATAAACTGGATGTAGCTGACCATTTTCTGTATCTTTTGGGAGTAATACTCCTCAAAAGCCATCTTGAGATGCATCAATATGAAGTTCAGTCTGGTGTTCGTGGTTAAATATCTCAAGCACCGGTTCGCTCAACGGTTTTGCTATCAACCTATAGTTTTTTATGTATTTCCTGAAGAATCCTGTTAACCCTAGGAAGCTCTGTACTTTCTTCACGATTGTGGGCTCAGGAATATTTGCAACAGCCTCAATTTTCTTTGTTGATGGTCGAACCATTCCTTTCTCTATTGCATGTCCCAAGCATGTCATATTGTCTTTGTGAAATTGACATTTCTTTCATTTAAGCCATTCTCTTCCGCTACTCGCAAGACAATCTTCAATTTTTCTAATCCGTCTTCTACGTCATTCGAAGGTATAATAAGATCATCCACATAAGACATGACAATGTCTTAGATTTAAAAATATATTTATCAAAGCAGGTAGGGAATTTAATTTTACTTAATTAAAAACTTTTTTATCGCTTATATCACTCACCGTATTTTATATCTATTCCATCCTCTTTAGCCTGACATAAATATATGATAATAGCAACAGACACCGATGCAGCATTAAAGGAAGAAGGGTGTATTAAAAGCATCCGGCCATTAAAATAAACCCTCACCCGTAAGGTAGATTGTTTCTGGCTCATGAAATTTTCTTTTGTGGGGAGTTTCTTGAAACAACAAGGATAATATCAAACGTCAACATAAATGGAAATATATCTTCGGTGCATGCAGCATTTAATAAATTGGATTTTAATTAAAAGCACAAAGGCGAGGAGAGACTTTGTACCAAAAAAGGAAATCGACATCTTTCGATGTTAGTTTAATACTTAGGTAACTTTTGTGTGTATAAAGTTCGTCAATTATCACTTCTTTCATTTCCGTTAACCGTTAATCGTTTCCTGTATACAACGAAGATATTATTTATTTTCATTATGTCACCTGAATAGACACATATGTACTTTATGGCTTTCACTCAATTGTTATATCATTTATTGCTTGTAAATATTTAACAGAAATGAAATCGTATTGATTTTGCTACCGTACTATTATTTGATCTATAATAAAGGTTTAAAGATGTGTGAGATTATTAAGACAATACTGATGTCATGTTGAATTTATATCAAAAATCTCACAGCATCTGGCAATTAAAATTAAATATAGAAAATTGTAAATGTTGAACAAGGTTAAGTTTTAAATATCAGTATTTCCAGCAGAGTAGAACCGGCAATTCTTCCAAACCTCAGTTCTGGTAACGAGTTGCAGATATTTCTCTGTTGGTGCTCATATGGAGTTTGTCATGATCAAAACCTCTCAATGGAGAAACAGTCAAAAACAAGTAAGACCATATATATTTGTAACAATCTCAAAACATCCAGAAACTTGGCTTTAATTTTTTGAATAGCTTTGAACACACATGATATTTGCGTTGGATATTTACTAGCGACTGACAAATTAACTTAATGCTAATTCCATTTTCCACGTCGCTAGATATATTTAGATAAATTTTAATTACATTAAGAAGTAGGTACCTGCCATTTTCCCATATTGAACATGTATACAAACTCTCTTAAGAAAATATTTCCTTTAACCGAAGTGCGTTTCTCTTTACTCTACACTCGTCTAACGAATTCGCCACGTCTACTCAACTTAATTAATTCTTTGATGATACCAATTCATCAATTCTACAAACATGCTCGCTGCTCGGTTTCGAAGAGATGTCTAGCAAAACCTGTGAAAGGGTGAGCATTTCTAGTGGCACTGTGGAGTGTCCTCTTACTTCCTATACCTATAGTATACACATACATACATACACCTCGTCTCTCATATATGTTCTCTACGTATACGTTGTATCTATGGTACACACTAGGCGAGCTGTCGCTTTGATAAAGAGAAACAAAACTCCCTAGAGACGAAGGGTCTGACCCACTCTTCAAATAATCGATAAATTACAGGAGACTATAGTATGAATAGCTTGTGTGTCTGTACGAATACCTACGTGTAGTATAAGCGCGATATTTATTAATAGTATATATTCTGTTAAGCGTGTTAAAAATAACTGAAATCAAAATTTTAAATAACTCTCATCTCATCCTCATGTCATCGTTAGAGAAGGTAGCGTGGCCGAGCGGTCTAAGGCGCTGGTTTAAGGCACCAGTCTCTTCGGAGGCGTGGGTTCGAATCCCACCGCTGCCAAATTTGATTTTTTTATGTTGATAATAAAATTTAATTCTAAACTATTTGTAACGAGTTTTAAATTTAATCAAGCAATGTCTCCTTTTTCGCCTTCAATTTTGGTATTACATCCTTTTTTGCGTGTTCATTCAAGTTCGTTTTCTTTCTACCGCCGCCTATCTCGAATGTAAATTATTTCCCCGACGCGAAAAATACAACAAAAAGAAAACTGGTGTCGTCGAGGGTTAGACTCTCAGGCCCCGTTTCAATCTACTACAAAATATCGAAACCATTCAGAAACACACTTGGCCAAATTGAATGTGTCAATAGGATTTTTCCTTGAAAAGATAAATCTGAGTAAGGGAAAAGCCATCTCGGAAAATTATTGCTGTAATGGTGGTGATGAAAATAGGTCGATCAGATGTAGTTATGTGCAGCAAAGCAGAATTTGTTAGTATTTCAGTCCGAATCAATTAAAACTAGCTCGAATAGAACTTTATTCTTGGCTTCCCGTAATATGAGAAAAATTTTTATGATGATTCATCATTACAGTGAGCCTTCCGTAAGTCTTCATTCTATGACCTATTCTGTCTCTGTTATTTATAAAGTATTTCACTATCCTTTAGAAATAGCTCTCTAGTTCTGAGGCAAAACAGTTTAAAATGGTTATAGAATTAAATCAGAATTATTGTGTTTTTTTCATAAACTCAGTATTTCACTCTTTATTCAGAACTAAACTATCAGGAGAATAATTCCAAAAAATTCAAAATTAATTGAATACTTACAGTGGAGATGATATAAGTTGCAAACTCGATGCAAAAATGTAATTTAACATGGTCAACTGCACTACTTAAAAAATTGAAGTAATTAATTAAAATTAAAAACATATTCAAATTTAAAATAAAAATAATTCGGAAGGGAAGACTAACGTACACAAGACAAATAGGATCTAATATTTTAAATTGTCAAAATTGATAAATACAAGCGATACGAAATAGGTACAGAACTGAAAAAACGAAGGCATCAAGATGGAAATAGATCGAGAACAGCTGATTGAAAATACAGGTTGTACCAAAATAATTCAACTATTGTTACGTTGCAGAATATTGCAGTAAATGTTACTTAATTGATTAGTGTCTGATTTAAAATTGACGGTACTATATTGATGTATGTGAAACATTTCGAGGAAGAGCCTCTTCTTGTACATAGTTGGTATCTGAGTCTAATACTTTGACATTGTCAAAATCAAAGCGCAAGATCTCTTGCCCGAACGACAATCACTGACCTATGTAGTAGCTCTGACATCCCAAACACGGTACTTTGTACACAATATGGTTTTTGTAATCTAAGGGCGTTTTTTCTTTGACAACAGTGAATAAATTCCTAATCGTCAAAGTATAATATTTTGCTATTGATAATTGATTGAAAGGTTTGAAGAAAGTGACTATTTGATTTGTTTAATTCTCTATAAAAGGTAATTTTTTATATTTTAAAACTGTATTGTTATGTTCTATGGAGCCATCAAAGAAATTTGAATTGTAGATTAGTTTGTTGAGGATAGATTTAGGGTAAGCAATGTTGGTAAAAATCCCAAAAATCTTACTAAGATTTTCGTGCAAAAAGCTTTCGTGAGATGTGTGTGTGACACGATTTTTCATTGCGATGACCGTATTGAACTTGTTATTTTTCGGATGGTTGGAGAAATAATTTAAGTATCTACCTGATGCAGTTGGTTTTTGGTACCAATCTGTTATGATTGTATTATTTTCAGTTATAAGTTTAGCATCCAAGAATGGTATGCCTCTCAAATCGTAATTTAGGGATTACAACGTCAAGCAAGTGATCCATCACCATGAGGGCCAGAACAGGGCTGATGGGAGACCCCATTGGCGTACCAAAAGTTTGTTTATAAAATTTATTATTAAAACTAAAAAATGAATTGTTAAGAACAGAGCGAAGTAATTGCAAGAAATATGTTTGATTTAAAGTGGTGTGGTCACGGATAGTGTCCCACTAATGCTTAACTATCTCAACAACCAAACTCGAAGGGATATTCGTGAATAACGACACTACATTTAGTGAAGCTAAGATGTAGTGTTCTGGTAGTTTATGTTCTTTAATGATATTAACAAATGAAAAGGTATCTTTTATGTTGTAATTAGTTTCTTCCAATAGAGCATTAGTAAGGATCTGAGAAAGGAATTTGGATAGTTTTGTAGGTGGTAGAATTAATACAGCTGAGTATAGATCGAAGAGGAATATCCTGTTTATGTACTTTAGGTAAACAGTACAATTTCGGAGAAAGTGAGTTATAAATAACTAAACTTTTGACTGTTTTTTCTGAGAGTTCGCCTGAACGTTTTTTGAGTCTGAGTATACATGTATCATCTGCGTATGCGTATAAATTTCCGTTAAATGTTTGTTCTAAGAGATCATTCATATATAGGGTGTATAAAATTGGGGGTAGATTTCCGCCTTGTGGTATTCCAAAATCAGCATACATAGGTTCACCTGTAATACCATTTACTCTTGTCATTTGTTTTCTGTTGTAAATATATGTCTTCATCATGTTCAGCGCTTTATTTTGAAATCCATATAATTGTAGTTTCTCTATTAATTTCTCCTTAGATATTGTATCGAGGGCCATATCTGGCCATGTCTATAAAAACCACTGCAACTGATTTCTTTTGATCAAGTTCTTTTTTAATAGCGTTAGTCAAATCGTATGTTGCTGACATTGTACTGGATCTTGGCTGGAATGCATATTGTGCGTAATTTATTATGCTGTGTGTTTGTACATGTTGCATTATTTGTTTTTGTATAGTCTTTTCCAAAATTTTGTTGTTGATAGTAGAGAAATGGGTCTATAATTTTGTAGTTCCTGTGTATTACCTTTCTTATGAATGGGTACTATTATGCTGGTATTGAGATAGTCTGGGTATATTCCTTTCTGTAGTGTTTTATTTATTACTACAGTTAAAATAGATGCTACTTTATTTGCGTTTTGTTTGATTATATTGTTTGTGATTTCATCAAAACCAAGGGCTTTATTATTTTTTAACGTTTTTATTGTTCTCAACGTCTCTTCTTCCGTTGTGTCTTTGAATGTCAGAAGAGGGATGTGTTTGTTTGTGAATGTGGTTTGTGGACTTCTGTTATAGCTCTCTATTTGTTTTTGAGCTAACCTCTTTCCAATTGTTGTGAAATATCTATTAAATTCATTTGATATTGTTTTTAGCCCTCTCTTCTTTTTATTTTTGTTTTTTTGGTTTTCTTCTACAATGTTTTGACCTTTCTTAGTTAGGTCTTCAATAGTTTTTATTTTTTTGTGCCCATGTTCAATATTTCGTTAGAAATTTGTTTGTAGTCTGTTTTCAAGATTTGCACATATACAGTGTGACCAGTGAAGTCATTTTAAACGATAAAGTTGTCGGGCCTTATTTTTTTAGAGGCAATTTAAATTCTGAAGAATACCTACGCTTCCTTAATACCGAGGTCATTGAAGTTTTGGACAATATGCCTATTGACATAAGGCATAATTTGTAGTACCAGTGTGACGGTGCTCCCATCCATACTACAAGACGGGATCAAGAACGCCTCTTGGAAATATTTAGGGGCAAAGTAATTGGGCGTAATACGGAGCAATACTGGCCGGCTAGGTCTCCGGAGTTAACGCCACTTGATTTGTTCCTGTGGGGTTACCTAAAATAAAAAGTTTACAAAGAAAAACCTTTCCGTAATGTTGATCATTTGTTAACGGTGATTCGAAACTGTATTTTAGAAATAAGGCCCCTTAGTATCAGAAACTCCATTAAAGATGTATCAAGAAGAACAATTGTTTGTATTGAACGTAATGGGAGGCCTTAAAGAAAATGTGTCTGGAATAAAGCATTGTTAAAACTAAGAAGTTTTATGTAGGTTGCGTTGAGTCTTATTTCGCAACAGCGGTGCAATTTACAAAAAAATTGGCAAAAAATCTAAATTATCTTATGGAGCTGAAATTTTGTATATGGGCTAAAAATTGCATTCAGAAAAACTTTTTCTAATAACTTTTTTCGATATTTTGATAAATAACCCCACTTTTGATTTTTTTTTTGGAAAAAAATTTAAATTCGACAGATAATGCGAATCACGTGACTATAATTTTTTTGATTAGTTTTCATCTTGATCGAAGCAGAAATTGATGCCAAACTCAAATTTAGAATAAATCTATTAATAAAAAAAATCCCATATGATGCGGACTTCACTGGTCACACTGTATGTAGTTGTTTTTTCGGTCAATGTTATGATTAATTTTAATTAAGAGTGGATTGTGATCAGAAAGGTCTGTTTGATGTACCTACTTTGATTTTTTTAATCTTTTCTTCGGATTTTTTCTCGTGCAGTCTTTTTTTGATCTTGTGTTCATTATTTTTTAGTTTTTTTCTTTTAATATATTTTTTTTTTCCATAATATTTATTTTGAAATCTCCTATAAGTATGTGTTTTTTTTTTGTGTTTATGATGTTTTTTAGGACTGTTTTAAAATCGTCGAAATTTGTTTGTGGGGGTCTGTATATTAAGGTAAGTGTTGTATCCATTTGAGAATGGATAAATGGATATTATTCCTATTATTCCAATTATTTTATTCATTAATAACTTGAATTTTATGCGGCTTCTTGGGTATAAGGCTATTCCTCTTAATAAAATATTCGCTAAGGCTATTTGCGGATGGTATTTCATCAACCACATTTCTTTTATTTCTGGGATTTTGTGTGCATTCTTTATTGTGTTGCATTCCACATTGTTTTTGTTTTATTACTAGATGTGGTAGTTCTATTGTTAATTTTGTTTACTGACTTGTTTCAATAGTGTGTTATATTTGCGTTTTGTCTCTATATAGGTATTCTGTTACAGCTTCTGATATATATTTTTGCAGCACCAACAAGATATCTAATCTGAATTCAGGCGTGTATTCTACCATTCGTTTCCTTTCATTGGATATGAATGAATTCCACTTACAACCAACGCTGACATCTGCGTATACATCAGTTCATTCTTCAGGACTTAACTTATCCATAAAGTTTTGTACATTAGCGTTGCTGTAAACTCGCAACATTTTCGATGTATTGTATGATATTGGTACTGATTTCGTTGCAATTAATTAATTTACACATCCGCATACAAAATATCTAAGCGACAGATACATTTAATTACACTTTTTTATTACGACGTAATTTCGCGTTTGTTAATTAAAACGACGTCGTCAATGTTGACGTTTTCATCTTCATCTTGGGCAGGCGACAGATGATTACTCGATGGCATTAGCTCCGCGACAGATATATACGAACATTAATTGACGTTAAAAAGGGGACCGCGTACCGTCTACATAACATTATTACGAGCTATTAACGGATTACGAGACATTCTCCTAAGTTAATTTCATGCCACAAGAGACAGGCTTCCAGGACTGCATCCGTTTTATTACAGGCTACAAAAAAATGTTAATAAAATTTTGATCCAAATACTAGGAACAAAGATATCAAATTTGTAGCAAAAGATAATATCAATTCAACTACCATATCTTTATATTAGACGTATCAATATTGCCACACGTTCCACGAGACTTTAATACTCAGGCAATATCCGATATACGTGTTTATATTCGATACATTGATCGATATCTTGTATGGTAGGAACACTGATGTCGAATTAGATATTCGCTACGTGCGTTTCGGGTAATCACCTGAGCGGCTATCAGTCTACATTAGAGTTGGCGTTTGCGAAAGCTCCAGAGAATAAGCCCTCCCTTTCCTCTATTCGAACCGCGTCGGATATCCCACGCGGTCTACAGAAATTGGATTAGACTAGTCGACGTTGTAGAATTAAATAAACCATCATCTATAAACCGGAAACATCTCTTGTCTCTAGATTATTGTATAGAAATGTGAACGTATAGACGAATTGTTTCGGCGGTACCGAAGAGAATTGTCAAAATCAAATTTAAAGTTAATCCCGAGAGTTATTTTTAGTTTGTTGCGAGTGGAAAATCGATACCGTTAACGTCATTCTTGTATATTTTTATACAAACACTGAGTTAAAAAAATTTGTGCCCTGATGAAGCACTGAACACAGTGCGAAATATTGGCTAAAAGAATAGAAAACTCAATTTAAAATTTGGTTTTCATTTGCTGGATTTCCCGATAGTCCTTTGACGTAAAAGGCAATTTTGAGCCCGAGGCGGCAGCTGATGGCTAAGAATTCGTCGAACGCCATAAAAGCTAATTACACCTATGATATGTATAGTCGAGAGCATGGAAATCAAGACCTAAATAATTGCCCACTGTAAATGTGTCTTTCATATAGAGTTTTATTGACATTTGACATTTATTAACGACATTAAATGACATTTAAAATATGTCTAGAGTTACGCACCCATGACACTGATATATAACCTGAAGCTACAAGTGACAATAAAATACTCGTTCACAATAGTAAATATTTTGATAAAACTGCTATACTAGTTGTCTAGAATTCCATGCTCTCAACTGTACAGATGTGTGCAAAAAACATGGGACAACTTCATAACTGTCAAATATTTGCAAAATAAGCGAAGAATAACTTCAATCTACGCCACCAGAAATAATCAAAATCTACTATAAACACTGAAAATAGAGTCGAAGTCAACAACTTCTACGATTATCAACACTGGCGCTGAAATGGGTAATAGTGGCCTTAATATACAACATTGTTCTCTTAATAATTGTACTTTTAATATTACTATAAAGAAATAAAAGTTTAAACGTTTAGTACTTTGACAGTTGTTTGACAGATCCATAAAATCTGCTTTTAAGCAATGATAATAATGTATGATATATTTAAATGTGTAGCTCACGAGATCGGCGAAAATCGTTTGAAGAAAAAATAGTAGACATCACACGGAGTAAAAAGGTTTTTGCGTCTCGCCCAACTTGCACTCTCTCGGCTATCGCCTCGACAGCAAACGTTTGGGCTTGTCACAAAAATGACAGCTTTCTACACCATGTAATATATAGACACATCAAAAAAAATCGTAATTAGAGTAGGCTATGTGAATGGATTGTTACTTTAGCCACTTTCACATAATGACATTTATTCCTTGACATTTAATTTGAGGTTATAAATTTGGTTACAATAAAATGTCAAATAATAAATGTCATTATGTGGTAGTGGCTAAAGCAACGATCAAAAGCATTTTCATAGCCTACACCAATTATGTTTTTTTTCGATGGCACGTTACTATTGTCCCAGATTTTATGGGGATATGGGTAACCAAGGAAATAGACTATCACGGAGTTTCCTTAGCTTGAGATTCAAAGTGTTTAATATTATTGTTTTCGCCACCGTTAGAGGGCGTTAAGGAAATTTAAATAGAAGACATGTCGCTATCAATTCAAACGGGGTGTACGGTGTATTTCTCCATAAACGTTCAGAATTTTCTAGACGATGCATACCCCAATATGTGGGTAGAATATGAGTACATATCTTTTGTTGACCATCCAGGTGTCCAAATTCGATTTTTTAGATTTTTATTTGTGAGGACGAATAAAATAACTTATTTTTGCAACGCGACCCACTGATCGAGCCAACAAGATCGTAAAAATAGCAAGTGCCGTTCAAAATATTTCTAGGGCAGAAACAGAGTTTGCACTTCTGTCCACTCGGTCCAATATAGTCTACTTTTTTAATCAAGGTGGTCAAAAATACGTGTTTCCATTTATTCTATTTCGATAAAAAAAATTCTGAAAAAATTAAATAGCGCACTCTAGCACGTGGGTCATTTATTAGATTCGTTTGAGTTTGTATGCATTAGAGTAGTTGGGTAGAACTGTTTTCAGACTAAGTTTACAAAATTCGGCTCCACAGAAGCTCAAATACAAGCATTCCACCTTCTCCCCTTCTTTTATCTAATAAAATACAAAAACAATGCTCTAGTGTAAAATTTTAGTTTCACCATCTAACGGTCATTCGATGATTCCCTAAATAATTTCCAGATATTTTCGTCAATTTTTTTTTCCAAGGATGTACTAATTTATTCAATTCTTATTGAGCCACACCCTACAGATGACTTGTTCATTGAAAAACATTTATAAAATAAATTGAATTTTCAGTTACGTTTAGCGTTGGTTTGACTAAATTTCAGATTTGGATCATACTACAGATTTAAACTGTTTCTCTTAGGTATGATATCGTTTGACGTTTTATTGTAATCAGAGGCCAATAATGGAGTCCATAGGTTATAAAACGACGTTTATGACAAAGATATTTTTCCTCTACCATATCTGAAACCGACTAATTACATCTTTAAATATCGCGTAGAACGAAGCTTCTTACCGCCCTAGGGCGGTAAAGAAACCTCACAACATCATACATATTTCATACTTGACTCACTGACTTGACTGTCTTTGACTGACATTTGCATCAAAACTGATGTTTCTTGCTAGAATGCGGAAACTAACCGGACGCCATGTTTATTTACTTTGACATCTCATGTAATTGTTAATTTTAACATCTATTGCCACACTGTTGAACTTTTATTTATTAGTTAAACGTGTGCCTCTTATTTGACATTGAAAACGTCTCAAATGCATTTGTGCGAATCCCAAGACATACTATGCGACTGAAAATGACTGTCAAATCCATTCCTACAGATAGTGGCAGGGTGTAGGTATATGCCGCGTGGTTGTTATGAAGGTTTGAACTAAGTGGCGAAGCACAAGAATTTGTATATTATATATACGGTGCCTATAAATCCTATTTTTTAGATGGCCAAATATGAAATAATCCAATGGGGTTAGATCAGGCCTTCTTTTTGCTCCAACAACCCTGTCAGCAAAAAATTGTTGAAGATATTTTCAGGTTTATCGAGCAGTATGAGCTGGAGCATTATTATGTTGACAATAATCTGATTCGAGCTAATTTTCTTGTAATTCTCCAACAAATAACTCCTAACATCTGTATATGTTTGAAATTTGGATGTAGATAACTTCACTCATTAAAATAGGAATAATTCGTTCTTTGAGGATTCTGATAAACCGAAATACAGAAACTGGCAAAATAAATGCATGAGTTCCGAACGGTTATTGTTCTTGTATGGGTGCGAATAGAAGAGTGTGTATTATAACTGTAGTTATCGTTGGTCTTAGACCATCAGCATACCTTTTAGCAGTACACAACTTTCGCAATATATTCTCCCTTTTTACAGAGTATAAAACTATCTACAGCGATCAATTTGGTAGTTTTGCAAAACTTTAAAGATTTCAAAACATTTTCTAGCAACTGCGATATCAGTGTTAATCAGAGTGGATCAGAATGATCAGACACTCTTTATTTGTTTGTATATATTATTAAAAAACTGATGTAAACGCTTTTCACCATTTCTCTTCTTTGTTATTTTTCCAATTTCAACTCTCGTTTTATTTCTTGAACAGAAAGAACATCTAACTTTATTCGATCTCATCACATTTTACAAATTCAAAGCTCCCGTTCGCTTCGGCTAACAAGTTAAGGTCGACAAGGCAGAAAGAACCCGATGTCTTTGTTACTGCGACACCCTTACGCTCGAATGGTAGCGAGCAAATCTAACAGAAAACGTAATCCAACCTTGTAAGTAATTCCGCAACACGTCCTAGTGAACCCAAACATCGATCATGCTGCAACGTCAGCCGATACACCCCCGGATTCTCCGTGAAAAATTGCCTAACGACCGTAGCTTCTTTACGGATCCGTGTAGGCAGTTTTTTTTTTACTGCGAAGGTATGTAAGTATGGGTGTTTCGAAAAAAGCCGACTAATTCTATCCTGTCTGCTATATATGTGCTTTCGGCATCGATTGATTTCGCCTTTAAGACTTGAAAATATGCGGCAAATTATCAGAGACTAATGGATATGCGAATATGTGCAAAGTGATAGAGAGGAAATTGAATTTTAATGTCGTGTTAGGGTTAATATCATGCATCGTGTGATTTTATGTGGCAGATGTAGATTAAAGGCCAATTCGATTATAGGTCGTTTAATATAAATTTTATCGTAGTACTTCATGTACACGATATAGGGTGTGTTAGTTTCACATACACTGAAGATAGAGTTTAATATCTGTGCTGTGGATCAATGATTCAGGATCTTGGGTATTGTCATGATTGCAATAAACAAGATTTTATATAATAATTTGGGTGTCAGGAACGCCTATTGGAGCTAGGTCCAAAGCAGTCTATACTACTGGCGATGAAGGCTGGATATATGCATTTGAACTGCGGTGTTTCCATCAGAATAGCAGTCAAAGTAAAAGAGTGTCGAAGTATTGGAAAGAAAATGGTAGCCAAATCCTTCTTAAAATCAGGACCTATCAATAACAGTCGTGTTTGAAAAATAAACGTACCGTTACCGCAGAATGGTACACGACAGTATATGTGGGAGATGTTGTTCAAAAGACTCGTTTACAACCCCCTAGATCGGAGATTGCTCTTTATCACGACAACGCTTTCAGTTACACTGCAAGTCTACACTACAAGTCCAGAAGACACAGTGGAGAGCTTCAAAACATTTATGCTATGATAACTGGATTACTTGCTTTGTTTCAGATACTTTTGCGTTAGCTGTATTACGTTTATAAACACGGATAGCTATTTATAGCTATTGCTCGTTTTTGTGATTTTCTTTAAAGCATGTACAGTGACCTTCAAAGATATCCGGACACGACTAGATAGAGCGCTCAATACTTTATTCTAAAGAGCAGAAGCTCAATATATCCATTAATATTAAAGATATCACAAAACGTTTATGTACAAAAATCATAGACAGTCTTAAGCTACATATTTTAAAATTATTTTTATATATACAGGATGTTTCATATCGCTAGGGTGAACCAAACATACATTTTATTATTATATATTACTTCAAAGTTAGACTAAGCATATCTTCCTGAATCGTTCGATATAAGATCTTAGTGAGTTATACCGAGTATTTCAGAAGTTATGGTCAATTTTATCTGAAAATAATTGCGTGTTCAACGTCCTGTGTATTTCACACGAAACAGTTTGAAATTCTTTTTGTACTAGAATAACTTGTTTATATTGTTTTATAGCAAAGTTATATTTTGCCAATATTGCGAAAACTGTGTAGTGTGTGTGATTCAAAACACAAAAGCATTATTTTTTCCATCTTATTTAAATCGAACACCCTGTAGTATAATTATACTATTTTTATGCATTCAATAAATGAGTGACGTCATCAAGTCTCAAAATGTAGTGACATTTGTCATTTTTGTTATTATTTATAATGGTCATTATTCATACTGGCCATTATTTATATACATAATTTTATGATCGACTGCTCTGTTTTAATAAATAATTATGATTAGTATCTGACAGATCGTAAGATAATGATTAGGGGCGAGGGGGGTTGTTGGTATGTTGACAGTATATTGTTATTTGTACAAACGTCAAATAACGTTTTCTTTGGCTCACATAAGATTAATCATACTAAGTATTTTTGATCCTAGTATGTTCTTTTGCGTCTCCCCACCCAAAAAAAGCTAATCGTGATAAGTTTTCCCCTTTTTCCCTCTGAAACATAAAATATTTTGGATTCTTACGGAGCAAAAGATAACAACTATTAAAAATGTCAGGGTCTCAATCAATGTTGCTCTTCATAACAGATAATCATATACTGGGTGTCTCATAATATATGCGCAGGACTTCAGGATGTGATAGCTTGTCCGAAAATTTGAAAAAAAGTTTTTATCAACTTACCCTCTAAACCGCACCATTTTCGAGATACAGGGTGTTGAAATTTAATTTTAAAAAATCCTTTTTTACAAATATCTCGGAATCGTTTATCGTAACGAAAACAGCTTTTGTAAGCATTTCCTACTCATAATAAGCTGCGAGAAAAAAATGTCATAATTGGTGAAGATTTTGAAGTGGTAGTGGTTCTTTTTCTCCCCAACTTCTACGCGACTGCAAAAAGTACTGTTTTGATCTGAACCGCCAATGTTTTCTACACAAAAAAGGTAGTGTTGGTCATCAGCTCTAAAATTGACCGTTTTCGAGAGAAATCAACTTTTATGTTGAAAAACATAGTCAATCTTTTGAAATAAAAATTTTATTAAAACGTTAGAACAAGTAAGAAAAGCAAACGTTAACTTCATAATTGCATAATTAAACAAAAATAAAAAATGATACAAAAGTTGTCTTTTTAAAATTCTCCAAACCGGCATTTGTTTGCGATAAACGATTCCGGAGATATGTATGTATTTCCAAAAAAAACTATTTTTTTTTAAATTTCAACACCCTGTATCTCGAAAATGGTACATTTTAGAGTGTAAATTAATAGAAATTTTACAAATTCGCGGGTCACCATTGGGATCTCGAAAACGGTAAGAGATACAAAGTCGGTTAAATTGGGGCAAAGTTGCGGTTTTTTCTGCTGAACAATAATCCGTTTTAAAAATTTTTCTATGATTTATATTTTTTCTTATGGCTGCCATATTAGATCTTGGCATCATTAAATAGATCAATTTTTTCTGATATTTTTTCATGTATCACGCATCCTCATTAAAGAAAGTTAAATGGTTATTAATGCACAAAATGTTAAAAATAACAGTACTAAAAAAATATGGTGTGCTGTGACGACAAAAACAAAACGTTTTGACATATCTCCGCATAGTTTAGTTTGTTTACTGTTTAACTCAAATGAAATTCGTTTTAAACTCATTCAAATGATGAAAACAACGCATAACAACGCGTTTTTCTTCATCGGAAAAATCCATTGTAATAACTAAAACGATTTTCAGTATGATTAAACAGTAAACAAACTAAACTATGCGGAGAAATGTCAAAACGTTTAATTTTTGTGATCACAGCACACCATATTTTTCTTAGTACTGTTATTTTTAACATTTTTTGCATTTATAGCCATTTAACTTTCTTTAATGAGGATACGTCACACATGAAAAAATATCAGAAAAAATTGATCTATTTAATGATGCCAAGATCTAATATGGCGGCTATAAATTAAAAATTAAGTTGATGGTGGTCAAAGCGAGACGAAACGCTTTAAACAAAAGCTAATAACACCTTCGTAAAGAGATCAGAAAAGTGCCTGTAGAATGTATTAATCTTGTTTTCATACCTGCAATAATAACTTCAGAACAGAAGAAAAAAGAAAAGTGTGTTTTTCGGAAATATTTCAAAAACTACAAATCATAGAAAATTTTTTAAAACGGATTATTGTTCAGCAGCAAAAACCGCAACTTTGCCCCAATTTAACCGACTTTGTATCTCTTACCGTTTTCGAGATCCCAATGGTGATCCGCGAATTTGTAACAGCCTGTATATTTCTTAATTTTTACTAAAACGGAAATAGCAATACTCGAAAAATATTTGCGATATAGCACAACTATTTCACTCATTACTCACATACACAACGCTACAGAAGATTGAATTCCTTAATTGTAATATTTTAATTTATGCTATGTCTATGTGTATGCGTTTATATAATGCAATATTATTGTAAGAGTAAGCTGGTCCTGCGAATCTTTAGAATAAAGTATTGAGCGCGAGGTATTTATCTATCTAGTTATGTCCGAATACCTTCGAATGTCACTGTACATAGGTATATAAGTATCCGAAAAATGTCCACAAACTTTTTATGCTACTGTATTTATAGTACAATAGAACGATATTATAAACGATTGAGCTACTCGTACATATAAGTTTCAATCTAGTACAAATAAAACTGACATCCACTTTCCACAGTAATAAAACTTTACACGCTCTCGTGAAATTACAATCTTACTTCTGAGCACGAGTTCGAATCCTCTGCTGCAGAGTTGCTATTAATTTGTCTGGGGCGTTACTTCCAATTTCCCACATATATTAAGATGGGAGCTAAATGTGTTTCGCCGAAGAAATGAAGCGAACGTATGTAACTGCAAGACACGGTACCCGTGGGGGTTGTGGCCATCATTTTCGTCCGAGTTTCTACCCTCGAATTGCCAGAAGTTTCGCAACTGCCACGTAATGCTTTCCGTCTATTACTGCTACCGATAATGTTTATCATTTCTCAAAACGAAGACGTATATAAATTGGATAGGTAAGAAGACGAAACTAGCGCAGGATTTTTTGTTCCCTTTTCAACATCATCTGCAATTTTGTGTGGTTTCACGTCGTCACATTTCTATTTATAATACAGTAATAACGAATCGACGAGAAAACGAGGCTTTATTACTTGTAATTACATATGAAACTATTTGCGGCGTGAAATATTGCATATTTTATCATGTGTATCTGTAATAATATGCAATGCAATAGATTAAATTGAGTAATAATGTCTAATTTGATTTTACAATGTGCTTTTGTATATTTTTGAAATGGAATCTATCTAGAAACTATCATTATAAGTATGTATGTATGTAGATTGAATCAATTTTGATTTTTATTTGCACAATTTTAGTTAGTTTAAGAAATATACAACTTTGCCGTTATACAGCGTTAGTAAAAAGTCCCGGAACGGTCGAATAACTTTGTTATTTGAAAATTATGATTTCTGAAATTTGGTATGGGGGTATAGTTAATATAAATGCATTTTATGCCATACAGTTTATATTTTTCTCACTTCCGGTTTAATCGACAATACGTCCAACTTTTTTTTTTAACGGAACGCCCAGATTTTTTTTACACTTTTGAATGCAAAATAAAAAACTACGTTCAGGAAGTATTAAGATGTTTATTTTTATTCACAAGAATACAGTTAAAAAATTAAGTGTCCTAATACAGAAAAATCAAGATACCTGTCTATTCAGGTTGCGATTACAATAATTGTTCAAAATGCTCTCCATTTACAATTTGACAAAAATGTAAGTCAGTAAAATTTCTTATTGAATTTTGTATTTGTTCTGAAGTGATGCGATTGGCTTCTTGAACTATTCTCTCTTCCAATTGTTCAAGATTATGGGGACGATTTTTGTACACTTGACATTTCAAGTGACCAAAAGAAAAAATCTAATGGCGAGAGATCTGGCGAACGTGCTGGCCATTCGATTGCTCCTCTACGTCCGATCCAACGTTCCGGAAAAATTTCATTCAAATAATCGCGGACATTACGGGGAAAATGGGAGGGGAGGGAGGGAGAGCTCCATCTTGTTGAAACCAAAAATGTGCATTAGGGTGATCACCTATGTTTGCATTTGGAAAGAAGGCCGCAAGTGCTGGAACAACCTCATTTCGCAATAAATTTAAGTAGACGTTGCCAGTTAAATTTCCTCTTATAAAGAATGGTCCTATGATGTTGTTTCCAACAAGACCAGCCCAGACATTCACCTTTTGAGGACGCTCTGTATGGACTTCTTCAATCCAATGCGGATTTTCAATTGACCAGTAGCAACAATTATGTCTGTTGCAACAAAACGTTGCCTCATCTGAAAAAATGATGTGATCTAAAACATTAGGCTGCTGCTCGATCAATTCCGTCATTGTTTCGCAAAAATGTAGTCTACGATCTGGATCATCTTCAGTTAACTCATGGACAGGATACATTTTATAGGCTTTCATTCTTGCTGATTTAAGAATCTTATGAGCAGATTTTTGAGAGATCTCATGAATTTGACCTAATTCTGTTGTGGACACGATGATGATTTTCTTTCACTGTAAGTAACACATTCAAACTAGTTTCTTCATATGTTGCTGTTAATGGACGTCTCATTCTAGGTAAATCCTTCACCTGACTTTTGAATTGTTCGGCATACCGTACTTTTACTAATGTGACGATCCGGATAAACAGTATTAAACAAAATACGAACCTCTTCAAAAGAACGTTGACGATCACAGTACCGGAAGTGAAAAAAATATAAACTGTATTGCACAAAATGCATTTATATTAACTATACCCCCATACCAAATTTCAGAAATCATAATTTTCAAATAACAAAGTTATTCGACCGTTCCGGGACTTTTTACTAACGCTGTATATGATTAGACAAGCCTAAAGCCAGCTCGGAATAAAAGGTTGCATGCATTAACAGAAGAAAAATTAAGATATATTTCTCAACAAAGGTAATTTTATGAGTGAGTCTAATAATTTGAGTAGAGACTGTAATGCTGAGACATAAAATGAGGAGGTGTTACTCTCACCGGTTCACCGAGACCAGAACTTGATATCCATCCCCAAAGATGATGAAAACACCTTTTCGTCTGTAAATATGACAGCTGTCCAGTTATGGGCAATATTCCCTTCACAGAACCGCATCCTCGCTGCAGCATGAGCATCGGTTAGCAATGGTTTTTTTGCTGGTATTCTGGCATGAATACCGGCTTCGTGCAATCTTCTGCGAATCGTTCTTGCACTACAATTCACTCCAACATCTTCTAAAAGTCTTTGTGATGTGGTAAAGGCTCTTTCCGATAATATTAGTTGGACTAATGTACTCATTGTCATCTTAAACTAACATTTAGAGATATAGATTATTTCAAATAATTGTAAAGGAAGAGGAGAGGGTATTCTGTTGTTAATCATCGTTTGTAACTTAAAATCTAACTTAAAACTCAGATATTTTTATTTAATATAAAAAACTCCAATCAACGGAATCAAACAAATTTCTCTCGTATCATACCAATTTGTCTGAAAATTTACATAATGTTTAAAACTATACAAAATTAGAAGAGTACATCAACTATATGTATAATACTATAATCTAATACTATATAATTTCAAAATAACCGTGTTGAGGTGGATGTTTTCGCTATACCTCGTCCCTAAACTCTTTTAAAAAATAAAAAATTATTTGTTATCTAATAGCTGTATGTATATAAAATAAGATTTATAAATACCTTATTTCGAGTTGTATACGTTGTATAGGTGTAAGACATTTTGAAGAATATTATCCTTTAGTTGTAATTTGTAAAATTCATAACACGTCGAAGGTGAACAATAGAGTATCAGTCAAAGTTGTAATTAAATCATACAAATTTTTGTGTTACTTTAAAAATAGAAAAAGACAAAATAAAGCTTAGGTAGGTTTAGAATGAAACATTTAAGTAAGTAATTAAAACAGGAATTTGTTAAAAACATCTTAGGTATGCCATTGAAGGTTGATAATATATATAATATTATAATATATAATAAATAATTGTTTCAACATCCAATCATATTACACGCTGCATAGTAACTATACGTATTCGCTTGACGGTAGAACCGATATATCAGGAGCACAACATGTACTCAACATACCCGGACATCCTCTCTGGCCAAGATAGTACATATATGCAATACTAATCTTAAATAAATGTACAACATCAATCTAACTAACAACCTATTTAGCTTCTAATAAAACTTTTTTGTCTAGCTAAGATACAAGTTAAAAAAAAGTTAATTACAACTACATCCACAGAGCTTTTAACTAAATCTCCAAATAAAAAATTAGAACTAAAATCGTTTTCTCGATAAGCTGTCCTTGGTTTTTACCCGAAACCCTTACTAAATAAAAAGAGCTGAAACAAAAAATTCCAATCTCGTTTTTCTACAACAAAACAGAAAGATTACGGTCTCGAATTCGATTAGAAACTCAGCATTTTTTTACCACAAAAGGACACCGTTATAACAAATTGGACGCTAAGGAACTTTAACTTGATAAACCCCCGCAAGACTTTCGCGTTTACTTTTCGAATAATCTTATGTTGAAAAACTTGGATTAGGTGTTCGAATTTGATCATTAATAAAAAGTAGAAACGCCTAATGAGCTCTCAGTCTGAGTCGTCGCCAATCTATATCACATCAGCGTCGTGCTAGGGAGTTGTACGTAGTTTTTCTGCTTTACATGCTACGACGTAGAGGGCGGCTAACAAAGCCAATCTTGCTGATCCGCGCGCGGTCGTAAGGGCTCCAGCCCTTCGTACGCCCAATTGACTCGGGGTACCCGTTTGTTCAACAAAGCGCCGCACTCGAAACCATTCAACCGGAAGTTATGAGGAACTCATTGAAATATCCGAATGCAATGCATTGGGTTGCTGTTAGTCTTCCGGTTGTTGCGGATTAACGCTTCGATGGTCTTGACATATTGCGCTGGTTATAGATTTCTTTCTATGCCAATTTTAATTGGTCTCATACGAATTAGGGTAGTTTTGATAATTGTGTGGTTTTCTTCAAATATAATATTATATCAAAAGATATTTCCATATTAAAGCTTTGATAAAATAAGAAAATGACAGTGAAATGAAACTATACGAGGGGAATCCAGTTATCGGGCACTAATTCTCTAGCCTGATATCATCTCGGTTACTGTTTGGGATTACACGGTAAAGCCGTAGTAATCCTTCCAGATATATCGCGTCCACACATACAGGGGTGAGATAAACCGCCACGTGATATATTTTTGTGGTAGCTTCCAAGTAGTGACGCAAAGAAATACATTTGAATATCATATTATGACTCACATATGTAATAATATAATTGTAATATATTTTGTAACAGTTGGTAATAGTAGTATACTATTAACCAATAAGCTAACTAGTAGTTAAGAAGACCGTTTCCTAGTTTTTACAATGAACACGTTGTTAATGTTGTGTATGTGAAATAATTAAAGTTTTTCTATGTCATCACGGGTTTTATTCGGTCATCGATATTACAAAATTGACGACGAGTACTAAACTAAATTAAAAAAAAGCAATATTTTCGAAAAAAGTTTCGATAATTGCGAACTTAATTAGTTAAAACATGTCACACCATTCCCAGGCAAGTATTACAGTCGTAAATACTGAAATACTAAAACTATTTCAAATATTGGTTGTTTCAATATAAACGAGGATTGGGAAATGTTTAGTGAACGCGTGGGACAAAATTTCCTTGCCAATAAAGTGGATGAAGATAGGAATAAAGTGCCGGTCCTTTTAACATCAGTGAGTGAAGCTATTTATAAAATATTAAAAAAACGTTTGTGACCCAGAGAAACCAGCAAGTAAAACATACACAGAATTAACAAAATTATTAAATCAGCAATTTAAGCCTAAACTAGCTCTTTCCCGTAAACGATTTTTATTCGATTGATTAAAACAAACAAATGAAACAGTGCGTGGAATGTGCTCAGGAAAAATTCTAGTTCGTTTGCGTGAAGAACAAAATGACAAATCAATAGAAGATTTATTGCAAATTGCGCAGAAGAAAAAGGTTATTTTAGAAGAAATGCATCACAGGAACGTCAGTCGATTGCAAGAGGTAAACTCGTCAGCAAGAAAATCAACAAACATTCAATTCAAGAAGAGAATTTTTGGAGAAAATAAGAAAGGCAAAAAGACAGAGGCAGGAGGAAGTGTCAAGTGTTATCATTGTGGTGAGGGTAAACACGATTTTAAATTATTCAAATTCAAGGATTATATTATTATTATATTTCACCAATTTTAGTTAAAGCAAAGATAAATGAAATACCTATAGAAATGGTATGTGGTGTATGCCTTTCCATCTCTATAATAGATATTTTAAAAACATTAAGTTAGAGCCAACTACAATTAGATTAAAAACTTATAATGGGCAACTTATTAAGCCGGTTGCAAAATTAGTGTTAACATGAAAATGAATGAGGATTGCAAAGTTGTCGATGTTTTAATTGTTAAAGATGTGATAAAGGTATTGCTCGATAGAGATATTTTAAATCAGTTCGGTTCGAAGGTTGAGAGAAAATTCATTTAGATATAGACAGTAAAGTTACGTCAATATTTCATAAGCCGAGTCCATTTCCTTTTGCTTTTAAAGATAAAGTTAGAATTAAATAAATTGGAAGAAAAAGGTTTAATTAAAAAAGTAGATAACTCACAATAGGGAACGCCATTGGTGCCAGTTATGAAACCTAAAAGAAAGGATATTAGATTATGTGCAAATTATAAAATTACAGTTAATAAATATTTATCTTTCAATTCCTGAAATATTTCCACCTGTAGATCAATAAAACAACAAGTAATTAAATATCAATTTATTCCAGAACATATAATATTATGTTTTCGTTAATGAGACTTCTTCAATTGAAGAAATTAATAATATTATATGTTCTGGAATAAATTGATATTTAATTAATTGTTGTTTTATTGACCTACAAGTGGAAATATTTCAGGAAATGAAAGATAAGTACATAAACGTCACAAAATACGAGTAGTTATATTAATTAAAAAATATTTAAAAGATTCAAATCTTCCATTACCGCGAATAGAAGAGATTTTTTCAGCACTACAAGGTGGACAAACTTTTAGCAAGCTTGCTCTATCAAACGCATATAATCAGTTAGTCCTTGACGAGGAAACGCGAGAATTATTAGCATGGAGCACACCATACGGTATTTATAAAGTCAACCGCTTTCCGTTTGGCACAAAGCCTGCATGCTCTATTTTTCAAGGAATTATTGAAAAAACTTTAAAGGGGGTAAACGGTACTGCTAATTTATTAGATGATATTGTAGTAATGGGGAAAACAGAGCAGGAACATTTAAAGAATTTAGCAGAAGTTTTTGACAGATTAGAGAAAGTTTCGTTTAAATTTGGATAAATGTGATTTCTTTAAAGAAAGTATCAATTATTTAGGACATACGTTTAGTAAAAGGGGTTGGAAAAAAGATAACAGAAAAGTTGAAGCAATTTAAAAAATGCCGCGTCCGGGAAACGTAAACGAATTAGAATTTTTGTGGGAATGGTAAATTACTATTATAAGTACATTTCAAATCTTTCGTGCAAACTTAAACCTTTGTATGATTTAATTCAAAAAAATGTTAAACTTAATTGGTCAAACGGGTGTCAAAAAGCTTTTGAAGACATTAAAAAAGAATTAGCATCCAAAAGAGTTTTAGTACATTTTGACTTGTCGTTGCCGACTATCATGCGACGCCAGTAAAGACGTAATAGGAGCCTTGCTATCGCATGTATTTCCAGACGGTTCGGATCGTCCGATTTTTAGAGTTCTAACAAAAGCAGAACGCAATTATTAAATGATACATAAAGAAGCACTTAGTATATATTGGCCATGTCAAAAATTGATCATTAATCAGAATCGTTATTGATTATTTGGGAGAATCGAAGTTTATAAATGGTTGCAGATTGTCCAGTGATGATCACTATTTTTATCTGGTTTCAATTATCATTTTAAGTATATAAAGGGGAAAGAAAATATACCAGCTAATGCTTTATCTAGGTTACCTATCAATAGTAAAGAGCAATCAGAATCAACATTAATTTTTTAGAAGATATCACTCCGGTTGATTTATATAAAGTGCGTTCAGAAACCAGAACAAATCCAATTTTAGGAAAAATTTACAATTACATATAATATGGTTCTCCAAATAGTAGTGATGTCAGGAGTTACAGAAATATTTTACGCGTTAACATGAACTGAGTGTAGATAGATGTGGCATAGTAATTCCAATGAAATATCGTTTGCAATTATTACAAGAATTGCACAATACTTATTTCTGGTGGCCTAATTTGGGTAAGGAAATTGAGCATTTGGTAAGTAATTGCAAAAATTGTTCAGAGTCCAAACCGAATCCGAAGAAATTAAGGGTAATGGCAGGAAAGTCAGATACATACCCTTACGAGAGTGTTCATGCAGATTTTTTAGGTCCTAGAAATAGTAGATTCATATTCTAAGTGGCCGGAAGCATTTATCATGGAACGAATGAATGCAAAAAACGGTAGAAAAATTTAGGGAATATATTGCACAATTTGATCTTCCAAAAATCGTACAAACCGATAACGGTCGGCAGTTTGAGTCAAGTGAATTTATTCGTTTTTTAAATACAAATGGTATCAAATTTTTGATATCTTCACCATATCATTTCGCAACGAATGGGTTAGCGGAAAATGCAGTGAAAAATTTTAAATCGGCTATGTATAAGTGTTTAAAAGACAATAAAAATAAATATGTAAGTTTTGGTTCATTAATGAATAGATATTTATTTCATTTTAGAAATGTTTACATGTAACTACTGGTGTAAGACCATTTAGTTTAATTTTTAAGAATAAGGTAAGGACTAGACTAGATTTGTTAAAACATGTAAATAAATCAGGAAATATAGCAAATAGGAATGGAAGGGATGAAATATTTAAAGAAGGGGATACAGTATTTGGTAGAGATTACAGAAACCCAAACAAAAAGGAATGGGTACCGTGTGTAATAGATGAGGTTTTAAGTGATAGAGTTTATTTATGTCAGTTAGTAGAGGAAGATTTAATTTGGAAAAGACATTTAAATCAGCTCATCGTAGATAAGAGTAGCGATAAGATAAGATAAGAGGAAAGAGGTAAATTTTAAAAGAACAACTGAGTATTAAAACATTACGTTAGATAATACTAAACAAAATTGTATGATTGAAAATCTTAGTAATAATATAATTTGTAATAAGTCCTGTAGTGGAGGTATTGCGTTGGAGGATAAAGACATTCCTGAAAAGGTTAGTCAAGCAAAAGAGAAAAGTAATTCAGTTAGCAATTCACAAGAACCTCGGTAACTTTATTCAGCCAAGGATAATACTAGAGAATACGATAGAAATACGATACAGAATACGATAGAGAATACGGTAGAGAATACGGTAGAGAATATAGAGAATACGGTAGAGAATACTATAAGCTCAAATGTGAACGAAAGACCAAAAACAAACATAAAACCAGTAGTACGCCTCAACTTATAGAGGAGGGTATTGTAATCTATTTTGTAACAGTTGGAAATACTGGTATACTATTAACCAATAGGCTAACTAGTAGTTAAGAAGACCGTTTCCTAGTTTTTACAATGAACACGTTGTTAATGTTGAGTAAGTGAAATAATTAAAGTTTTTCTATGTCATCGCGGGTTTTATTCGGTTATCGATATTACAATAATGATTACAATAAACAATGCAAAATTGTCGTAAATTGAAAACAAATCCTTCTGCCAGTACAAATTTTCCGGTTTGAATAACTTTGGCACTACTTTTACTATTCGGGACATCCTTGTTGTTGACCAATTTTTCGTTTTTTGTTTTCTTACAGGTTCTTCCTTCTTTTTTCGTTAGACGCTCTTATATCCTTAAAAATTCTGCTTCTTCGTCTCTTAAAGATCCTTCTTTCCTTAAAGCTTCCTCTTCAAAGTCTTTGATTTCCAATTCGCTTTCTAAGCAAACGGCAGTATCGGATTCAGGTGAGCTAAATAATACCTGCAGTCTTTATTTATACATAATTAAGATATTACAATTGACTAGGATAATCTTACTCAACCTACTACCACAATCATTCTGAAAATTTTAATATCTTGGACATCTTAGTTGTTAACAATTTCAAGTTAATCCTTTTCTTCCTTTAGAGATCTTTTTTTTTCTATCCTTTGACATTTTTCTACCTTTAAAAGTTCTACTTCTTCAGCTCTTAAAGATTCTGCTGCTTCCCTTAAAGATTCCTCTTCAAAGTCTTTGATTTCCAACTCACTTTCCAAGCAAAGATTAGTGTCAGATTCAAATAAGCTGAATGATTTCCGTCGTCTTTCTTTGTTCACATTTAATCTCACATACTTTCCATTTGACACAGTCATGTCACTAGAACCAGATTTTGCTTTAGCGTGTATCTATTTTCCAGTTGTTTCATTTTTATTCATAATTTTTGATTAACTTTTTGACGTTAAGACATCCCATAGCTTGTCTGTTAGTCTTCTTGGTTTTTTTTCTATTATTGCTAGCCTTCTTGGTTAAATTTTCTGTCAATTTAAGATTTACAAAATTCCCTTAGAGATGTCCTAGAAGCTGAAGGGCTTTAGAAAGTGTGATTTGTTCACAGTTTTGGTACTGAAACTGCCGAAAGCTTTCAGGGAAGATATTGCAAATTTACTGGGAAAAGATCAGTAGTGATCTTTTATTTGGTGGTGATGAGGATTCTGAATACGACAATGATCTCAGAGATAGGGATTAACCACCACTGAGTCAATTACTTCTCAAACCTAAGTTGATATTTCGTAATCCAGACAAAGAAATAGACACAAAGGGGTCAAATATTGACTCAACCACCCACCAAAAATGCAGGAACGCACGGTTGGGGAATTATTAGTTAGCGTTCTATCATTTCATTTTCCAAGGTAAAAAACTGAGTTAAGCCTTTATGGATGCAAAATCTGTCTTGATACAAAAATTAACAAAATATACTCCCTGTTATACTGATCAGGATTCTTGGATTTTTCGAGCAATACATATCAGATATGTTCATTTGGACCAGAAACAAAACAATAATCGACTTTTTGGGTGTTCAAACAGAATCAAAGCAAATAAAAATTGCTTGGGCCCGTGGCTACCGTTTCTCTTGAAAATCGAGAAACAATAAACACTGATTGGTATTCAAGAAATTGTTTATTCGAAGTCTTCAATGAAATCAGAAAGAAACAGCAGACATCGAAGGAGAATAACATTGAATTGTCTCATTCATTCTCCGTATTCGCCTAACTTATCACCTAGATTTCTTCCTGTTTTCTTTTGTCAAAAACAAACTGCGTGGTGTGGTAAGTCAGGATATTGAATGGGGCACATTTAGACAGCGACTACCAGTAGGTACCAAATCAATAAATTCATTCATTGTGTAGTGTGGTCAAATAAAGGTGACATTGCACTTAATGTTGCCTCAAAGCCAACCCTATCTTCAATTCATTACTTGTAGAAAAATAAAAAGAAATTTTAGGTTCTCTCATAAAAACTTCTTTGTCAAACCTTTCAACCCACTTCGACCACCACCAAATACTCTCATAGCATATGTTTCCATTTTCTAGTATGTCCTGGTGATATTTTCTGTTTTTTCCTCTTCAGTGAATGTTTCTTTCAGCTTTGCTTTCGTTTACTTACAGTTGTCTAGCTTGCCCAGTTTTTTCTTCCAATTCTACAATTCCATTTCTTTCGGGAGTATCAGTGGATTGATAGTTTGGCCCTGGGAAGGAATTTTATGTCTGCTGATTTGATGAATATATTAGAAATAATACAGACTTTATTAGGCTTAGTTATCGCAATTAATATTTCTTCTAATACCCAACTTGGTCGTGATGCTGTAGATGATTGTCAAGATGGATTTGACCGATCTATAGAATATGGTCAATTAAAGTCTTTATTGGCAAATATCATGGTATTAATTGGCCACATTAGATACTGATAGTGAGGATTTGTAAATACAATTCTACAGAAAGGTTAACTACCTCATTTGCGTACATTCCTGGACTGAGTATTTACTTTATTATAAATTTGGTGCAGTGGGGAAGTGACAATATATAAAAAGAAAATGGTTTAAAAACTCAAACTGCATACTAGAACTATACCACCACTATGTACTAACACAGTTTGGATACAATACTAAAACCCAATTTCCTCTAAAATAACAAGAAGCTCCAGAGTATTTCCGCAACGTAACGAAAAATTAAGCTTTCCAGTTACACATTTCTGTATCTGGCAACGTCAGCTCCGTCAACCTGAAAGCAATTAGCGAACGTTGTATAGGGTAACGTTCCGGTAATGGCACAACTTGCCTCGAACAAAGGCCGAACACGAATGCCGTTATCTGAGCTGATCGAGTGCAGGGTACGGTCCCCTAGGTCCCTCGGGGCGTACACCAGACACGGAGACGAATCCAGCTACCCTTCAAAAACCCCGGGGCGTCCGTTTCTGTTGGAAAAGTACCGCTTGCTCTTTATTCTTCCGATAGTATTTTCCCCCCGTTTTTTGAAATAAAAACATCGGGCTGTTATTGTTTTATTACGTACGAAGGGAAAACATTATTCTTTCTTCTGCATATTCTCGTTGTCCTCCTCAAATGGGAAATATTACGAGATAATATCATGAAAGCAATTTTTGTAGATCGTCTTGGAAAATCCGGTACTTATAGGATATAGGAACAGAAATAGAACGAAGGTAAAGGAAATATTGAAGGTTTTTTTGGGTATTTGATAAAGTTTTCAGATCGTTGTTGCTAGGAAAAATATCGATACAACTTCTAAATTATGAGGGGAGATTTTTATATTATATAGATACATTTTTAAGTGCAATACATATATTTATATTTATATGTACATATATGTAATAGAAATATATACAACGTTAAAGTGTATAACTAGAAATGTTAAGTGCAACCATTGATTCGTATTAGACGTTTTATAGTACTGATTTGATTTAATGCAACTACTTAGTGTTTGTGTTATATGTTTTAATACCATTTAAAAGTGATATTTTAACATATAAAACTGCTGAACTTTGTCCCTTGTTCCATCAGTCCAAAGAAATAGACCTTTATCCTTATTTTCGGGGGAAATCACTCTTCCAACTTTCCATTCACCTAGATGAAGTAATTTTCCTATAAAGTAATTGAACTCAACATCCCCTTGTTTGTAGAAACCACCAAATACTGCGTTCTTCATTTGACCATCCGATGCTGGTCTATTGAAATCAACATATTCCCAGTATAACTTACTATGATCAGCACAGGCTAAGATCTTTAAAACAATACATATAATCAGTAATAGTAAGATCTAAATCTAGTCTGAGATATACTGTCAAAACGGTAATAAGATGGAGATGAATTGGTTGGAAATTGCAGCCTATATTATGAAATTAAAACAACTGGTTGAATAATTTTTGTACGGGTACTTACTTTGATCTGTTCGCTTACTACTTTCTTTCCAAATAAATCAGTAATAGCATAACCAAGGTAGGGATAAATCGTAGCCGGAATTAAACCACCTTGTAGGTAAACCTGGCCAACGTACTTTCCATCATTATGGATTTCAACGGCATCATCAGGAATTATACGAGAACAATACTCTCTCCAATAACAACCTTGTATTAAGGGACCTGGACAAATGAAGTTCTAGTAACAGGAGATAAAATAAAATAAAATAGTTCTTACCCCCGTATGTAAATGTAGATAAACATAATAAAAGTAACCACGATATTAATCTAGGCATTTTGATAAAATAACTGAAACTATTAAAAGTTCTTTTTATGGAAGCGTACTTGTGCAATGAAAGAAATGCAGGCATATGCACATGTCTTAAGTTTATTTATACGTTTTATGTACTTATCTTTAGACAAGTACATAATTAGATATGTGATATATATTCAATGCTTCGTGGAACAGATAGGTACATAAATATTGTCATAAAAATGACAAAAAACAAAGTTATATTTATGACTTTGATAGCAATCTATTTTTTGGTGTACAAAACATCGGAAGATTAAATTCACACCGCATGTGTATGTATATGTTATATATCGTTATTGTGACTATAATATTCAAAATTTATTTATATATATGTATAGAGGATTCCGAAATGTAACACTGTACCAGAAACTAGACTGGACTTTAACTGAAAACTTGTAGCTAGATATAGTGTCATCCAATCTCATTACGGAAATTATTTACGCTCTTGTGTCATTTTCGGTTTACCGGAAGTTCACATCAGCAATCTTAATCAAATAACAGCATATTATGAGTCTCTTAAATGGCGCATTTAATTCTACATTAAAAATTATTAAGATATCTCATATGGAAAATGAAGCAACGTTTCAAAATTGATAAATTTCAAACCACCCTCCAAGAGGATTGAGGAGAACACTAGAACAGAAGCTCTTGAGATCCTACTAGAAGGACACTTGCCAGATTCAAAGAATATTAACCCAAAAAACTAATCAGACAGCCAAACTCTGGCATTCCAGACTTTGGCCTCAAAAAAGCCATTGCTTTTTTGCAGCTCTGGAAGAGATGATTAGGAATTAACTAAAAGGGTAATAACATTTAATAGGATCATTTGGTCGATTAATACGTTTGAGGCGTACAAATCTCCCGGTTCTAATGAAATTTTTTCTACCTTGCTACAACAAGGCGAAGAAGTAATAGCATTATTGATTTGCCGAATCTCTAGAGCCTATCTGACGCTGTATTACATATGATGATTGGAATAAGGCTAAGGTTGTGTTTATACCTAAATCTGGACGTTGTTCATCGTTTATTTTAAAAACTATGGAAAAATTGATTGAAAAATATCTTAGAGAAACCACTCTCCCTCTCTCTGCATATCAAGCAGGTAAATCATGTGAAAGTGAACTTTAAATAACCAAGAAATTGCATTAGCAGCATTTCTTGACATAGAAGGTGCTTTTGATAACTCCTCATTTGGATCTCCAATACAGGCTGTCAACAGCCGTGGAGTAGAAAACACTATTTATGACTGGATGAAAGCTATGCTAGTCTACAGAGAATGTTAAGCTCTTCAAGTCGGTACCATTGATGTTTTCTTCGCATATGTACGAGTCGATGTCAGATTTTGGCAAAGGGAGGCAATATTTTCAATCATGGGCTTTAAGGTAATTAATTAATTTAATCATTTAATTTATACAAATACACACCCAAACATTATAACAAAAATTACACAATTAATTTAACTCATAAGAAGAAGAAAACCAACCAGTTAGGGGAATTTTAAAGAAGAAAACGTAGGTCGTATTGAAATCAAAAACTTTTGACTCTGTACACCAAGATTTTTGACCGGACCTGTAGGAAATTAGCCCAGCAATTGCCATTTATGTCCATTATTAAGAACTGCATATCGATAGGTGTTTCTAGAACATTGGAAGACAATTGCAAATCAACGACTACAAATACCCATGAGCTAGCAGCAAACGGTCTCTTTCCGAATAGAACGTCATCCAGAGTGTTTATTTCTACGTAAATTTTATTAAACAATCAACTTGGAAATTTTCTCAAAGATTCTGAGTTTTTTTAAAGGCAATAATTAAATTTGTGGTGTAACTGTAGCTGTTTTTTAAGGGTTTCTTTTATTTGAATTAATAAAATTATTTTTTTTGTAAACATCTTTCGGACTTGTAAAATTTTTTATGTAACCTAGAAATTTTCACTTGGGTATTTTTCAACATACGATAAGCTCTCGTATTCTGTTCACTACAGCCGCTGTAGAGTTAAGAATTCGCGTACCCCTGAGATTAATTTTTATTAAAAACCCTATTTTAATTAAAAGACTAAAACTCAAATTTTCTTCATTTATTATAAATAAATTTCACATTACAATATATGTATTTATACAGGGTGCGGCTAAAGTATTACACCAAGTGGAATAACAGGCAAACGCTTAGAAATTTAGATTTGATATTTGCTAGCGTTAAACTGTATATTATAGTCAAGATTTTTACATAAATTTCACTTGTTTTGTGCAATTGATCTGGGCAGGACGACGCTATCTTGCTTTTTAAAAATAGGAACAAGGGTTTAAGTTTAGAGCAATTTAGAGCTACTTACTCCCAAAATACAAAGACATACATTACAAAGTTGTTTGTTGAGAAATAATTTAAAAAAATCGTGAAAAATTAATAATGAATAATAATATAATATGGAGATGAACTGGTTGGAAATTGCAGCCTATGTTCTGAAATTAAAATAACTGGTTGAATATTTCTTGTACGGGTATAATGTACCTACTTTTAATGTACTTATAACTATGTACTTATCTTTAGATAAGTTAGTTAGATATGTGATATAGATTCAGGTCTTCTTGGAACAGATACATAAATATTATGACATAAAAATGACAAAAAAAACAAAGTTATATTTATGACTTTGATATAGCAATCTATTTTTTGGTGTACAAAACCTCGTAAGGCTAAATACACACCGCAACGTGTATATATATGTTATGTATTGTTATTGTGACTATAATATTCGAAATTTAATTATATATATATAGGATTATTCACGCAACTGGTTCGTTAGAACATTTTGATGTTGCCAAAATCTAACACTGTACCAGAAACTAGAATAGACTCTAACTGAAAACTTGTAGTTGGATATAGTGTCACCCAATCTCATTACCGAAATTATTTACGCTCTTGTCTCATTTTCGGTTTACTGGAAGTTCACATCAGCATTTTTAATCAAATAACACAGCATATTATGAGTCTCTTAAATCGCGCATGTAATTCTACATTAAAAATTATTAAGATACCTCATATGGAAAATGAAGCTACGTTTCAAAATTGATAAATTTTAAACCACCCTCCAAGAGTATTGAGGAGAACAGAAGCGCTTGAGAACCTACTAGAAGCGCACTTGCCAGATTCAAAGAATATTAACCCAAAAAACGAATCAGACAGCCAAACTCTTGAATGGCCTTTTTGCAGATCTGGAAGAGATGATTAGGAATTAACTATAACATCCAATAGGATCATCTGGTCGATTAACACCTTTGAGGCGTACAAACCTCCCGGTTCTAATGAAATTTCTTCTACCTTGCTACAACAAGGCGAAGAAGCAATAATAATAATAATATATATTTGTTTTAGACTAGACTTGTCTTTTACAAAGTGGTACAAAGTCGTATGCACTTAAAATAAAAACAAAATTAAGCGATAATTCATGGTTATGAAGTGTAATTATTACACAATTATAAATGATCGCAATCTTAATACACCCTCCGAATAAAAATAAAGGCACTCCATTTGTTGCTTGGTCTCAACAACTAGTAAGTCCTTGATCGGCATTCCTCTGGCACCTGAAAGGTACTGGCTCCTAAGGGGTTGATATATTGGACATTCCAACATGATATGATTCTATAGTCTCTGGTTTATGCAAATTACATATTGAGCACACTTTCTTGGTCTGAATCTCGTGCAGTTGACGATTGACATTCAGCCTAATCCTCTGTTTGTTAGCGACCCTAATCTGACTTATTAACCTTGTGGCTATGGGGACGCGAAGGTATAAATAAGTCTCTTTCGTTCCTAACGAACTTACTTTACGGTATAGCTCTGTGTAACGTGTCGTTATTACAGCTTGGATGTCTTTGCTCCACTCGTTGTTGATAGCTTTTTCTATTATCCCATATTTCTTTCTTTTGAGTTCAAGTTTTGTACTAAGAGTACAAACATTAAACTCAGCGAGTGGTTTCAATAATTGTTTTACTTGACTTAGCCAATTGAGCGTCACCATATTTCTCGCATCTGCATCTTTTGGTAGTAAAGCTGTAAGACATTGCTTAGGTAGTCTTTCTTCGGGCATACCTAAGATTCTTTCAAACCATGTAACAGCTCTTTTCAAAACCTGAATCCGTAGATGTACTCGTCCTATCTCCAATCGAACTATGCAGCTAGGGGTACCTGTTGGCCAAAGGAAAAATCTCTTCTAGAATCCTACTTGAACTTTCTCAATTTCACTTGTATATCTACATAAGTGATCATATGCTTCTTTAAATATACCAGTGTTGGAAAAAGAAATCCCCAGGCAAATGTAGCTTTTTTCGTATTTTAACTTAATGCCATTGTAAATAAAGTACGCTGGGTTTTCTTTTCTTCTGCCCCTGTGAAAAGCCAATACTTTTTATTTTTCTGTTATTGAGGTGAAGACTATTCACTCGACAGTATTTATATAATACTTCAAGCTTCCGATTTCCATCAATCGGGGATTTTGCAAACAATACTATATCATCGGCGTACAGCAACATCAGTATGGATTTTCTTTCTGTAAGCTTTACACTCTCCACCCTGTGTTTCTCCAAGTCTGCCACTATATCAGCGATAAATATTGCAAATAGCAGTGGAGGCAAACAGTCAACATAGGTATTCAAAATTTTCGTCGCTGCTGGATACCATGATACGGGTAATAGCATATAACGCCCTTAATTGACGAATAATTTTAACACTACCTCCTGCTTCGTGTAATTTTAACCAGACCTTTCTCTGATCCAACAAGTCAAACGCTCTTTGGAAATCCACAAAGACGGCATACAAATATGAAGATTGCGGCATAATGTTTAAACCAACCACGCTATCCAGTATAAAAATGATATCAATACATCCCCTATTACGCCGAAAGCCGGATTGCTCCTCTGGTAAAATTGCATGTTGTTCACACCAATCACTTAGACGATTACATAGTATCGTAGTGAACAGTTTTGTTATTGTATTCGTTAATGATATGCCACAGTAGTTTGATGGTTTTGATTTATCTGGTTTTTTATATACATACCATTCTCCTATTGACTTCGCCCCAGCTGTCAGGCACATTCTCCGTTGTAAAAACATGATTAAAAAGATGCAATAAATAATGTAACCAAGATGGAGGAATCACTTTACAGTACTCATTGGGAATATCGTCTGGTCCAGGTGTCTTGTTGCATTTAGATTTTTCTACAACATATAGAATTTCCTCCATCAAAATGTCTTGGTCAAGCTTGGGATGCAGAACGGATATAAACTTTGTGTTTAAGAAGCAATAGCATAATTCCTTTGCTGAATCTCCTGGGTTACATACCATCTATTTGGAAAAAGGCCAAGTTTGTGTTTATACCTAAACCTGGACGTTATTCATACGATGAAGCAAAGGCATACATACCAATAACTCCATCATCATTTATTTTAAAAAATATAGAAAAATTGATTGAAAAACATCTTAGAGAAACCTTTCTCCCTCTTTCTGCATATCAAGCAGGTAAATCATATGAAAATGCCTTGCACCAGCTTGTCTCGCGAGTGAAGGCAACTTTAAATAACCAAGAAATTACATTAGCAGCATTTCTTGACATAGAAGGTGCTTTTGATAACACCTCAATTGGATCTCTAATACGGGCTGTCAACAGCCGTGGAGTAGAAAACACCATTTGTGACTGGATGAAAGCCATACTCCATGGCAGACAGCTGGAAGGAGCACTGGCGAGAGCTAAGACGCAGATGTCCTGTCTGCATTCTCTCTGACAGTCAGGTAGCTTTAAACGGGTTCTTCATCTTATTATATAGCTTCCAAGCTAGTATGGGAATGTCTGGAAAACTTAACTGTTCTGGCCAGGATAGTGAGGTATAACGGGCATGAAACCGCACGCCAACCAGGGAGGGTATCCAAGTGAAATTTACCGGACCAGAGTCAGGTCTAAGTATTATAAAATTGTTTTTTTGCGTCTTTAAAAAACAAGAAAAACATTTGTGCTAACCATACACACTCAAAAAATTTCACATCACTTGCAATTAGTTTTATAATTAAAAATAAGTTTTATAAAACAGTTTTAATTAACGTAAAGGTTTTACTTTAATTAAAACTTGCAAAAAATGTCTAGAACTGGATAGGTTTAATATCGTCTAAGGTACACGAAACATATCTTCATTATATCAGCAACAAAGATAGTACACTTGAAACAAAAGATAGTAGGTTTCTCCTGTTTTAGTTGGCCATGTGGTCGTAAAGTTTCACGTCTGCTGATATATTGTACACAGTATATACTTACATACATCCATCCCTCTATATATTACAGTTCCAAAATGCGGTATTTCACCCTCCCAAAAGGCTCGGCGAAAAGTAGCAGAACTGTTATGAATATTAATGCATCAAGTTTTCCGGTCCCACCAGGTCGTCCCGAAAGGCAAAGCCATATTTATTTTGAAAACCGCGGGGGTGTCAGATATTAACTATCTGATGCGGCTGTTCCTTTATTGTGATTCGTTGGGATTAGATCAAATCTCTTTGGGAATTTCATAATATTAAACTTGTGTTTTTATCATTAAAAATTTAAGTGAAAACCATAAAATACAAAATACTCCGATCAAAATACAAAGCAGGAGCGATAGTTTCCTTTGCTTTCATCCCTGAAACGAACGCTTTCGAATAGGAATCGCCTCGCTGTCGATTTCAGCCAGAAAAGACGGCGGAGGCATCAACGAAATAAGAACACGGGGTGGTAGTCCGTTGCGTAGTAAAACGTTAAGCCCGGGGATATAAAACAAGTCTAACTGCAGCCGAGACGAGTTTCTTTTATTTGCTAGCGCCTCACGTACGACACAGACCGAGGTAAATCCCCGGAGAGCCTACGTTAAAAAAGTTCCCCGAAAAGCTAACTTCGTCCGCACACAATGGTATAACGTAACGGAAAACAGCGATTCGACTTTGAAGGAGAAAGGGTGTACGTATAAAGGCAATAAAGCAGGAAAGTAACTGGACAGACAGATATCCTGTTAACGTGGTAGATATATATGATGTAATTGGTTTAGAAATGAAAGAAACTTGATGGACACGTCAAAAAAATTAGAGGTATTACGTTAAGACGAAATAAAAAGTAATGGAAGTATACAATTTATATTGCTGCAGTCCTTTGAGTATTGGCATGAATTACAGTCTTTTTCTTTTGCTTTTCCTCTTTTGTCAATAATTGCTTTTCAAAATGTGTCTCATGCTTTTCCAATGATTCTGTACTACAATAGTAGGCGTGTTTTGTCAATGAAATTCCTTATTTATCAAATGTGTTTCCGTATTTGTCAATTGAGTTTCACAAACATTTTACATGCTTAAATATTTGGTGTATTTTTATGGATAACAATGGTCACAGGAAAAGAAATACCAAAATAAGCAATGAAGAGAAAAAATGTAGCACAACAATTTTAGATTTTACCTGATACCGAAAAATGTATGCAACTTAGGACAACTTCGTTTGTGGGACCGGAACCATTCTGTGGAATAGGGATGAGCACATATAAGAAAGAACTTAAAGACAGGGAAGAGGACGTCAGAGCTTCCCTCTGGCACAATCTTCCTGGTCTGAGACACTCCAAGGTATCCCTTGAAAATTTCAACAAGCAGAAAGCGAAAACCATGCTAGAACTAAACAGGAACAGATTACGCATTCTCACAGGTTTCCTTGCAGGGCATTGTCACCTCGGGGAGCACATGAAGAGAATAGGTCTGAAACAGAATAGCGACTGCAGGTTCTGCGGGGCGGAAGATGAATGTCCGGAACACCTGATATCCAACTGCACAGCAATTTAAGAAATTCGCGCCAACTATCTTGGCAAAGGCGTTATAGACGAGGAAGAAATACCCTCTCTGAAAGCATCACATCTGTTACAGTTTATTAAAGCTCTCAGGCTGGATGGGGAGCTGCGACTGCGGGCAAAACCCAGCAGCTTACACCTCATATAAGGGGGCACAATAGACCCACGGTCGCGGTGCAATATCACCCTTATATCTAAATCTAAATCTAATAGAAAGCAGAAATTGCAGGGAACCCCTTAAAAGCCTACAGATTCAAACATTAAAATTTGCTCAAAGTGGATGGTACAAGGTTTTGCTTAAAATTTGTGCAAACAATGTCGTTGAAAGTACAAGACGTCGTATCGAAAACAAGGCGAGGAATTATTATGCCAAAAACATTTTGCTCATAACAGATTTATGGCAAAGATATTGTACATCTTCATATTCTGATATGAAAGGGTGGCTTCTATACAAATGCTGGTGCAAAGGGATTTCTATGAATAAAAGAAGGGTTTACCAATACTGTAGACCTCTTCAACAAGGACATGAAGCCAGCACGTCTACAACGTCGTAACCGTAAAAGAGTTTAGTGTGAGGAGTCCATAAAACGCTATCAGAACGATTGCTGATAATCTTGGCTTATGGCAACAAATTTGTTTCCAAAATTGGTGAATTTTGACAAGAAAGTGGCATTGCTCGGATGCTTTTGGTGGTGAAACATTTCAAATTCAACTTTCAAAACCTTCAAAATTTTTCAAATCTATAACTTGCTTTTCAGTTAAGACTTTACGAATTTCTGATATTTTTACAGTTACATCATTCATATACTATCGGCGTTGACTGTACAAATTTTCTCGGATCCAAAACTACGAAAACTCGGTAGTGTCAAGATAAGCATCGAAGAAACGGTGGTATAACAAAAACGCCCGAAACTCCGTCCCTTCAACATCCACGTGGATTTGCACTTGCCCTCCTTCTACGCGTTGCTTTCTGAAAACCGGATTTACCGGAATATCGATCGCCCAACAGTCGCACCTTACTCCTGGTTCCTTGTTCGAACCGTCCTTTGTGTTGCGTCGCGCCATCCGTATATACATAGCTGCGACAACCAATTTAAGGTGCGGCTGCTTTATCTCCTTTAACAAATCCTTGTCTACCGTCGACCGATTTACACTAAGCAGCCACGGTTGTTATCCTGGGAAATAAAAATAACGCAATTTCGGTGTTCTTTTAGCCGCATTGGCCCGGAAAATGAAGAATAACGATTGTTTAAGTCCTTAAGGCTTACCTAAAATGAGATATACCTAGAATGATTGCAGCAGGACTTTAAATGTGTTGAAAAAAATTGAGTAATTATAAATTTTTAGAAGTAACCTATTACATCTAATATTAACTAACGCATTACTCTTAACATAATATCTTTAGACCATTGTGCTTCGTTGATTTACGAAGCATGACGTGATGTATCTGGCCAATCTCCCCATCCTGAGAACTGCTGCTACAACGACCCTAAACCTACGCGCTTGATTGCTTTGTCAGGTTGTTTTATTGTCATGAGTTCATCACTAGTTTTCACACCGTTCGCAATTTCTGCAGTTCTTCCCTTTGCTAATAGCTCACTTTTTTTTTATAAGTTGCTTTAATGAAAACATGTTCGTGTTTTTTTTTGGCAATTTGGTATTACGAGAAATAGTGGACTACAAGAGATGGTCTGAATTTACACAGATCATCATGCTATCGTAGAATAAAGTACTACCACCACGAATATAATCTTAATAATTCTTACGTATTTTAAAGTATTTTTATCAATTTACGACATAATAAAGAAAGCATTTGAAATAATTGCCACGCTCAATCAGCCATCAAAATTTACTTTATTACAGGTTTTTGAAAAGTTTCTCTCAGAAACTGTTGTCTTCAGGGTAACTACTTGTCCTCACTAAATCTATGTTGGCTCTAAAAATGTCAAGTCGAGTGATTGGCCAATTGAGTATTTTGAGGTGGTAAAAATATATATTCAGTTTGATGTTTCACACATTTTTTACAATATTTACAAATAAATAGCTTTGCCAAGTTATTACCAAGCTACATTAAACAAAAAAAGACAAAATTTAAAAAACCAATCCTCGTAGATTTTATAGTCAAACCAACCTGTTTTAGAACAATTGCAGTGAGCTTCAGCAGGAGCTTGTTCCATCCAACCCCTAGTGGTGGTAGTATGACTCCATATGCTACTACTCGTATTAAAAACATTATCGATATAGAAGACCAAAACAGGATCTTTACCTGGGTGATCAGTAAGGTTTGTCTCAAGCTTTGTGTCTTAAAGTTATCAAAACACGATCTCAATACTGCCTGTTCGTTTAAAAATCTTACTGCAGGTTGACCAAGCGATATTCGTTCATCTAATACGCTTTCTAGAGTTTTGTTGATCATAATCATTTCTAGGCTTAATTCGAAATATCCCTTGTATTTCCAAGTTACCATAGAAATTAGAATGATTTACGTTTGTCAGTTTTTTTTGCTGATGGTTCCCTTAGATTAAGTTTATACTTTTACAAGCAGTACCTGTTGTTCCAGCGCTGATCTATGTTATCCTATTCTACAGCATAAAAAATGTCCTTTTTGGATTTTTTTGTGTAGAAGTTAAACAGTGAAAGCTCTATTTTGCCCAGAAAGCACTAAAAACCCATAAAGCCAAAATACTAGTAATTTGCATTTTATATAACACAAACATTTGCACAAATATGTAGGTATATATAAAGTTTATATTTGTGGTGAAGATCCTGGCTCTTCTGATGTTGTTGGGGCAATCGCATCCAAAACTCCTCTTTTAACTTTTTCATTTCTGTTAAAATTTGGGTCATTCGCTTCAATTTGATCTACTATTTCGGTTATTGTTTCCAAATTTTGTTTAAGAAAGTCTGTAGTAATTTCTTTTGGTTCATTGCGCTTCAGAACCAGTTTTCGCCTTTTTCAATTCCTTGTTCTGCCAGTTCCTGAAGATCGTTGTTGGTAAGGTCTTCACCAGGAACCTGCAGAAACTCCTCAATATCCTGCTCGTCTGCATCTCCTAATCCTGCTGTTTCGACTAGATTGACAATTTGACCAACAATACGCTCTTCTCGTTGATAATCCTGAGATACCTCCGGCCATATCTTCTTCCACAGTCCATTCATGCACTTATTAGTTAATTCTTCTCAAGCGACGTCGATCTTGCCTATTGCATACAGGGTGTTATATCTTTCCAAAATTTTTTCTTTATCTCCTCCTTTTGTTTTATCAATAAGTTGTTGAAATATACGACGAAGAGAATGTGCCTTAAAATTTGCAATAACTCCATGATCCACAGGCTGAATTAACGACCGACGTAGTGTTGGGTGGTAGGAAAGCTATTTCCACAGGAATGCAAGAGTTTAAGTCCGAAAGGTTGATGGGATGACTAATATAATAGAGCTTTTGGTTCAAAATAGTTTAGTTTGGTGAAGCAATTTTGAAAAATGTCTCTTGTGATCCAAGATTTCTTATTGAATTCCCAAATTATGGGTAGACTAGATTTTAGAACTCCATTCATGGCCTTTGGGGTTTTAGCATGATACACAAGTAGAGGTTTTAATTTTAAATCGCCATTGGGTGAAACGGTCTTTTGCAGCTTTGAAACCCGGTGCTCGCTTTTCTTCTCGAGATATAAATATGCGTTTTGGCATTCTCTTCCAAAAAAGTCCCGTTTCATCCACGTTAAAAACCAATTTTGGTGAATAATTTCCTCTTTCAATTATGGCTTTTAACATTGCAGGAAAAATTGAAGCGGCAGCAGTATCTGCACTCGCTGCTTCTCCGGTGATTCGGATGTTGTGGAAGTTACTTCTTTTTTTAAAATTATCGAACCAACCTCGGCTAACTGTAACATTTTCAACAATTGTTTGCCACCACCGTTCTCCACAATGAGTAATTTTTATGTGCTTATCGAAGGACGGAAATTCAATTGAGGGCATGCACAAAATAAATAAAAAAGACTCATAACGATTGACCAGTAATCAATCAAACTGTTTATGTTTTCGTCATATTTGGGTAAATGTCAAAGGTGTCATTTCTTTCATCCTGCGTTGGCCATTCAAATTATTGTTTTTCATTCAATTATCAAACATATCCGCTAGAGAGCCTATTTCTATGAACAACTAATTCCAACAATACAGCTTGCTTTGTATGTATACTGTAACCAAGGACTGACTCATCCCAAACCTACTCTTTCTGAAACGAACGTTAACGTCTTGTCTAATATGGTAGTACCATTGAGTTTATTTAGTTAATTCTTTTGCTTTCTCACGAAATCTATTCATCTCCATCCTTAATTTTTTTCAGTAGGTACTCTTTGTCGAGACTCTGGATGATTGTCGACTAAATGCTCGCATTCTTTCTACTTGTTTTATATTTAGATATCGTTACTTGAAAAATTTTGACGAAATGGAATATCCATTAAAGCGCCGAAAGGATGGATGTTTCAAAAGACTAAATTGTTGGAAAGAATACTAGATCATCTAAATAGGCCAAAAGTCCTCAATAAATTCTATTCCCATCAGAGCTTAGCCCTTGTCGTAATCTTTTTCCAGGTCTTCCAATACCAACCTCCTATCAGACTCGTCCAGATGCTTTGAAATCTTTAAGCTTTGTTAGTGGAACCATCTATTATTTTTTAAGTCTATAAAACTAAACACCTCTCTCTTATCTGTTATGTTTTGTTCCGTTTAAAACAATTTCAAATCGTGAATTTGTTCTTCAGTAGTTTTGTGGCAGATGTCATTTCATTCCCTATGCTTATATTTCTTTAAAAATATCTCGATATTTGAACTAGCTTTTAAAAATGAGTTTCTAAGTTCTTGTAGGTTAGAACGATTTTGTATGTAATGTATTAAAGATTCACGTTTATTTATGCACTTTTTAATCTATTCATAAATAATCTAAAACTTCATAAGTCAACCTTTACATTCTGAAATGTCAAATCCCCAGAGATAAGAAGAAAGAAAATAAAGGGACACAACAGACCCAAACGAAACTAACAATCTAACAGAGGGGTGACTCTAACCTAACACCATACATAGCTAATACACACATTTACACTGTCGTAAGCAAAGAACAACCACCATTCATAACCAGATTACTAGTGGTAGTAAATATTTAGACGACATCCTAATAAACGTCGAAGCTCCGCAGAAAAGCGATAAATCAAGGCCAACTATATGTCGTTTAACAGCAATTAAACCGCGCAAAGACCCCAGGATTAACGCGATTACTGAGCGGTCCAATATAAACGCAGTTTATAACCTGAGCGGAGAACTTTATTAATCCATTCAGTTTCTGTATTAACTTCAGAGATGTACCGTTTGAGAGTGCAATTTTGTCTTATGTTTATATACCTACCTATGTATAATAGAGAAAGTCTGTGTGAGCTATTGAAAGCGTTGCTCTTTCAATGTAGACTGGTATGAGTCATAAGACATTTAAAGTTAATGAAAAGCTCGAATTTGAATGAGTTTCGTTTTTGCAGTGTAAAATATTATGTAAAAGAGTTTCTTAAATTTGGAAACATCTATGACGTTTATCATATTTATTTTATTATTTCAGGATGGAAGGAATCCATACTGTCTCTGCCGAAGAAATGGTTAGCGACAGGTGTACCACTCTTTGGTCACCAAGGCTCGGATTTGGCTGATTTTGAGGTAATTTATCAAGTGTTAAATTAAGAATATACAAATATAATTATAACATTTATAACAGCTTGAATTTCTGAATGAAATATTTTTACATAATTTTAACTGAATTGGTTGACTTGGGTGTTAAGTTGATATGATGAACAATATACACAGGTGTTCAAAGTGTCCGTTAACTGATGCAAAAATTTGGATATTGGTGTGTTAAAATATGGAATCTTGTTTAAGACAAATTCGATTTGGAAAAGAGTTTCTAATTTCTTGAAAAATGTAGTCTTTAAGGAGTTTTAAATATTTTGATCTGTGGCTGCCATTCGTGAACCATTAAATATCGAAGAAGATTTTGGATTAGGCTATATTGTGTGGTAAAATTGGGTATTTAAGACATCTCATTATCAACTTTATATCTGCAGCGATTTAGCTGTAAACAAGACTGGTTCTAGACTTTACAATGATGCCACATAATTCAAATATGTATACAATTCTGAAAAACTAAGACATTTCTCTCCCTGACTCTCGTCTTAGTCTTTGCTTAAAGTCGCCCAGGCACATTTAATGCGCCAATGCGGTTTGGCCAATCTTATTCCATCCCAAAAATAACAATCCTGTCAGCTCCCTGAACAGTGCCTTTTCCAACTACATCTTGTTCACATTAAATTTATCTGTGGCTTTCAGAGTGTCTCCTAATGAAACTGAAAACTGCCCCTGTAGATAGTGGGACTGTCTGCTCGATGTAATTGAAGATACTAATATGGCATCTGACCCTGTCCTAAACCATATTGATCGTCATCATGATAGCTGGCCAATTGTACTGACTAATTTCCACCTCATTAAGACTTTGGACTGTGATTCTTTTTCTGCTGGATTCTGGTGTTTGTTACCAAACCCACTTTTTCGAATTTCATTATGTTTGGAGTCTATTTCTTGTTACTGGACAAAATTTTGACCGATTAACTGTAATCTAGATGGCGTAGTTTCAGGATACAGATTGGTTCTATATTTGATGGAGATGAATTTTCCAGACTTGATGGAATTGGAAATTTATGTTATATCACTTCGGTTTTATTGAGTTAAATCACATTTGTGAAGGATTCAAGCAATAATAACTATAACTACCCAAATAAAGTTTCGAAATCCTAAGATAGATACCCTGTATGATGATACCCTACTGGATGAGGTAATAAGTTTTCTAATATACATACATTTGCGAACGCTATAGGCTATTATATTCCGGGTTTGAAACGCTGGGTTCAGAAAGGCTTTGTGCGCTGGATATCTCACTATACTATATTAATTAATGCGGAATGCAAATTCAAAACGGACGCTATTATAACGCTACACTGCGGGGCGTAAAGTATACTAAGGGGTGGCCGACCCTCTGTGAACCGACTGGTGTTTTAATACGGTAAACACAATGGGATGTTGCCCCCTGTATGACACACCACTTTGTCTTCCTTTCAGAGAAAAATGTATGTAGACGAACGGTATACGGTTCTTTTATGGAAAATCGACCAATTTCAGGTATGGTAGTGTTTGAAAATATGTCAAATTCGATCAGGTACCTATAAAGAACTACTCCTAATTAATATTGTCAATTGTGTCAGGATTTTAAATATTTGTGATCGTAGGAATTTTTGTTTGGACATCCATGGAGTGGATGGAAACGGTTCTTCATTAATTATCTGAATTTTCTTGGATTGTTATGGCATAATTCTGACAATCACAATTGGTACTCTAGAGCTGTATGGATAACTTTGATTTCTCTTTATGTTGGCAGGAGTTCTGTGATTTTTCAAATAATGAATATTTCTGTCTTTAAGGTAGACTTGCTTGCTTCGTTTAAAACTAAATGTAGTCAATGGATGTAAACAACACCAAGCTGCAAATGCAAAGTGTGAACTTTACGAATTTTAATAGACCACTTATACAGGGTGTAACAATAGTGCGATATTCTTCCATATGCATATCCATTTTTATGCAAAATATAGCAAATATTTAAATACAAAAATTATTTAGTTTCATGAAATTTATAACGTAAAATTATTCTTCGATTACAGGGTGTTTAGTTTGCCTCTAAGCATGAGTATCTTTACATTTTTAAATGGAACACCCTATGTATGATCACATTTTTGAATTGCCTGAGAAACTTTAAGGACAAGGGATACAGAATTATATTCAATTATTTTCATTATATAGTTTACAAGATATTGACATTTGGTTGAAAATTTTGACATTTTGCTCTCTTCAGAAAAATGCCCTTATTTCGGTAACGGAAAAATGTAACATTATGAAACTTAACATAACGTGAGAAGCATATCCTATGATGTCAATAAACAGATGTAGAGTTAAATACACTGTACAGAGTGTTCTAGAAATAAGTGTCTTTTTGACACAATTGAAATGCGAAAATCTTCAATTTTTCAAATTGAAACACTATATGGCTGCTTTTCGGTTTTCGGGTTCTCTGCCGTGTAGAAAGGTTGTGGTATTTGACGTTTCACTTCACTTCTGAAGAAGATCACGACAAAATGATCGAAACGTGCGAAACAGCGGCCGTGAAAGCCTGAAGACTACATGAAACACTATATTTTTATGGGTTGGTTGAAAATAAAATTTCATTATCTATTAGTTTGAATAAAGCATGGATGTATGTAGTTTAAATTAATGGTTTTTTCTGTATGTTGCTCGCTGACTGTACCGTTAAAGAAATATGGACCAAGTAACCGGTTGCCTAATATTCCTGTCCATACATTCAAAGACCAATGATGTTGGTAATCCACGGTTATAAAATGTTCGCGATCATAATATAAAAAATTGTGTCTATTAACCTGACCGCTTTTATGGAAAGTCACTTCAGGTAAAGTTACTTTTACGGGGAATTACAAATATGAAGCCTAAATGTTGTTTTTTGTTATCCTAGGGCTATTTTTTTGCGCTCTTTATTGATAATCCTAAATATAAAATACAAAATCGGAAAATTAAAAAGAATATGTCAAAAAATTGGATAATTGGTCAGAATATGTGCGAGGGCATCGCGGAGAGGGTCAATGGGTTTTTGGAGGGTACGGAAGGGAGACAGGACGTTTATTCTTGGTACCTGTGGAAGATCGAGGACGCAAAACCCTGTCAAATATTATCCGAGACTGGATTTTACCAGGCACAACAATTATCTCGGATTGTTGAAAAGCCTACGACTGTCTTGATGGTGATGGATACATTTGAAGGTATGTTCTAAATTTCACACAATTATTACTTTACCGCTTATAAGAGTGAACTTGCTACGTTGCATAAAGAGTGATCTTTGTGCAAATAGAAGCAGTGAATGGAAGAAATATTAAAGAAAGGGAATTTGCCATACAAAGAAGAAGGTGGTGAAACAAAACTGTTTTCATTGGTAAATGGACTTTATTGTTACGGTTATATTTTGCATAGGTACGTGATGGTGTCATTGTTTTCGAATAGCTGATTCATATTATTAGGTTAGTTTTCATATCTTTTTTCGCGTTATTTTTCCTTTTAAAATGCGCAGCGCTTCATAAAAATTATGTTTTTGACAATAAATCGTTGTTATTAACACATTTCACAAACCATTAACTTCGATAGCCATCTTCCCCGTAAAAGTCAATCTGTCACTTCAACCGTGAATAAAAGAAAATTATGAAAACCTGGTTCTTTCCGTTCTTTATTTAACATATACCGGTAAAAGACATTTGTGTTGACGTAAAATCCGTGAAGTCGACATATGACTTATTCCTAATTGTGATCCAATTTTTCTTGTACTAGTATGGGATCTTCGACTGACATAGCACAAGTACTGCGGATGGATTATTTTCATTTGTAACTGGTTTCGTCCGTTTATATTATACTTGTCCATTTGCTTCAAATCGATCCCGAAGTCTTTCAAAGACTAAATATTTGGATGTCATTTTATATCAATTACGTTAACCTACCTACATATTTTAAATATAAGTACAAATTTAAATACACGTAGATTTACAAAAATGTCAGCACAACAGACAAATAGTAAAGAAAGTTCAAATTTAACATTTTTATTTAGTGTTTGGTCTCTAAACTTCCTTTTAAAGAACACAGCTACATAGCAACATAGAGAAATGAGAAATATTTTGAAATATCTTTAAAACCATTAATTTTAATTAGATACATGCTTTATTCAAACTAATAGACAATTAAATTTTGCTTTCAACTAACCCATAAACATTTTCGCATTTCAATTGTTTCAAAAAGACACTGATTTCTAGAATACTCTGTATAACGTATTTAAGTCTACATCTGTTTACTGTCGTCATAGGAGATGCTTCTAACGTTATGTTAAGTTTGATAATACAGTAGAACCTCGATTATCCGGGTCAGCCGGGACCGAACCTTTGCCGGATAATCGAAAACACGGATAATCCAAAAACTTCACTTTTAATTCTTTAATAATTTATTTAAACAAATACATTTGTACGTATGTTAAAGGAACAAAAGAAACGTAATTGAACATGTAACAAAAAATAAAAGTTTTAATATTTATTCATATGTAATATGTACTACATACATATTATATGAACTATAATAACGTGAATAAAATCACTTAAAAAAATCAGTAATTTTTTTTGTTTTTGGGCTTCGTAAATTCTGCCTCTTATAATTTCCTTCATTTTCTAAGTTGAAGTACATGAATAACATCAGTTTCAGACTGTTCTTCAAAATAATTGATAAAGTATATTTACTGCAACTCCTGCTTCTCGATGACTTGTTTTGATGACGAAATTATTTTCATCGTTATCACTACTTTTGCCAGAACTTTCTTCAGCGGTCTACCTTAGATAATCTTCATCCATAATCTGATAACCTTTTTTCTTGGTGATCACATTCTATCCATTCATTTATTTTTTTGATGTCTATTTCTTCCAAGTTTTCCATTTGTGAGGCTATAGATGTTATGTGTTCGATTGATTCATTTAAGCGATTATCATCTTCAGTACCTTCTTCATCTGCTATATCTTCTAAGGTTATTATTTTATAAAATGCTTTTTTAATGTTAGTCTCTTTCACTTCACTCCAAGCGCGAACTACAGCATAAATTGCTTCTTTCACATTCATACGTTTCCAAAATCCCATAAGGTCACTTTCTCCCAACAATTGAACAAGGTCTTTCTATAAAGGCTTTTCATGGTCTCTATAACACCTTGGTCCATTAGCTGGGCAATAGATGTCACAATCAGAGAAAAATATGCCGCGAATATGTTCCCATTTTCTGACTTTAGTTGCTCTGCATCAGGATGCGATGGAGAATTATCCAGTAACAGTACAGCCTTGAGTGGAAGATTATTTTCTTGCAGAAAAGTTTAAAAAATCGCTCGATCCATTCAAGCACCCTTTTGATTATAATAATCAATTGGCAGTGTTTTTACATTTTTAGAAGCCCTCGGATTTTTTGATTTTCCAATGACATCTAACCTAATCTTATGGATTCCTGGTGCATTAACACAGCAAAGCACTGTTAAACGATCTTTGCTTACGTTAAAACCTAATTAAAAAATTATAAAAAAACAGTATAAAAATATGTAAAGCTAACCTGGTGCACTAGTTTCTAGCCTGCAGTTCTGCTGTTCTTTTCGGCATTGCTTTCCAATAAAGCCCAGTTTCGTCTGCGTTATACACTTGTTCGGGTTTTAGGTCGCGCTCCGTTATAAGATTTTCTAAATTATAACAGAATTCTACCATAGCTACAATCATCGGCACTTAGTTTCTCCCCTTAAACAGCTAATTGTCTTATTCCATGACGTTTTTTAAATCTGTGTAGCCAAATGGAAGATGCAGAGAAGTTTCTTTTAATTTTCAGCTGTTCGTGAAACTTTTGGGCTTGCCTAGCACACATAGATCCTGATATTGGAACCCCTTCCGATCTTTTCTGTAAGAACCATGCACTTGGTCATAGCATCATCAAGTTCTCGAAAAGTAGATCCTTTTAGAGACTTCCTCTCAGAAATAGCTTTTGCACTGTCAGCTTTAGCTACAAAGCTATGTAATTTGGTTTTCTTCTTCGTCGCAAACCGTTTGTTTTCCAATGTTATATGTTTTAGGAAATCCTGCAACGCTTTTTTTTTTTTTCAAATTGTTTTAAAATTTCCATATTTTGTTCTATAGTTAAAAAATTGCGTTTACGCTTTTCGTTAGCACCTGTACGCTGCATTTTGTGCGTTTGTTCACAATCAACTAATGAGCCGGTCGATAGATGACGAAAAAAAGTACATACATACTAAACACATAAATTGGGGATTCCCCGAGACGAACGTCTGCACGGGTTCACGCGCCAGCCTCTGGCCGACAGTCCAGGATAATCCGCGCCCCGGATAAAGCGACGCACGGATAATCGGAGTTCTACTATTACATTTTGCCGTTACCGAAATAATGGCATTTTTCTGAAGAAAGCAAAATGTCAAAATTTTCAAACAAATGTCAATATCTTGTAAACTAATGAAAATAATTGAATATGATCCTATATAAAGTTGCCTTAAAATTCCCTAGGCAATTCAAAAATGTGATCATACATAGGGTGTTCTATTTAAAAATGTAAAGATAGCTTACGGGCAAACTAAAACACCCTGTATATCGTAGAATAATTTTACGTTATAAACTTCCTAAAACTAAACAATTTTCGTATTTAAATATTTAATGTATTTTGCATAAAAATGGAGATATGGAAGAATATGGCACTATTGTTACACCCTGTATAACAGAAACACTAATTGAGATTAAGATTTTAATACGTCAATAATGGGTTTTTGAAAAATTGTCATCAGTTGAACTTGTAACTTTTTAAAGGTTAAAGAAAAAGCTTCCTCAATAGTGTACTGATCTGAATTAAAATGCCTCATACAATATTCTCTCTTTTTCTGTGCTTCTTCAAATATTATAACGTTTCTTGGAAGTAGGTAATATTTGGACATAACTGAAAATAGTTGAATCTCTGTTGATATCAAGTTTGTATAACAGATTTAATTTAAAGCACACAATCTATTTTCCAAATCCAAACACACACACCAAATATTCTAACGAGTTCAATTCCAAAATTGACAATTTCTAGAAACTGATGGTTATCGGGTGCTAAGGTTAATTAATAACTGTGTGTTTGATATTGCGGCGTAATCCCCTTATTCAGGGGTTATAACAAGGACACGTGTCTGACGCACGTATTCCGACGACCACCCTATGAATATAGTGACAGTAGCAATGTAGACTGCAGTATCAAAGCGATTTAACCATTGCAGCTTTCACCACGTTCAAACGCTTCAATCTCTAACATCCAACGTATTCGTTTTTAAATATGCAAAAGAATTTAGATGGGAATTCTATGTTAACACCTGTAGATTAGATTTTAATTTTAAAATAACCTTTTAAAAATCGATCCTAATTTGATATTAAATAGATTCTCTTGCATGAGTGGAGTTTCCAAATGACATTTAGTATGTATTAACAACGCAATAACCATTATATTTTTATAAATTTGACATTACAACGAAAGACGTCTTTGTTGTAAAAAAAAAAAAATCGATTTAGTTTCGGGCACCCTTGGAGTTAGTCAAGGTGTTCAACGTAAGAGCTTATCTCATCTCCGGGGCAGAAATTGTAACGAACCGTGAACGCTTGCTTTTGAAGGGGATGCACGTTTCCCCTTCTAATTTTTAAACTATTAAGAAAATTAGAATGAAAATACTTTTGTCCCATTCTTTGTTGTATTAACGAGATATCTTTTAAAATACATACCTCCATTCAAATTTTCAAATAATTTAAAAATTGCATTTATACTCTACAAAATGAAATTTAAAATCGCCTCGATTTAGACATACATATATTTGAATACGCTGTAACATAAATATGTTATTGCAGTTTCAGAATGGATTTGCGTTGTATATTTATGTGTTTTGCTGTTTATTTGCTCTCGAATCCAGCATAACCGAATGTATACACGCTAGTATTGATCGCAACTGTGGAAAGACCGACCCTTGGGTACCTGCCGCACTTTGACCTCGACGTAGTTAATTTAGCATTTTGCTTTTTTTCAGCTTCGCGCTCAGTCCCTAATTATTTCAAAATTTCGTACGTGGATTAATTGGACGTTAATTAACGGACACTGTTCATCACTCATGTTATAATAAACTCGTAGATTGATGTAATATTCACCAGTCATTTTTCTCCTTTAAATTGGGGATGTATAATAATTTTTTTCAATTTAGATCTTATTGTATGATGTGTGATTAAGTAAAAATTAATAATGGAAGATCGTTAGTCTCGTTTTCTTATCCAAACCGATTTTTTTGGTTTGATTCACTGATCGACAAAAATGAACTTTTAATTTGTCACATGAACTTTTTTAGCAGTTCATACTTTATTTTGTAAACAGGTGTGGAAAAATTTTGGCACCAATAATTTTTTTGTGAGAGGAAGTTTATATTTCATAAAGAATACTGAGACTTTACTTACAATTAAACTTAAAAATATAATTTTTAAAACTCAAGGTTACGATTTCCTAGAATGTTTGACTTGAGGCTGGTCTCTTGCAAGTGTCCAACAATAATCTCCTAACAGACGAGGACTCCATTTGCCCTGGAATCGTTTTTCCATACTGGAAATGTCCTAATGGAACCTTTCTCCCTGTTCATCGCTAACGGCTCCTAGGTTCTCGGGAAAGAAGTCGAGGTGTGAGTGTAGAAAGTGTATTTTGAGTGACATATTACAACCCAATGCGTGATACGTCGAAAGTAGTTCTTCTATCAGATCTTTGTAGTTACTTGCTTTGTGGTTGCCCAAAAATGTTTGTGCTACACTTTTAAAACTTTTCTAAGCGGATTTCTCTAACGAACTCAACCTTCCTTCGAATATGTCATCTTTGTACAATGCCCCAATCTGAGGTCCGACAAAAATTCCTTCCTTTATTTTAGCGTCACTAACTTTAGGAAACTTTTCTTTCAGATACATGAAACCTGAACCATTGCGATCCATGGCTTTGACAAAATTTTTGAACAAACCTAGTTGTATATGTAGTGGTGGTAAAAGTACTCTGGCAGGCTCGACAAGAGGAGGGTGTAAAACCAGGAGAGAGTTTTTTCTTGTAGTAGTGATTGTTTCAATCTCTGCTGTCCCATTCACATAAAAAGCAACAATACTTTGTAAAACCCAGCTGCAATCCGAGGAGTAAAGCAATGACTTTTAAGTCACCACATAGTAGAAATGAAAATGTATTATACTGGAGTTTTGCTAGTAGGAATTTCATGTTTTCGTAAGTCTCTTTCATACCGGAAACATATGCTACCGGAACAGAGGGTAATATATTTCCATTATGCAAAAGTACAGCTTTTAAACTGGTTTTTGAAGAGTCTATAAACAGACGCCAATCTCCTGGTTCAAATTCAATATGTAACAAGTGCATCACTGAAGTAATATCATCGCAATAAATTAAATTTTCTTCTTGTAACAAGCATTTTGTTAGTTCTTCGTCACGGCTACGATAACGACACACTTTAGTAACTGGATGCAGCAAATTCCATTCTTTCAATCTAGATCCTAATAGTTCAGACTGTTTTTTGACAATTTTAAGTCGCGTACCAGATCGTTAAGATCAGCTTGAGTTAGCAAATGAAGTTCCTTACTATCAGATACGTAGGTTGGATCATGAACTTCGTCTCCAATTGCATTACATGATGGTAAATCGATTACATCATTTGCTGCGTCTTTTGCCTAATTTGGCGCTGCAGGTACAGGTAAATCAGCACTACGAGGAAGTGGTCGTATTACAGAACGTACATTTGCATATTTTACAGTATGTTTTGACGCTTTATTTATCCCATTGATATTGGTCAAGCAAAAGTAGCAATCAGATATGTGGTCTACAGACGCTGTCCAAATCATGGGTTTTCCGAAAGCCATATATCGCGTTCCTTTTGCCCAACCTGTAAGATTTTTTACGGATGTCGTACAACATATATGAGGTGCCCAATTCTTATCTTGATGAGTCACAGAGAAGCCAAAATAGTCACGATAATACTGCTTTACCAGTTCAGTGAAATTTCGTCGCTGTCAGGGTGGTGTCTTTGCATATTGAAAAACTAACAACGATTACCTTATGTATGCTAAATTTATAAGTTAACACTGTTTCAAATGAAAACTTGGAGTAATTCGACCGTACGTACAGGAGAACTATAGCACAACAAATCTATGGGTGACAGCTACAACATAGTTTGTGTTTTGTTTTGAGCATATACAATGAAGTAATATTTAGCATACAGAATTCGTGTGACAAAAACCTTGTCGATCAATAATTATTGATTGCTATTGAATCTACTGGACTTCAGTTTCAATACCTGAGTTCTCAAGTTCTTCCAGGCGCATATTTTTTTGATATAAACCTTTGTCAAGTTTAGATAAATAACACAGGCCTGCATTTATAGGGTTATGTCATGTTTTTTAACTTTCGATTATTGATTCCTATGTATTTTTTCACATTAGTTTTTTTTTGCCCCATCACGTCAGGATTTTTTGCAAAACGCAATCTCAGAAATTTGTAAATGTTACAAAACAGCAAAAATATGAAACATATTGACAGATTTAAAACGATTTTTTTAGTATAAAATGTATTTAATTTAATTAAATTTATGACTCATACTGTGCAATATCATAGCTAAGCACTTCAAGAATCCAATGGAGGGAGGGAGTGGCAACAATTTAATGAAAACTGCACAAAATTAGCCTTAATCAAAAAAGAAATATTACAAGTTTCCTTCGGCAAGTTTATCTCGCATATTTCGGTATAAGAGTAGGCGATCAAGACAAGGACTTCGACGGTGGTCAACGGGTGAACAACATGCTTTCAGATTTGGAGTGCCCATGATATGGCGGGAGCCGCAAAATCACACCGATAATTGCTATTTTTGTTCCACTAATATAAATGGTCAGCTTTACGTCCTGTCCCTCATGGTCCAGACGTTCCAGTGCCTATTAAACCTGTAAATTTACCTGAAATAGATGATTCGAAAATCATTCAAATGTAGAAGATGAAGAGGAGTACAAATCTAAAAATGCTGAACCACAAATTTTTTCACAGTCTGAACTAAACGATTTGATTCGCGACTTATATCTGACCAAAGAGGGATCAGAATTACCTGGTTCAAGACTTAGAGATAAGAATTTGCTCGAAGCGTTTTCCTGGTTCAGGTACAGAAAAAAAGAATTTCTTCTATACTTTTCGGTGTATGGGGACTTAGTGTTCTGCAATAATGTGTGTTGACTTTTTAATACATTTAAAATTCCATATGAAAGCACTGATTGGAGACTATTCATCGATTCGTCCAAAAGAAGCCGTATAAGCTGTGCTTCTTCATAACGGAAATAAGTATGCGTCAATTCTCATAGGACATTTAAAAGAATGTTATGAAAATTTAAATTGGTACTCGATAAAATTAAGTATGACGACCATGAGTGGAGAGTTTGTGGGGATCTTAAAATTATTTCGATGATCTTAGGACCGCAAGGCGGATACACAAAGTTTCCTTGTTTTTTTATGTAAGTGGGATAGCAGAGACAGGCAAAATCATTGGAAGCAGAAAGATTGCCCAAAACGAGATTCATTAGAACCTGGAAAAAAAATGTACTCCATAAAGCTCTCATAGATAGCAATAAAGTTCTCCTTCCACCTCTACATATCAAATTGGGATTGATGAAGCAATTTGTGAAAGCTTTGTCAAAAGAAGGCAATTGTGTCAAATACATCTGCAACAAATTTCCAGCCTTATCAACAACAAAACTTAAAGAGGATGTCTTTATCGGGTCCGGATATTAGAAAACTTTTGAAAGTTGTTGAAAAAGAAGCCTGGTCTGCTTTTAAAGATGTAGCAATGAAATTTCTGGGCAACAAGAAGGATCCGAATTTCAAATCGATCGTTGAAACCATGCTGCAGAAGTACCAAAATTTAGACTGTTCCATGAGTTTGAAGGTTCATTTTCTAAATTGACATTTGGATTACTTTCCTCAGAATTTTGGTGCCGTTAGTGAAGAGATGGATGAGAGATTCCATCAGGATATCCAAAAAATGGAAAATCGTTATCAAGGAGGATGGAATACTTCAATGACGGTAACTATTGCTCGATGCTGCACCAACAAGGGCATATGCACGGAAAAGCCCCCAACACAGCATGGTCAAATCATTAAGACTGGTTCAAATTAAATTTAATTAAATTTAAAGTAAAGTACATAAAAATTAAGTATACCAAAATTAATTTGTTACATTTAGGCTACTTTTGTGGTAGTTTTCATTTTTGTTTTATTGGACTCTTGACGTGCTTGACTATGTATAGTATAAGCCATAAATATATGTATGTAATGTATAATAAAAAAACCTTTTTAAATCTGTCAATATGTTTCATATTTTCGATGTATTGTATTACAAATTTTGAAAATTGCCATTACAAAACTTAAAAAACATGACCCATCTAGGCCTGTGTAATCATCAAATTTCGAGCTACTGTGGAGCGACGCCGTTGTGTACCTGGACATGACCATTGATTGGAGACTAACACTACAATAACATGTTGATAGATCTATAGCACGATTTGACGCTGTCAAATCTTACATTGCTCCACTCCTTCGCTCGTGAAGTCTTCTTTCTATGAGATTGAAGATTATAATCTGTTATACTTTCCTGCATCCAATCTTGACTTATGGAGCATTAACTTAGTCGACGATTGCCAAAACACATCTCAGAAGACTTGAAACCCAGTAAAATTCCATCTTGAGGATAATCTCAAAAGATCCTTAGTTCGTGAGAAACGCCAACCCAAACAGAGATCCACAAGTTGCGTCTCTCCAAAGGCACGCCTACCAGTAGCCCGGAATATCCTAAACAGGATTGGAAATCTAACAATACCATTGTCGCGGAGACCGCTGGTCTGGACCTGGACAGGCCTCCACCGCGGGTTACTGTCAGGAGAGTCCAGCTGGCGATCCAACAGTGAAATCAGGTCTGACCCCATCGATGCCATCTTGAAAGACAGATTTCTTCGCTAACACCATACCACAGCGCAACCAGTTGGGACTGCAACTTTGAAGATCAAAGGGCTCAGGAGTTCCACTCAGTCACGATCCTTCAATAACTGATATTGATTGATTCCATCTCAGGCGTACTACCAGTGACACAAAACTACAAATAAAATGCCAAAACTGGCAGGCCGCTATGACTCTATAGGAAATGTTATCAGAAAAGGAACTGTTGGTTTACATTTATCAATGAAAGGATTCATGTTTTTGTATAATAATGAATATAGATGGCATTTTTTCCCCTGAATTTGATTACTATTTTTGTTACTCTCGAAGAAACCACTTATATTAATGACGAAACGTCCGAATCAGTAACTTTTGTATTTTTTGATATAAAATCTGACTGAAAAAGAAAATTTCCTGAATCAATCTTGATTTAAATCTGTCATCTACTTCATTTTATCATAAAATATTCCTTTCCTTTAATGTCAGTAAAGTTAGTTAGGATTTCCAACGTCGGTTGGCAGCGCTGATCGTAACGTCAACGATATTCGTGCAGTTCTATATATAGGGAACACCGAAATGCCATCTACATATCTGATGTCCCACGGGTAAAACGCAACGCCAATCGTCGGTTTCTGTCATTTCCTTCTCCGTATTTTTTTTTTGCTCCGACGTTACGGATTTAATTCCCAGACCCGGTTTAAGACGCGGCAACAGCGGGGAAAAGTAATTTCATAAATCTCTTGTTTGTAGACATCTATCCAAGGCCTGTAACTCCTGAATTATTGATTTCGTGAAATGGAACCATGATCCGGATAAAGACAAAAGACAAGTTACTAGTAACCATAGCAACTATGTTTTATTATTAAACGAATTTAATCAGTAATAATCAGTAGAATCAGAAATCAGTAGATAATTTTTTTTTAATATATATCTAAAGCTTTTCATTCATCGATAGGGCCTCTTTTACCTTTCCGATAGCTGGGAATTCGTATCGAGGGGGTTGCGTTAGCTTTAGTGTCGGATGTAATAAAATGAAGCCTTCCACTTGAAATCTCCCGCTCACTCTATAAAGAGAAGAGTCTCGCCTATCAAAGGATACAGACCTATTCTCTGACGATAATTCCATTCAACGATTGAGATATTGAATGATCTTTTTCGGGTGTAATTCGACATGGGATGTGTGCTCCATTTTCAAACTTACCCGAATCGAAGTTAATTTCGTTCTGTTATCTAATTTACGAAGATAAGGTCTTCTTTCCTTAGTCTGAATGGGGATAATATGAAGTAGTAAATTCGAACTTGTATCCTGTTAATAAAGAACAAAGACGTTTGACCAAGATGATCGACTTTCCTTGAACAATATTCCTTGTAATACCTCCCACATTTGGAGAAGATAAACAGAGGCAAAAATTAGTAAAATTTGGCAACGTCTACTTACTCCTTATTTATTTCCTACTTACTTTATTTACTAAAAAATATTATTCAACACTTCCATAATCTTCAAAATCTAGTTCTCTATATATAAAACGAAGAAAAAATACATTTATTTATTCTTCAAAACTCAATATCGTCTGCAATATTGCTTCTGTACAATTGCATACCTCTCTAGATATATTGTTATTGTATTTACGAAGAAAATACGACGGCAGTAGCGTTGGATGTGTCATCAACACCGCAAACACCTGCTAAGCTAACGGAATTCTCACGTCACCCTACTCTCAAAGAGGGCAGCACCCTCCGCCTAGTTTCACATCAGCACACAACATAGAGGACATTTGTAATGCATCCAAAACATCTAAAGCATTTATAATGCAGACACTGGGTAAACTTGTTTTTCTTGTCAGTATACACGATTACTATCAAAACAGAAACGTAGAGGAATTATCATTTAGATGGTACTACTCTATTTTTTCAAAACAATCATTTTGTTCTAAATTGTTTTATAATGATAAATGTCATTTAATCTTTGTTAAACTAATATAGATGGCAGCACAATATTCGTGACATTAAGGTTATTATTTTAATAACGTCATTCGGTCTACTTCAATAAATATGCTGTCACTTCGTAACTATGGAAACAACGCACTTGACACTTTTCAACATAATAAATAAAACGTAAGTATACGGACGCGTATAATACGAATGTCGCAATGAGTCGAATGAAAAATGTTTTCAGCTTCGACAATACGCACGCACAGAGACCGTGATTAATTTTTAATAGTGCAGGTATAGTAGAAAAGTGCGCGTCTGATTTTAAGGGGGTTCGCTATTAATGGGGTGAAAGCGTCATTAAATAAACAAGACCTCCTCCATTCGATATAAATAATTAAGGTGTATGTCGAGGTGGGTTTTAGGGTCGTGTTCGTAAGAGATTAACGGGAGGAAAACTGACATAATGCTACTACCATGAGTTCGGCTTAAATATAGGACAAGTTGTTCATGTTGAAAGGTTATTTCGAAGTGGTTGTCGTTAGGATAATCGATGAATTTTTATTTTATTTTGCGTTGTTAGTTTATTTTGTATATATTATGTATTGACTTTATTATTTAGTAAAATAGTGAATAATAATTCAACTTGTGTTATTTATCTTTGTGTTGGCGAAATAAATATAAAAGTAGTATCATGTGATCAAGAAAAAGTGAGTGAGCTTTGTAGTACTGAATTTTATGACTAAGCGAGAAATATTTCTACGGAAGAAACAGATATTAATGGGCTGTCACCACAACATATTGAAGTTGCCGAGATAAAGAAATGTTTCGCCAAAATTTTACCCTTAGGAGTAAAGGCAATAAATTTTCTTGTAATCCACTCTAGATATTGTTGTACATATGTACATTATACACTGCTAAAAAAAATTAGGGGAATACTTTTTTCAAAACCTGTAACTTCTTCAATAAGAGGTCAAGGAAAATCAAAGTTGGTATTAGGTATTTCAACGGCATATATTTAACTAAAGAAAATGACAAAAACAATTTTACAACTCTTAGTTACCTACTTCTAAGTTACACTTAAAAACGTAAATTAATAACGCAAAACGAAATGGAAACAACTGCCATAGTATCGATGAGAGTAGGGTTTTAGATGAGTGAGGTTTAATACCGTGTATGCCCTCCACGAGCACGAATCACTTCCTCATACATGTGTAGCATGCTTCACACTAGTCTGCGAAGATATTCGTGGGGTATGCTTTCCCATTCCTCAATCAGGGCTTGTGTAAGTTCCTGTATGGTTAGTGGTGGATTAGGGCGCTTGTGAACATGTCGGGCAAGCAGATCCCACACATGTTCAATAGGATTCAGGTCAGGACTTAACGCCGACCATTCCATGACCTGAATTCCACATTCTTATAAAAAAAATTCTGTGTCTTTGCATTGCCCTGCATTAGGATGAAATTGGGACCGACGTCATATGCCACATGGTTCTCCAAGACATTTTCGATGTAATTCATTGCATGTAGTCTATTAGGAACCACAACAAGATCGGTTCTGTTGTCTACACTGATTCCAGTCCAAACTATCACAGATCCAAGACCAAATCTATCCACATCCTGTATAGTAGCGGCTGAGTAGTGTTTACCAGGACGTCTATATACACGTACTCGACCGTCGCAACGAGTTAAGCAAAATCTGTCTCCTGAACCGTCTGTAAACGGTTCAGGCGTCCAGTGACGAAGTTGACAATCTCTGTGATCGAAAGCAAACCTCACTCGCGCTGTTTTGTGATGCTGCGTAAGGCAATCCGTTTCTAACAGTTTGATCAGAAATTTATATTCCATGTACTCATCTTAGGTCGTTTAGGAGGTCCTTTGCCGTGGCAATACGCTTACGCAGAGAGTAAAGGACAAGAAATCGATCTTGATTTTGAGTACTTTTTCGATCTCGACCTTGTTCAGCTCTTCTGACATATTGGCCAGTCTCCCGAAACCGATTCCATAAACGCTGAATAACAGAAGGGGAAACTCCAAGGTTTCATGTCGAATAGAGTGGCTGTGCTCAATAAGGGCGACAGCACGAGCAACTTGCACAAGATTCACAACTGAATTCATCTGTCATCTTTAGAAGGCTTTCATACGTCAATTCAAAGCAATTCATTCAATTTTTTCCATTTTGTTTTGCATTATTAACTTACATTTTTAGTTGTAATTTAGAAATATTATAACTAAGAGTTGTAAAATTGTTTTTGTAATTTTTTTTAGTCAAATATCTGCCGTTGAAGCATATCAAATTTGATTTGCCTAGAATAATTATTTAGAAAGTTACAGGTTTTGAAAAAAGTATTCCCCTAATTTTCTTGGGCAGTGTATAAATTTGAAAATTCAATTTTAATGAAACGAGAATGACAAATATAAAAAATGGTCAAGCCATCTCACAAATGCTTACAAAAATAATGTAAATTCCCAATTAGATGATATAGATAGATTTTATTGAAGCTAAAACTCTAGACTGGTGTTTTCAAAATGTTGAAGTTGCCAAAAAATCACAGGGAATTCTCGTTCTTATAGCCCAAAACGTATGTCTTGACTATAACAGGAAATCAGTTTATACAAAATATATTTACAATAAGAAAAGATTGTTTTGGTTTTAAAAAAGAATAGAAGAAACGCTGTTTATTTTTGTTAAAAAATTTAGTATTTGATAGTGATAATGATATCTTTACACGCGTTTTATTAGCTACACAGTCTGATATAATAAAGCTATGCATCCAGTTAGACCTTTGCATTTTCTGCTTAATCGATATTTCACTAAAATCTAAAATCAACTGAAACTGGAAAAAAATTCAACAAAATTAGGGGGTGGGGCCCGAATCTCAAAATCAAGCAATTCTACATATTATTCTTACTAGCAATGTTAACTGCCCAAAATTTTTATGAACTTTTTACTATCGTTTTATATGTAAAAGAAATATTTTTGATAAATAAAAGCAAAACATTATTTAAAAAAATTTTGTGTGTGTTTCGGCCACCAATGTTTATTTCTTCTGAAGGTAGTTTGTGTCATCCTCAAAACGTTCTTAATTAACTAAAAGAGTGTTTCAATAACAAAAAGAAAGCTGCTATTTGGTCTGCCGTTTACAAAATAGTATCCTATTTGCCAAAAAGTTTGAACTTTTGTTTCCTCTTAAGATCAAAAACTATTTAAATGGCGTCGATTTAATTGTTCACAAAAACTGTACTTTCTTCTTCTACTCTACAGTTAGGAAAAATTACTCACAGGATCTAAACACCTCCATAGAGCATCGCCGTTTTCAACAACTCTTCATAAAATTTTGCATAAGAATCTTTGGCTGACGGTCTACAAGATCAAGTGGACGTAAGAACTCACTACAAAATAATCCTGTGCAATAGGGTTCATTTCTTCTTGGATGGCTACGTTAAGAAACAAAATTGCCGGATTTTATGAGTTATGCCTTCCTGAAGAGTGACAGTTTGATGTGAGTTTTGACAACTAATGGTGTTGATTACCGAAAAATGTTAATTTTAATTAATAATGAAAATCATTGATTGAAAGATGCTTACTTTGAACAAGATATTAAGACCTATTATTCAGCAAGAAAGACTGTGACCAGAGTTGGATGAGAAGACAGTACTAATTGGTCCTTTTGACCTTTCTTTTTTGGGAGTATTTGAAGTGTGACGACAAAAAGAACATTTCTTAAACAATTTACAAACCAAAATAATGAAATTCAACGCCATCTCTCTGAAATAGAGCCAAGATTATGCCAAAATCAGCTGGAAACCTTCTATTAATGATATAACTAACATCAAAAATTCTTTGGGAAAGTGCAGATTCTAATATTTAATGTAAAATAACAGAATCCAAATAGATCTCGCATGAAAATCCTAAACACAACTACCTGTGGTGGCAAAGGAGGCCATTGTTGAGCTTTTCTGCTGCAGTTGTTGATCAGATCAAACGCAGCAATAAGAGATTTATAGACCAATATATATACAGGGAAATAGTTCTAATATGCATGAAAGTAGAAAAGATTCCACTTATCTTTGGCATCACTATTTCGCGAGCAAAGGCAAGAAGTGATTGTCCAAACTAGGACAACTAACTCTTCACGAGTATGAACCTTGTTGTTCAAGCACAATCCAATCGAGAAGACTAGAGTGGTATCGTAGCTTCGTAACTACTAAAATTTCAATAAAGTAATCATGCACCTTTGTAAAACTTTTTCACTTAATTTTCTCTCGTGTTTTATATAAGACGCCCATAATCATCTAGAACATCAAAGTTAATGAAAAAATTACAAAATTATTAGAGCTGAATCAAACCTTTGTTAAACTAAACCCGGCATTAAGTTAGCTAGATACTGCACAATAGAAGCACTCTCCACACTTTGTGCCAGTTGCGGCGCTTGAACGGTGAAGCGCGGAACTAAACAGGTCGATGCTCGTCCTTTTTCTGTATATTGTAACAACATACGCCTAAAAAATAAAAACGTAAAACGTGTTCACAATATCGTATAACCGCCGAAAAGCGAATACTTCATGCTATTAATATCGTAGCATAGCTGTACAGGTATTTTTCCCGGACGAAATATCCGCTCTAAAAAGCTCAGGCATCTGACGGGTTTTAGCTTAGCGTAAGCTCGCAGTTCACTCGTAGACCGATCGATAAAGCTGACGTAACAGCAGGAATAACCCGTTCTGAGTTAATGATTATTAGTTACCTTTTTATATTATACTGATGTTCTATTTTAAATCGATCTAATCAAATAAAGTGATTGGACACTTAATACTTAATATTTAGTTGATTCAAACATTAAAAATATTGTTACTCTTGTAACGATGAAAATTCTACGTATACAGTGGCTAAAGCTAACGCAGGTAAAGTGTTGTGTCTGAATGTTTTGCTTGCGCATATGAAATACTTTATTCCTTTTTTTAATGTAAAAAAATGTTTTACATCTATATATTTGTGATTTTACAATTCTTTGTAAGTGGTGGATGATAGATGACCTTCTTTTAAAATGTTCTGAAATCAAGTGTTATGTTAGAAATTAGTGTTAATTTCAGTATTTTTCTCTTGATTTATTTTTTATATCCACTAGTTTTCCTAATAGTATGTACAGTTTGTGTATTAAGTAATGTCTTCTCCTCTGAAGAGTATATCAAACTTTCTTCCGCTTACACCGATTGGGTCGTTTTCGTTCGGTCGAGCTATCCTGAATACCCAACTATACATCTCAAGGGCATTTACGAAAACGACCCTACGGGTATGAGCGGAAGAAAGTTTGATAAGTCCTTCAAAGGGGAAGACATTACTTAATACATAAACTGTACATAAACGGGAAGAATTTAAAGTCTACTAAACTTTGTTCTTCTGCAATGTTAGCCCATAAATCAGTTAGTTTCCCTTCCTTGAATGCAATTTGATGCTATACAGTGCACAAGAAGAAAACATATTTGCTGGAAGTATCTGAAACATCTCTAAAGTAACTCTAGGTTTTAGAACTGTTTTGACCATTCAATTTGTTACTTGTTTCTGTTACAATTTCAATTTTAAAGTGTGTTTCAATTTTGCTTTCTGTTGTAGTTTTGTTCAACTGTATGGCAAACCAAGAAAATTTGTCAGTTTCTTTATGTTACAATAATGCAATTTTTCCCAAACGCCAAAAAAAAAAAAAAAATCTTCCTGTTATGTTACTTAATGGATAAATTTGTGAAATTTCTTTGGCAGCCTGATCACCAATCATTGTTGGCATAATATTTTTCTTTCTTCTCAGCAAAATCAACATGCTGTTGCTGAAGCTTCATCAGCTTGATCTGAAAATGTTTGTTTAACTTTGATTCCTTTTTGGAATCATTTGTTAGAACTACTCCGTAAGTGGCACACGGAGGCTTCAGTACTCTCCAAACTCGAAACTCTGTTAAGCCGAAAGGTAAATACTAGGCGGTGCATGGATCAATTTCTCTTTCTGAACGGTTTGAATAATTTTCCAGTCCTATTCATAAGAACAATTTTTGTTGCTGCTGCTTTAAAGTTTCGATGTAAGATTTTTCTTTATTATAAAAAATAAGTAATATAAGGAAATTAACGTAGCAACCATCATCTTGTTGCTCAATTACTGAGAAATTCTAATTTAGAAGAAGTAATATATTAAATATGAGGGCAGTGGCACTGTTTCCTTTAGTCAGCGCGACCTGAATGGATATATTGTAACATTGCCCTTCTAGTTGTTAGACTAGTTGGAGGCTTTTGATGAACCTTAAAATTAGTCTGGGATTTTCATCCTGGATGTCAGTAGGCGTTAGAAACGGTCTACTGAAGTGTTGTTGTCGGATATAACAGGCAACAATACATTTACACAAAATGTGTTCTGCCATCTCTAGACCTTCTCGACATAGACGGCAGATTTGATCTTCAGCTTTTGAGTTTATGTAGTAAGTTAATAGCAGAAATCTCCGCTTGAAATATGTTGGAGTGGAATCCCATAGCCAATGCCCGATCCCACTCCTTCTATTCTAGAGCCGTCCGTGTACCATGCCAGGGTTCCCCTTTTGAGTTGAGGCTCACCGGAAGCCCACTTAGTACGGCTTTCGATTACCATTTTGTAGGGTTGGCCAAAGTTGTATTGCATAGGGATCTTGTCCTTTGCAATGTGAATTAGGTAGTTGGTGTTGGAATCTTCAAGGATTTTAAGGTCTCCTCTAATGTCCTCAGGTCCCTTAGGTCTGTCCGGAGACAGGGCGCTTGATATAACCTGTTTTTGTATGTAAATGTGCACTTCTAGCGCTGCAGTGGGACAGGTCCGCATCATTCCTATGACATTTAGACAAGTGAGTCTTTGGATTTGTTGAAGCTGTTGTTGTATAGTCCTCTGTGTTGTTTTTGGCCATCATACCAAAGCCTCATTGGTCTTATAATTGCCGTATATGACCATAGGATCATTTGAGAAAAAGTAAGAATCAATACTAGACAATACTAAAAAAAACAAAAATTTTAGATTTGCATCAAAGTTGCATTTAAAGTTTTTTTTGTACCAGTTTTTGATACATTCTTAAGATGTCAAATATGTCATTACCTCGGCAACATTTGGTAGTTGCTGCAATAATTTGTGTAACTTTTAAAAAATCTTGCATCAAATTTGTTTTTAAATTGTCATTGCGATATATGTAGAGAATTTTGCCCCACTCCCCACAAGCTGTGCAATCTTGAGGTATACACAAATTTTATTACTTATTTTTATTAATGAAGTGTCAAGCATTTGATTTCGATTTCCCTTTTTTCATAGTATTTTGAAAAAGTACAGTTTTGTTGCTGTGCAAATAATAAATATGTTGTTGAGCAATTCTATTGCAAAACCATGGATAATTTTGTTAATACATAAAAAAATCCGCACTCTTATTGTGGCACAATAAGCCTGAAGGCTGCGATGCCTTACCGGTGACCATAGGTCGGACGGGTTTGGCATAAAGTGGAGAAAAAAGGCACCCTTATTACGTCACAAAAAGTGCAGCAGTTTCAGCTTTTTTATTGAAGCAAAAATGCAGTATCTACCAGAAAAAAACATTTTCGCAAAATAAACGATATTCTAGAAACGTAATTAGTTTAAAACTAAACACAAAAATGGGAATATATTTGGACACAAGAAAACTAAAAGTTAAATGTAAGAGATTGGAGGAGTTGGAAGAATTTTGCTATTAAGGTAGCATAATAAAGTTGTCAGAATAAAAAAGAAGAAAACGTAGACAAAAAATTAGTTGTCAAAGTGTTTTTAATTCTTCACTGGATCTTTTGGTGCAGAAGTAAAACACTAAACACCAAAACCTTTTAACTAAACACCGACACGTTTCGACAGCAAAACTGTCATTATCAAGACGATAATATTACTGGTTTTGTAGTTATTTATTATCGTCTTGTGTTTAGTTAAAAGTTGTTGGTGTTTAGTGGGTTGAAGTGGGTAGTGTTTAAAGTGATTTTAACGGGTTAAGTAGACTATGGTCCTCCTTAAATATTAGTATTTCTAGAATATTGCGCTCCATCAAATTCAGCAATGAAGACCTTTGGAAAATAATAGGAGAGAGCCACAATTTTTTCACAAAATTTTGCAAAACTTATTATCTTGAAAAAAGGAAGTATGATCTATTATTAGGTTTACTGTTTTTTACTGTATCAAAATTATAGAAGGTAAAAATACTCAAATATAGTAGTCATTTCTTCCACAAGAACAGTCTTTAATATTTTGGGGAATGGCCCCATAATGCAGGTCTTCAATTTTTCAGAAAAATGCATTTCTGAGAATTATATTTCAATCTCAATAATTGGCAGTTTGACTTTCTATTTTGGCAGTTCGTTGTGATGGTATTGCGTTTTGCTACTACCTTCTGAAAATATCACCTTGCATGGCAATTTACACGGTTGGTGCTTCATTATGAACGTAGAATATTAAAGAAAAATTTGCAAAAGGTTTCTGACATGATGATTAGAATGTATAACAAGGCAGGATTTTGCTCAAGTGGAGTACTACAACCTAGACTTTGGTAGGTTTCATTGATTTCTTTTAAAAACCTCTTACATTCTATTGATACATTATTAAAAAATGCATATTTCGAAACTCAAGCAGTTCTGTTTTCAAATATAGTCGGTTTAAATACATAAATAAAGATCCTGAATTTTTATGTAGAAACCGTCAGATCTGTACACACTCCTTTCCACATGTTTTTTTTTTAATAAACGCTCTCTGCCAATTATAAAGGCATTATAAAGGGTTATAGTTGTCAGCTACTTTTTGGTAGAAACTTTTATGCTCCAAAAAAGAATATTACAAAGTTTTTTGATATCTTTCTCTGTTAAAGTGCGGTAGGTGAAAAAATAAAGATTTTGCATTTAAAAGAACAATTTAAAAAATTGTAAGATCTCTTTGTAGAGCACGAAATTTTCTACAAAAAAGTTTGCCAGGACACTTAACTTCTAACTGTTATAGTTTTATTACAGTTTGCAGTTATTTTCCAGGTCTAGTAATGAGCCATTTAATATATGGGCTCAGATAAATACTTAAAAATGTTACACAATCAAAATCCAGCATTATTGATAATAATTAACGGGTCGATGGCCGCAGTGGTTAGGCGGCTGACTATTGTTGTGAGAGGACGATAGGTGCCGGGGTTCAATTCTCTGGAGGGACGGTGACATTTTTTCAGAGAGTTTAATCGCGGATCGACTTGCCATTCGCTGTTGGGAGCAAAGTGATTAACAGCGCGGCATCATAAAAGGCGATATGATGCTGTCACAAAGCCATTTAAACACAACATACACACACAAAAACTACACCGCGAGAGTTGCAGTGATAGCCAGACAAGCGATACAGTTTACGGAGTCACTGCAACTAAGCACCCACCACATTAAAAAAAAAAAAAAAAAATAGAGATCATTTAACGGGTCGATAGCCGCAGTGGTTAGGCGGCTGATTATCGTTGTGGTAGAACGATAGGAGCCGGGTTTCGATTTATACACACAAAACTACACTGCGAGAGTTGCAATGATAGCCATACAAGTAATACGAATTCATATTAGCCAATAAAAAGCTGTAACATATTCAATTGATGGGTAATAATGTAGGGGTCTTTTTTTTATCAAAAATGATGGTTAAGGCGTAACTCCTGCAGTAGATACAAGGATCCAAATGATTTGCAAGATACAGAATTAACATTAATTTATTTAAGGAATTCGTGCAGCTGAAGTAGTTGTACATAGTGACATATATTTTGTGTTATGAAAAAATATTTCGGGAATTTCTTCACGATACTATCTAGCACTATTTTCCTTCATTGCAAATTTATAACCTGCTAAATGGATACGAAGTAAATACGTGAATGGTAACTCTAGAAAGAACTCTCTTCAGAATCAAGACACCCTCGCTAACGTTCGATCCACGTGTAATTCAGTTTCGGAATCATCCATATATTCATGACCGTATAATGTAGGGGACGCAGTCATGCAAGCCTTGGGGTAGACAGGGGGCGAGGTCCCAATTAACATCCCGTGAATCATTCTTACAATACCACACCCAATTAGAATATTTACATTAAGCTCGATGTTAGTAATACTTTTTCCTTAATGATTTTTACATACCTAAATAGGTATGTATTGAAGTCAGACCATTTTTTATATAATTATTAAATTTATAATTATTGCCAACAAAACCACTCAGATAAAAAACAAAAACTACCTACCCTTAAAATTGACGAAACACTCGCTACTAGTTTTAATAGATTATAAGTGTTTACACGCGACTAGACCATTGTCGATTATTTCAGGTCACATTTTCGTATTGTACGGTACTTCTAGTAATCCCGTTTTGAGTGGTTAGCTCGGTTTGCATGAGTTGTGCCTACAATGTGAAACGTAAAGTGCGTGACTCGCGTGAGACTTAGCAAGTCACGCGATTACGCTTTACTTTCGTGTTATATATGTAGTTGTATATGAATACTATGCATGTTAGGTACGCAATCTCATTCATTTCTAACGGCATAACAAGACTGGATATATAAATGATGCACGAAAAATGTTTAAAGGGAAAAATTAAAGCGATTGTATTAAATTTCTTGAATAAACCGATTACATAATAGAAGGAATAAAATAGGATGTAACATGTTTTATGTGTTCGTTTGTTTTGCGATTTGTTCTTCATTTCATAGAGCGGCATCTTTCTTAAACATCCAAAGTAATTAAATAAGAATTTTGCTTTCAAAATAAACCACCCTCAAAAGAGCTTGCTTCTTGTTCTTATAGCAAGCGATTTTTCTCTTTTTGGATAATAATTTTTCAAATGTCAAAAGGAAGCTATAAATTGAAAAGTTCTGCTGTTCAATATTTCAGTTAAAAGTACCAACAAGATTCTCTATAATTTTTATTTGCATTCTAGGTCATGATTATAGCTTGACAACGTCGAAAACAGCCTCGAAAATGGGTTATTTTTAATGCAACACTGACCTGTTTTATTTATGAGAAAATTGCATGTTGGAATATATAATTAGGTATACTTCTAACAAATTGCGCTGATATTACGTTCGATCAATAAAATTCCGCTTTAGACGACCGTATTTATTACTCAAGTACACAATTCTTCTGTTTCAGGCAACAAAACTACCAAAACTTCCTGTACCACCATTAGAACAAACTTTAGCCAAATACGAGAAAACAATGCGACCCCTCCTGAATGAAAAAGAACGCGAGAAACTAAAGCAGCTAATCGAAAATTTTGGTGGACCAGGTGGATTAGGACCCCGTTTGCAATTATACCTATTGGACCAGCAGCAAAAACTAGATAATTGGGTAATTATTTTTTTTTTAATTAAAAAAATTATCATTCTTCTTGCATCTTTAAATAAAATTCAGCTGACAAATTACACGCCGTTTACTTACGTAAAATGAAAACATTACTTAATTAATAAAGATTATTATCATTGGAGGACTGCACAAGACGCAGGGTACATACCTATCCTGTTCTTCAATTAGTGGATGCAGATGGATGGAAGGGCTGATGTGCACGGTTCGTCTCGTTTGGAACCTCCGCCTCTCCCCCATTTGATCTTGTTAGCTGTGAAAATTGTTTGATCGTCGATTCGGAAAGTAAACTTTACATTTTCCACCCTCCGATGTTCGTTTATTTTGGTCTCTCGTCTTCACGTAAAAACCGTAAATCATGAACTAGGGAGATTTTTCCAATGTATACGAGCCGAAAGAAAAAAGGTGAAAAATGAAATATGATTTTTTTTATAATGAATTTCGTAATAAACTGCAAGAAAAAGGGTCAAAATTTTTTTATGTAAAAATTCTATTAGCAGATTTAAACAGAAACATGGTAACTGATTCTTTGTAGTCACAATAGCAGATTAAAACTTGAACTGACACTTGATCATCCAGAATTGTCAGACCATCACACCAACTATACAACAGACAACGTTTTTCACTTTAAGTTTGGTAACCATGTTGTCAGCTGTTTCTGCAACGTATCCTGACCATTGTGCAGTTATGGTGTGTTATTTTGCATATTCTTTTATAAAAAACTGCTATCTTGTGATTCACAAACCATTGACATACTTAAGAAACCATTGATTGACCTATTAGTAAAATAAAATCAAACTAATCGACAATGTCATCAAAATTTGAAAAATTGATATCTGTAATTTTTTTGTTGTGTTCTACATTGCTCCAGAACTCTTGTCATATGACTTATCATCCATGATTTTTTTTGCCACTGCATGGGTGGGAGAAAACGTAAGAGCAAGCTCGGCCTTAGGAGAGACCTATTGTGCCCTCGTGCTGTTTTAGTCCTTTTAACCAGGTTGCACTCGGACAAAGAAGTCCGCAATCTGGTCGAAAGTTAGTTTTCTTACTATGGAATCATCCAAACGATCATCATCAAACTAACTCCACCTCTTCCTGTCCAGTGTCGAGCACTCAGCAAAAAGATGGACTGGAGTTTCCTCCGCATTCCCACAGTTCCTGCACAGGGGAAAGTTTACTATGCCCATGCGATGCAAGTGTTTATTCAATGCGCAGTGACCGATTAAGATCCCTGTAAGTAACCTCAACCTGTCTCTGCTCATAAAGACTGCCTTTCACAGTCCTTTCTCATACCCAATCGCAAGAGTTTTACAGTGCCTCATACAGGCAAGTGCATTAATTCCAGTTGGAGCAATGCCTTGCAGAATTCGGATCTGACAAAGGCTTTGATGCTGTCACATGTAGGTTCTGGACCCACGAGTGGTCGATCACTGGCACCTCTGGCTAGTTTGTCGGCCATTTCATTGCCTCTGATTCCAGAGTGACTTGACACCCATCTCAGCGTGGTGTTGTAATGTTCCGTCAGTTCACTCCATTAACCTGTGGCCGGTTTAATATGCCTTTCGTGCAGATCTGGATGGCGATTATTTCAGCTTGGAAGATGGACGGGGAGCTTCCTAGGCTAAAGGCTTCGCCCTTGGTTTCTCCGTCTTTCCAAATTCCAATTCCCGTGCCATTTGGCGTTTTAGAAGCGTCCAGGAAGCAGCGGGATAATTCCCGTCTCGATTTATGAACGAAGGCATTTGCAGTCTCTCTATTGGAGATGTTTACATATCATCGAGAATACATACGTGCAGTATATTAGGCTGTAGGCTGTTGTCTGACAAAGTTGACTAATAGACGCCTCTTTATTTTACAACTCTTCTTCTAAAGTTGTACTCTTCTACCAAGGTACCAAGTACAGCTCATGAAATAACTAAGAACAAGAAGTCAACGGGGACCAATCCCCGCTTTTCCAAAATTAGAAGCTTAGTAATAAATATAATTATATAATTCAAAAAAGCCGGCTTTTTGAAAAATCAAGCAATTGCAACTTGTCTCAGATTGTTCTATATTCTTCCAAAGGTATTAGGCCTTTAAGTAGGTTCCCTTTCTTTAATAGAACTTTTTGTAGTTGTTGCCGGCTATTCCACGTTTGTCCTATATTGTGTCAAAGATTTCTTTATTGCGTATATTTTGCAAAATAATCATTGCAAACGAAATTTTGTTGCATTCTCCCTAATTGGCTCTTGAAATTAAACCATAAAAGCTTGATTCAAGTTTGTTCGATAGTGTTCTAAAGTTTTAGCCTTCCTTCAATCATGGTTTACGAACTCCGTTTTTCCGAAAATTAAATTTTTGAGAGTTGTTGCAGATTATTCTAGATTTGTTCTATATTTTTCGAAAGTTTCCGCTTTCTAATTCGCATATTTTACAAAATAATCCACAAAACAGAAATTCCACTAACACCTCTCCTCTTCTTGTTTGAAAATTCAACTTCCTGGTTATTTTAGGTTAGTTTGTTATCGCTCCAAAGTTTTACCTTTCTATGTATTATGCATAGGTCACAAAATAACTTAATAAAACGAAATTTTACTAGTGGCCCCCTTCTCCATTTTTCAAAATCAAACTTTTTGGTGTTTTGCTGGCTGTTCTAAATGATGATTCTAAAATGATTGGCAGAAACTAAATTTCGTGCCCTCCACCTCTTTGTTTAGCAGAAAATTAAAGTTTTGAGACTCGTTCCAAATTGTTCTGCAGGAGGATGAACTAAAAAATTATTCCGTCCGTTTTTACTTTCAACTAGTTTTTAATATCATTTTGCAAAACTCCGGAACAATATAAAATAAATCTAGAACAACTAGGAACAGCTTGAGATTTTTAATTTTGATTTTGTTTTTCATTTATTTCAATTGGAGTGACTATTATGTTTTGCTTACAATTTAATTTACCTCAAATTAATGTTAGAATTTGTAATTAGTTCCACTAGAAACTGTATACCAGGGCGACCTAAAATGTTTCCGGAATCGTCAAGAAAAACACCGTATTGCTGTGGTTTTTTATTTTTATTTTTCGAAGTAATCTCCTCGAAGATCAATACACACTTTTTCAAACGGTGCTCCAGTCTCTTCAAGTCGTCGGAAAACTAGGAAGCAGATCTCTTTCCTGCCAGAGATTTTTTCAGAATATGGAGGATGAGAGACTAATTCGTAACGTAAACTGATTCAATTTGGACACGACAATGCGAGATGAATGAGCATGCATTGTCGTGGTGGAAAAGCACTTTTTTCCGCTCAAACGAGGCCGTTTCTCCTGCAATACTGCACCTAATTGGGTCAATAAATTGCTGTAGTATTGCCCCGTGATTGTCCTTCCCTTCTGTAGATAGTCGAAGAGGAATACATCTTGGGAATCCCAAAAAATGGTCGCCATGACCTTTTCCATTCGCCCGGAAAAGTCCACTGCTTAGACTGTTCCTTGGTCTTCGGAATGTAGTGGTGGATCCAAGTCTCATCCACGGTTACGAAACGCCTGAAAAAATCCCTTGGATTGCCTTGAATCCTAGGCAGACACTCCTCCAAAACGGTCATCCATTTCATTTTTGCTCCGGTATGAACAAACACGGTACCCATCGCGCCGAAAGCTTTTTCATGCCCAAAATTTCCTGTAGGATATGGCCAATGCGTTCCTCTGAGATACCTGTTGTCTCTGCTATCTCTTTCAGCTTCAATCAGCGATCGGTTAACGACATCATGAATCTTGTCGACTATTTCATCGTTGGTAGTGGTTTTGGAGCGTCCTCTGCGTGGTATGTTACTTGTGCTTGTACGACCACGTTTGAATTTGCTCACCCAGAAGCTGATGATCGAAAATGATAGAGTAGATCCGCCATGAACCTCTAGAAAAATATTTCGAATTTCCGTGGGCGTTTTCTCAGCCATCCAGAACCGTTTTATTACTAGAAATTAGTTTAGTTTAGACAGCTCCTATAAAGAAAATTACCCTTGCCGACCAATTAATCCACTTCAATCTTCGTGGGCCATCTCTTGCAGATTCCTGAAACATTTCAGGTCGCCCTCGTATTTTGGAAAAATTCTAGATTCAACTGTGTTAGCATTTATCCTTCATCTCTGTGCTTTGTCTGTATGTAATAATATAAATTTTTAAAACTAGGTTTTACTCGAGAAACAGAAACGACTAAATTCATATATCACAACACAGTTAACCCAATTTAAAATTTAATTTACAACATCTACATCTATTCGTTTTAACCACTTTCCAGCTTAAACATCTACATTGTACAATTTTCTCTATTGTACAACGATGGAACATCATTACGGATTCATTCAGTGTAACATGTTACGTAGAGGAGACCTCCTATGTATCGCAGTAAGTCTGTGTCTGTGTGTATCTGTGCGTTGAGGTATGCTGTTTGAATTTCCGAAACAAGTTCCGCACAATCCAATTATAATTTTTAATCCCCCTAGGGGTAACGAACGGCACTGTTTGCTCGTCGCTATCTCCGGGGATTTAACGGTACTCCAACAAGATATTCAACTGTGTGCGTGTGTCTGTATGTGTGTGGAGAGAACACTTCTAACTCCGCAAGCCCAATATAAATACCGGCCTATCTTCAGTTTAAACCCACCATCCTACACACTGAAAAGTTCCTGTATTATAAAAGGAGGATATAACGCAGAACGGTTGCTGTTTTTATCTTTGGATTCTTGATTTTTGTTTGTTTGCCGTTTATTTGTTGCCTGATGTGGTGACATTCTGTTTTTCGTGTTTATGTTACAAAGGAACCTGTTTATCACAGTTACATCGTTTTGAATTTTAATTATTTACTTTTAAAAGCAACGTTTGATGATTATCTTGTCGTTATAAAACTCCAAAACAAACATATTCGCTTGTCATGGAAGACTAGAAAGTGTTTTATTATTTCCATGTTCTTTTTTTAAACTTATTAACGATGTACTGTTACGAATATTTAACTCACAATTGCATAAATTTACTGTAAAGACTTTTCCTCGTTGTATGACTTTACAATAACATGACGTTCCTCAATCGCTCCACTTTTGCCACACTCTGTACTGTTTTATTTTTTCCATTTTTTTGTATACATATACATATTCATATTTATTTTTATCAACAAGACTAACCTGTTTTTTTATGAAAACAGGTCAATTTCTTTCTATCACCATAGGGAGTCCCATTCTCAGTCAGTAACTTACGATCCTTTTTCAAACCAATCCCTCTTTTCACCGAGACCAGAAAACCTGCCATCAGAGTCCAAACTCTCCTCAAAAGGCATACCAAACTAAGTATTACACAGAACACATCTCAGCTATATTTCATTTCTTTTGCTCATGGAGTAGTGTTCTTCATAGAAAATACATTTTGGGTCTTGATTGTTTGAATATGAAGTACATATAGCTGATTAACCGGACATCATCGTCACAGATGAATTACACAGCCGTACACACACACACACATATTTGAGTCTGGAGGTCAGGCCATGTTTACTAAATATTTTTGGAGTTGCTGCTTGCTCAGGCTTTCAGCATAATCTCAAAAAGATCCAATAATCTAAGCTACTTAACACTGTAACGTTTTGACTCAAGCTGTAAACTAAAAAACAAACTAGTTAAACCCTATAACCCCATAAAACCTTAACTCCATCACCTCGTAACCATATAATTCCATAACCCTATTACCTACCCAAGAAGCGTTGTCTAAACCATTCAACGCTGTAGCATTTTGACCTAAGCTCTACACTAAAAAACCAATCACTTAAACTCCATAACCCCACAAACCGTTAACCTCATAACGTCTTAACCCAATAACCTTGAAAAAAACCGTAATCTATGCAATTAATCACTGAAACGTTTTGACTTAAACGAAACCAACCAGTTGTAGCTCATTACTCCGTTAAACAAAGTTGAAAACGTCGGCATCAGCATTACTAGATGTACAGTGACATTCAAAGGTATCCGGACATGACAATATAGAGAAATATCTTGCGCTTAATACTACTATTCTAAAGAACCGCTGAAACTTTTCGGGATTAGTTTGGTTTTTTCATACTTTCAACAATAGGTTGTATTTTAAAATAAATGGGGGGAGGGGGAAAGGGAGGTCTGGATCTTTAAGTGCTTTATTGTTGGGGTTTTTGGTCTTTTCACACAAAAGAGGAAAATCCCATTAATTTGAAATATTTCACATTGATAAGTTTTAATGCTTTTTATAATTATAACATCAGCTGTTTTTATATATGTTGCTTCTATAGATAGTTATTTTCTTAAATTAACAGATAGCCCTGATGAAGGACCAAAAATGGTACTTATTTGTAAATTGAACAAATAAATGGGTCCGAAACGTTGGCATTATTAAAACAGTGTTTTGTCTCTTAAATATACCTCAAATTAAACCCAGAATTCTGGAATTTAAGCTCCTGTGACGTCAAGTAGATAAAATAGTAGCAGATGTCAATGATAATAAAAATATTTCATTTAGAATGTAATTAGTGTAAATAGTAGATAAATGTAGTTTTAAAATTATTATAGGTTATTATTTATACTGGTCATTATTCATACTGGTCATTACTTATACAGGTTATTATACATAATGGTCATTATTTATACTGGTCATTATTTATATAGATAATTTTATGTTCCCTATAATAATAGAATAGTAATAAAACATTAAAATGATTATTATTTGACAGATCGTAAGATATTGATTAGCAGCTGGGTGTGCTGACAGCATTTTTGTTATTTGTACAAACGTCAAATGACCTATTAAAAATGTCAGGATCTCAATCGCGAAATGAATGCGGAACAATTTATTTAAAAAAATTAGCTGCTAATGCTAGAGACTCACTTTTACCTAACGAATCTAATTTTCAGTTTGTGATATAGAACAACTATTTCACTCAATTAACGCTTCAGAAGATTTAATTCCTTAATTCTAATATTTTAATGTATGCTATGTCTACGTATATGCGTTTATATAATGCAATATTATTGTAAGAGCGACAAACTATACGATTACACTAAGGTAATAAGCTGGTCCTGCGGCTCTTTGGAATAGAGTACTGAGCGCAAGATATGTGATTATCTAGCGTGTCCGGATACCTTTGAAGATCACTTTACTACATTTGAGAAAGTAGAAAAAATGACTTTGTAGAATGTTTATCGAGAATAAATAAACCATTGAGTATTAAATAACTTCGATTATGGAGTTTTCCGGATATTGAATTCGGATTCAGCGACCCCAAACTCAAGTAAAAACTTTTTTGTGTATGGCTGTGTTTTCACTTCAAAGTCAAGTTCAAGAATCAATCCCCTTGTTCTAATTTCATTATTAAATTTTCGGGTAATTTTTTCTCAAGAAAGATTAATTGATTGTTCTACTGCTTTCTTGGGTGGAAGGACAATCTTAAAAGTATTTTCGTTGATGCTGTTTATTGTTTTGGTTTTTATTTTGGCAGCAAATTGTTCGTCCGTAAAAATATTGATTCTTGCCTGATAAATTCTAATTTCATTAAAACCCATAACAGATCTTTCTCTAGATTAACTCTTCAGATATGCCTTCCTAAATCACTAGCAGACAGGTTACATTTTATGAGATAATTACAAAGTTCTGCTTAGCTTTGACAATTTTATTTACGTTTCTAGTGCACTTGTGATGTCCATCTAATATTATGAATATTGCGCATAACAAAATTATCACTAAAGCACCTCTTTCTGCTGATGTAGGACCTCCTACGTGTCGTCTTCCTCTTAGAGATATTAAGATTAGACAATATATAGCCAAGTTTTGTCTACGTTGTATATTTGAGTAGGAAGTAATGCTTTCCTTCCATAACCGTTCAAGCAAATTGAGGAACTGAGTTACATCTTCTCTGTTGAATCCAATGGCTCTTACCAAGGAGATGTTGTCTAGCATATTTGTATAATAATGAAAATGGTTGTATGTATGTTCGTGTGAGGCCATCAAACTTTTGGGCTATTGTTAAGCAGTAGTGAACTAGTTCATTTTCTAATTTAGTCGACAAAACTGGTTTCTTACCTAGCTTAGCCTTGCAAACAATATCCGAAACGCCTCCAATGTTTACAAAAACGAAAAAGCCAAGAAAATACGAGAAAAGACCAAACAACTCAATTTTTTTATGAACACTTTAAAGATTAGTATTACATCAAAATCCTGATAAATAAGGTAAAATATAAACATATTTGTGTTATTTATATCAGTCATACCTGAATTTTCCGATAATCAATTTTAAAACACACATCCACACATATTTATTCAAAACATTAAAGCATTTTCATTGTAACAGAGAAACCAATATTCATAGAAAATTGAAATTACAATTAACTAACTAATCAGTTACATCCAACATTTCAAATACTTCGCAGTAGTTTTATGTTCGGCTGATGTGTGCGTGTAGTCGAAAATAAAATCAATTGAGGTGAGCGTAGGCAACCGGCTATACGAATAGTCATGAAGGGTTGTAGCCAATCAGGGGGAACAGTCGACACGCAGGCGTTCGTGATTTCAACGGACATCCAATCACATCAGCTTAAACCTGGCGACTACAATAGGGGATACCTAAATAGAATTGTTTCGCATGAATAGGTACAAATTATTTATATCATCCCTACCATCCGACTAGAATATATTATTTTTTTATTTTGCTGATAAATGAAATATGAATTTTCGAGGAAATGATATTTCTATCCGATGAAACAAAGCAAAAAATTATGTTTTTTTCAGGATTATTTCTATAACTTTCTAATAGAATTCTGTTAAAGTTGGTATTGATTTTTAATGCATTTACGTATTAATATATTTCTGAATGTTATTATATTTGGTTGTCTAGTTATTCCTGTTTAAATTTCCCCATAACTTACAACTAAATTTAAACAGGATGTGCAAAAATTAGGAACCAATTCAGATATTTTCTTTAATATAATTTAACTCACGTTTGTTCTGTCAAAATTTATTTCAAACTTAAATATATTCGATTGTTTTTTAACTTGAGATGGTTTGGTATTTGGCAAAATCATGTTTACAGCAGATTTTTTGATCACTTCATCCAAATCAATTAAAACTTTAGCAACGGAATGAACTCTACTCTACTCATCGACTGTGTCACTTTTTTCTATTGCTATTTTTCTTCTATTATTTGTAGATTTGTTATTATCTTCTAGTACAGCAATTGTTGTTGTACTCGTTGCTTTTTGGCGTTTAATTTAGGAAGCTTTTTAGAATGTTCTGACGAAATAAGACTTGGTGGAGTTACTTCTTGAGGCAAAACATATGGTGGATCTGTTCAAGGACAATTACCGTTAAAGACTTCTGGAGATAATTCAGCAACTTCTTAATTGTCGAATGGTGATCTTAATAACTTGAGCTTAATATTTGTAAATATGTTAAAATTAAATAACGATCCAACATATCCAAATCCATCGTTTAATTCCTTTTTCGAAATTCATATGTTTAATAATTTAGTTTAATAGCCAAAACTTGAATACATTAAAGAATATAGAATATAGCGCTAAACTTAAATTTGTCTAGCCAACCTCCTTTTCGAAAAAGTTTTGAAAGCTGTTCCAAGCTTTCGCGTCCTCTATGAATGGTTCACGAATTAATTAACCATACACAGCGACATCAAGTGGCTGCATACGATGTTGTTGTTGTTTGAGTATTTTATACAATGTTCCAAGATCTGAAGGAAAAATTATGAGTTAATCCATCCTGATGGAGTTCCTAATCCCAGTGCACATACCTCGCAGAGCCCCAAATATAATACTAGTTCACCATGTTCATGACTAACAAAATAGTTTTCTTATTTGGCACTGTTCAGTGCAATTACGGTTTTTTTGACTGATGGTAGACTCCGTTTCATCCAAATTAAGTATTCTGAAGCCATGAAAACGTGTTAGAACTTTGAGTTTTGCTCCAAAATATTACGCCAATTTTCAAAAAGTGTTTGCACATTGTATCATTGTTAAACGAAATAAAATCAAAAATATGTGCCAACATTGGCGCCAACGTTGGTCCCAGTGCGTGGAGCCGATGACGTTAATTATGCCTCTAGTTTTCTAATGCTTAAAATTTTCCACCGTCTTGAAAAGACTCTAGCCTTTTCTAGCCTTTGTAGAAGTTTTATAGGATTTTGGCATTTTATTATTGATTGCCTTTGCAACTTCAAACACTTAGCCTTTTTGAACCATTATTGCTGTTCAGTTAATCTTTTGGTGTTTTGGCTTTCACGATCCGAGTTCTGATAATGTAAGTGTCAATAAACTGGTGAAGCCCTTATAATGATATAGTTTGTAATTATCTATAATTTATCTATAATCTTTTCTAAGCACGATTCATCACCAATACATGCTTTTACTATTCAATGATAACTATCTACATATAATTTATAATTTTGGACTAAGATTTGAGCGAATAATTTTAATATTCAATGATAACTGCCCAAATACAATTTTCAATTGGTCTCAGATTTGAGCAAATAATTTAATGACTCGTAAAAGATACTTCGTCTTCTTCAAACTTTAATAACAAATTTACATACAAGAGTGATTACAAACTCCCAAAGAAACAATATTACAGTTATTTTAACATGACAAACTTTGTTCCAGGCGTACGATTATTGGTTAAAGGATATGTACCTGGGAAACCCCGCTGCATTACCAGTAAACTCAAATCCAGGCATGGTATTCCCCCCGAGAAAATTCACGACTGTCCTAGATGTCGCCAGATTCACCGCTAGACTGATAGAAGCCGCCTTAGATTATAAAACGATATTAGATCGAAGAGCGTTACCCATTGAACGTACACCTCGCGATCCAATCCAACCGCTTTGCATGTCACAGTATTATAGAGTATTAGGTTCTTGCAGGATACCGGGTATAAAAGTGGATACCCAATACCTGCCTGAAACCCAAATGATTAATTCCCAAACAGCAGAACATGTTATAGTTTTATGTAGGAATGTTTTCTATTGTGTTCCAGTACAAGCTGTTGATCGAGGACGTTTAAATGAAGATGAGATATGCTCGCAATTGTTATATATTTTAGATGATGCACCTTACTTATCAAATACTGTACCTGTAGGTTTATTAACTGGTTGGAAACGACCTCTTTGGGCTGAAATGAGAGAAATACTTATTAGAGATGGTAGAAATTTGAGGAATTTGGATTTAATTGAGAAATCTTTATTAGTAGTATGTTTAGATGAACCCTTACCAATTTCTTTTAATAGTAGATTTCCTAAAGGGAGCAAGGGACATACAGCAGGAAGCCGAGACGAAACTAATTTAGCTTTGCAAATGTTACACGGTGGCGGTACAAAATACAATTCGGCAAATAGATGGTTTGATAAAACACTACAATTGATCATTTCTGGAGATGGTGCCTGTGGATTATGTTACGAGCACTCTCCAGCAGAAGGGATAGCCTTAATTCAAATGGTTGAGAAAATGTTGAAGGATATCAATTCTTTACCTACCAGTAACGAAGTTCCATCATCTTCAACGTCTCATTTACCTCAACCCGAAAGACTAGAATGGAGTTTGGAAAGCGATGAACATAAGAAAATAGAGGAAGCAGGTGTATTTTTAGATAATTTATTGAAAGACTTAGATTTTTGCGTATATAGATTTACAGGGTATGGTAAAGATTTTATTAAATCCTGTAAAGTTAGTCCAGATGCTTACATCCAATTAGCTTTGCAATTAACTTATTATAAGCTTCATGGAAAATTAACAGCAACTTATGAAAGTGCTTCGACGCGTCGTTTCCTATACGGTAGAGTAGATTGTATTAGATCAGCTAGTCCTGAAGCTTTAGAATGGGTAATGGCGATGGCACAACCCAAAGAAGATGATGAATTAGGCAGCAAAAAGGTGACATTCCACTTAGTTTCTGATGAAGTTAAACTACAACTTTGGAACAAAGTTATTGCACAACAAACGTCTGAGATGCTCAGTAATATAACTGGACAAGGTATTGACATCCACCTGTTAGGTCTCAGAGAAGCAGCTAAGGAGACATCGCCAACCGCTGCACATCAACTGCCAGAAATCTTCACTGATCATTCATACCAATTAGCTAATAAGTTCCTTTTGAGTACAAGCCAAGTAGCGACATCTAGCGATAGTTTTATGGGTTACGGACCAGTTGATCCAGATGGTTATGGAGCCTCGTATAATCCTAAATCGGATTCGATTGTTTTTTGTCTGTCAGCTTTCTGGTCATCAGAATTAACGAGTACGTCAAAATTTGCTACAGCTTTGGAAGAAAGTTTAAATTTAATGCAAGCTTTATTATCTAAAAGGAAATAAATTATCATAAGATTTAACGAGGAAATTAAACTAACATATCATTTTTATATAAAAAACGTATTTTATAAGTATAAGAGAAAAACGTATTTTATTTTATATGAATATACATACACACATTCGAGGAGATACAAGATCTTGATCTCTCATATTGGTGTCTTTTATGCATCGTAAAAATTGTATACTATAAAAAATTATTATTGAAAGATCGGGTGTTAAATTTGATATATTATATGAGATAATTCGCGAAAAAATTAGGTACTATTTTTTTGTTTTTTAGATAAATAAGAGTACCTTTTTGGAAGAAATTAAAAGAAATCAATACATATCTGAATAACATCGAAGCCACAAATATAAGAATTAAACCCTTATTAATAATTTATGAGTAAAAATATTGTTCCATAACATCTCAGGAAATCTTTTCGTCTCACAAATTTGGAGCACGTTCAGCCAAACATTGTCATTACTAAATGATTATAGGTTCATGTTGGCACACCTGTCATTCAAAATTTAACATTCAGTAATCTTAACTGTTGAAAACAAAATAAAGTAAACAAAAAATTTTGCGGTTTCCAAACCTGGCTTTATTCTGAAATGTCATTAGTGTCAATGTCAATTTTGATAGATTTCAGCTGTAGATGATCAATCTAATACAAATAATGTTTATAGGTACTTAAAATGATAAATGAACGTGCATGAGACTATAATATATAAAAAAACGTACTATTAAATTTGGAATATTAACATTTCAATATATTAAAGCATAACCCAACCCGTGACGTATAAAGTATTGTTAAAATTAAAAGCTTAATTTCGTTGTTTGTTGTTTATATGTAAAATGAAATGTATACCTATTATATATCACTTTAATTATGTCGTTGCTTATTGTCGTTATAGATTGTAAGATTGTAATATGTGTGAGTTACGTTTTTTATTCGAAAACTGGAACGAAACAATAATTTATCTAGTATTATTCTAGCTGTATAAACAATAATATATGTTGTATAAATTATGAATTTAAACAAAATGGCCTTGTCAAATGGCATATCACTACATCTGTCAATCTAGTTGTTGGTATAATATACATAACAGATGCAAAACTGTTTTAATTACATACAAATATTTAGAAATCAATTTTGCGAATAGGGATTCTTAAATTTAATGAATTATTTGTAAATAAATTAAAATTATAATTACTGAAAAAGTTATCTTTCTTAAGTTGGCAACGCTTACAAGTTTTGTTTTAGCACATCTACAGAATGAGCCAAAAAGTTTGAGGACAAGTTGAATTTTCCCACTTCTTATTTGTTAGCTTAGGTTGACTGTAAAAGATTCGAAAACGTATGTCATAGTTGGCTGATATTTGGAGGTGTTTGGCGTTTTTATAAATAATTTTGTTCTATACGGTTTTTCCTTCAGTTTCTTCTGCGTTAGATTTTATTAGAATTGTTTTCTTCAAAACAAACAGTCAAGTCGTGTAAATTAATACTATAACCTTAGCATCCGTTTTGAAATGTTCGTTGAGACGCCTATGAGTTTACGACAGGTTGGTCAATTTGAAAAAAAATGAAAAGTGGCGGGCAATTTAGGAGATATTTTTATTTGAATATGTGTGTGTGCCAACTTCTATTTTTTACATTTAGTAAACAAAACAAATATTTGTATGTAATCATAAATAGTTCTGTATATTCACCAATATGTACATAACCAGTATTATATAGATGTTGTGTAAAATATATAATCAGATTGTATGGTTTACATAACCTATATATATTGTAAATATATAGACGAAAGTACAGACATCCTTGCGCTTTTAGTTCTGTATATGTGTATTTAAAAAAAAGGATATATACATAAAAACAGCCTCTTTAAACTAATATATAAGTATTAATAGTGGTATTATCGTTTCCATAAATATTTAGAGATATATCGGTTTGATATTTTTTATTGTGTATGTACATAGTTTTTTATAGAATCGTGTATTAGCAATATAATGAAATGATATGTATATTTTGCATAGTAGTCCGCCATTGTAAGAAAAAAAAGAGGATTGTCTTACTTGTATTTTAAAATATTTATACTTAAAAGGAGAAATAAATAAATCTAGCACGTATTAATCTATGAAAATAAAAAAGAAAACATATGTATATAATCAATATGTTAAAAGCGTATAATATATGCTTATCTTATATATGTGGTAATAATTTAATTCTAATTTATTATGATGAATCTCCATTATGTGTTACTGTATGCTGGATTAGCTTTAATTTGTAATAATACTGATGATTAAGAACGAATTAGTTCTGTTCCGATCATATTTAATAACTATAGTAAGCGACAGGATATTTTACCATCAGCTGAAAAACATTTTCAATTGATTGTAAATTCCTGTTGTACTTACTAGTATTGTATAAGTATAAGAAGCTAGAATCACTATTATGCGCCTAAACTAAGTGTAGACTTTTGTTTTTAATTGAATTGACATTATATCATATACTGAAATAATCGCAAAGTAAAAAGAATCAAACATTAACTGACAATTCAGTTATTGTATCTAACTTCACGCCATTTTATTCTTACGTATAAATGTCAGCTTTGTCACAAAATTGGAACATACTGTACAAAACAGTAATGCCCGCACAGTATATCTTGTCCACTTATTATAATATAAAACATATAGATTTTAAGGGTACCTAATCTATAAGTGACTGGTATATTATTTATATGTTATAAAAATCGAAGTGGAGAAAAGAAAATGCATAGATATTACATACATATATAAAAAGTTATTTTATTGTGATAAACATTTACGCTTGTTTTGTATTTGACATATTATAGTGTATATTACCTTGTTGGTTGTCTATTATTTATTTATATAAAATATATAAGTATACAAAATATATTCTATAGCTTTTAAATAGAAAAAATTGTGTGATTTACGAAACATATCAATGTATGTATATATTATTAAAAACATATATTATATAGATGTTGCCATATGTGATAAATTTATGTTTATAGTTATATTAAGTCAAAATAAAACGTAACTAAATCAAAAGCGTATTTTTATTCCCAGTCGAGTGACTTAAACATGCTTCAAATTCTAGAACGACAATTATCCTAGAACGCATAAAACGTCCAGCATAATCATTAAATTTATATTACGCACACTCTATATATACAGGGTGTAACAATAGTGCGATATTTTTCCATATCTCCTTTGTTATGCAAAATACAGCAAATATTTAAATACGAAAGTTGTTTAGTTTTATAAAATCTATATTGTAAAATTATTCTACGATATACAGGGTGTTTAGTTTGCCCGTAACCACCAGTAACTTTACATTTTTAAATGGAAAACCCTATATATTATCACATTATTGAATTGCCTGAGGAATTTTAAGACAACTTTATATAAGATAATATTCAGTTATTTTCATTAGTTTGCAAGATATTTACATTTGATTGAAAATTTTGACATTTAGCTATCTTCAGAAGTATGCCATTATTTCGGTAACTGAAAAATGTAACATTATAAAACTTAACATAACGCTAACAGCATCTTCTGTGATGACAATAAACAGATGTAGACTTAAATACGTTATACAGAGTGTTCTAGAAATCAGTGTCTTTTTGAAACAATTGAATTGCGAAAATCTCCATTTTTTCAAATTTAAACACTATATTTTTACAGGTTAGTTGGAAGCGAAATTTTATTACATATCAGTATGAATAAAGCATGTATGTAGTTAAAATTAATGGTTTTAGAGATATTTCAAATTATTTCATATTTCTGTATGCTGTTATGTAGGTGCACTCTTTAAAAGAAACTTTAGAGACCAAATATTAAATAAAAATTTGAAAATTGAACTTTCTTTACTATTTGTCTGCTGTCCTGACATGTTCGTAAATCTACGTGCGTTTTAAATTGGTAGTTATATTTAAAATATGAAGGTAAGTTAACGTAATGGATCTGAAGTAGGCTAGTTGAAAGCGAAATTTTATTATGTATTAGTTTGAATAAAGCATGTATGTAGTTAAAATTTATGGTTTTATAGATATTTTTAACTTATATCTATGACCATATAGTAAAAAAGATAAATTACACTTGGAATTTAATTGTTCCATACTTATATGCTGTACTGACAGTTCTTAAGATAAATATAATACATATGTCTGGATACAACGAAGTGTTGGTAAATCGAACATTCTACTGTATTCATATTCTGTTATATCTTTAAAAACAGGCTACACAGGCTGAAAAAAAATCGTTTATTTAAAAGAATACGCGGTAATCATTACGTTAACGTACCTTCATATTTGAAATATAATTACCAATTTAAAACGCACGTAGATTTACGAAAATGTCAGCACAACAGACAAATAGTAAAGAAAGTTCAATTTTCAAATTTTTATTTAATATTTGGTTTCTTTTAAAGAGTGCACCTACATAACAGCATACAGAAATATGAAATAATTTGAAATATCTCTAAAACAATTAATTTTAACTACATACATGCTTTATTCATACTGATAGGTAATAAAATTTCGCTTTCAACTAACCTGTAAAAATATAGTGTTTCAATTTGAAAAAATGGAGATTTTCGCAATTCAATTGTTTCAAAAAGACACTGATTTCTAAATCACTCTGTATAACCTCATTTAAATCTACATCTGTTTATTGTCATCACAGAAGCTGCTTCTAACGTTATGTTAAGTTTTATAATGTTACATTTTTCCGTTGCCGAAATAATGGTATACTTCTGAAGATAGCTAAATGTCAAAATTTTCAATCAAATGTAAATATCTTGCAAACTAATGAAAATAACTGAATACTATCTTGTATAAAGTTGTCTTAAAATTCCTCAGGCAATTCAAAAATGTGATCACATATAGGGCATTCCATTTAAAAATGTAAAGTTACTGGTGGTTACGGGCAAACTAAACATCCTGTATATCGTAGAATAATTTTACAATATAAATTTCATAAAACTAAACAACTTTCATATTTAAATATTTGCTGTATTTTGCATAACAAAGGAAATATGAAAGAATATCGCACTATTGTTACACCCTGTATATATGTGGGCAATTTCTCGAATACATAAAATTTATGTAAAAATAACACTGTATGTCTATATATCCATTTTTGCTAGAGTGCATCACTGCTGAGATATTCAGCCCTAAAGATAGAGTTGGCTAGGTGGTTTTTTAAATGCAATTGTGTATATATTGCCTTTTCTTTCATCCAATTTTAAGGTGTGTAGGTTTTTTGCTCTCCAATAAGTGTTTTACTATTCCTTGTATCTTAAGTGGGAAAAATGTACTCTTAATGAATTTCCATAAAATGCTCTGTTTCCGAGAGAAAATAAGTTTAACGGAAATAGATAACTTTTACTTCAATATGCATTAAAATCTACTTGAAAGAAATTAAATAATTAATAATTTATGCAATTATTTATAAAAATTAATAATAACGCAATACATAATTGCATTTAACAAACCACCTAGCCAACTCTATGTTTAGGGTTGAATATCTCAGCAGTGGTGTACCTTAGCAAAAAAAGATATATAGACATACAGTGATATTTTTACATAAACTTTATGTATCCGAGATATTGCCCACATATTCATGGATATCCTGTATATTCAATTTTTATAAGGTTGTCAGTTTTGACGGGTTCCAAAATATTGACAGGAAAATTTATTACAGAAAACTGTCTTATTTACTCCTTTTTTGTCTTCAATAATGACGAGAATCAGAGGACAAAATAAGTGCGACAAAAAGTGCTTCTCGGTGACCTATTATACTGTGAAGTAAAATTGGCTGCCTACACAAGTTTCTATATGTATTTTGTGAGCATGATTTTTTTCTCATTTGTTGTAAATTACCATAATTACACACTTTATATTTAAAAACTAAGATATTGAGCGATCTTGATCGTTTAATAGTACTGGCAATTAAGAAATTCTTTGTAGATAGTTTCTATAGTCATTTACAGAAACTAATTTGCGCCAGCTTTTAACGAAGTGCTAAACTACATCTGGAAAGAAAATACAATAATTATTAAGAAACCAGTTAAGTATTAAACAATACCTGTAAGCTACATATCAAACTGCAATGATATATAGAATTAAAACTATAATCTTAATTTTTTATGTTTTAATTGATGCAATTTAATATTATCTTACAGAATTTCGTCCAAGTAAATTCTGATCGTTTAATACAGATGGCACTAGATGCACCTGTCATCAAACCTGCCTTCAATTAAATATTTCACAACAAACATAACCTGGAAGTAACAAAAATTTGATTTACATGTGTATAAAGGAACCAAATCGATCGTATTATTTTCACAAAGTTCTCGGAGAAGATGTTTAAGAATACATTTCAGAGTGGCTTCCTATCTATACTATACAGTATCGGTAGTAAACCGTTACAAATATGGGACAAAAAAGTTAAAAACGGTCATATAAAAAGGATTACCGACGAAGATATTCAATCTTTGGTGCTTGAAGTTGTGGGTTGTAATGTCAGTACGACCTATATAACTTGTCCCGCTGATCCACGTAAAACACTAGGTATAAAATTGCCATTCTTAGTAATGATCGTCAAAAATTTGAAGAAATATTTTACTTTTGAAGTACAGGTAATTCATTCTTGTATTTATCGAATTAAGGTGTATAATTTACCACGTTAAAATTCTTAATTAAAGATTTTAGATGACAAAAATGTAAGACGAAGATTCAGAGCTAGTAATTATCAATCTACAACGAGAGTGAAACCGTTTATATGTACCATGCCGATGAGATTAGGCGATGGCTGGAATCAGATACAATTTAACGTAGCTGATTTCACTAGACGAGCTTACGGTACAAATTACGTAGAGACTTTAAGGGTGCAAGTGCACGCGAATTGCAGGATACGACGAGTGTATTTCTCCGACAGATTGTACTCCGAGGATGAATTACCGGCTGAATTTAAATTATTCTTACCTATACAGAATAAAACACGGACATCTGTAGCACAATGATTGTTGATTTCTCATTTATAAATATATTTTGTTATCTTAAATTTCTGTGAAATTATTGTTTAAGGAAATAATGTATTTATTCAATGCTTAGAAGTGCGTTGCAAATAAAAACACTATTTATCTATTTCGTATTGTGTTTTATACTTTATATAAGATATTTGTAAATTTGATTCTAAAACTAAACATTAAAATTCAACATTTAATACAGGTTTTGTTTTATTTTATTTTTAATTTTTTACTCCATTTTCAGGTAAATGTTTTATTTTCCTGTTAGCAGTTGGACATAAATAGTTCACACAAAGTTTCTGCTGGAAATTCTTGCATACTTTTAATTAAAAAAAAAATCAATTTTTCAATCAGTTCTTGGTATCTTCCATCTTAAACAAAATATCTTTTCCAATGGCTTTACTATACCCCTTGTTGTTTGCTAGTGTAGACAATTAGTTAATAATTGTAGGCTTAGGCTTAGAGTTATTAAAACAATTACATCTACTGACATATATAACAATTATGGGGAAATTTGCTATGTATAATAAACACTTTACGTGTGTGGAAGTCATTCAATCTTATATATCAAGTTTCAATTTCCTACATAATTATAAAATGCGTATAAAATTGCTACATTACGTAGGTGCTAATATACTTTTACTACTTTGCTATATTGATGAATTGACGTCTTAGTTATATTAATAAATAAACAATAACTTATTTGAATTGTCATATAAATGACCTTTTATAAATGTGTGATTAGTTTTGAGAATTTTCAAGATGACTATGATTCAGTACCATAAAATGTAAAAACAAGAAATCTAAAATCCCCCCATTCTGACTTAAAAAATGCGTTTCAATTAGTAAATTTATTCGCAGAATATGTCACGACGAGATTCAGTTGAAAGAATACACGGAACTAATAAATATGTAGTACATACAGGTTCTAATTTTAACTCAGATAGCTGAGGATATCTTCTAGATATCCATTTTATGTCCAAATGTGATGCCTATCACGATGTTTATGGATGTGTAACGGACATCTCATAGACGTCCGCAAAATCATATAGACATAATAAATACAGGTAATGAGCGAAAATAATAATGAGAACCGACATATACAGGTATTAACCAATCATATTTAGAAAAAAATAAACACAAAATGCAAGAATTTGACCGCTAAAGCTGGTTTTCCTTTTTTGCGTACATATTTATACTAAGGGCTGTAAGATTAAACTGTGTTGTTGCAGGTTATTTACGTAAATCGAAGGAATGTGCTTTGGTCAAAACAGCAGATGACGTACACTTATTCCACACAGGCAGAACGAAATAAATTACTAGTTATGACGGAATAGAATCAAAGCGGGAAAATTAATTTTGTTTGTTTTTAACCAAACTAGAATTGAGATTGAGATAGGTATCTACCAAGGTTAATACAATATTATTAATGCGAAAACAGTTCTATTAGGCAGATATACTGTGTGAACTGTTAGATAGAAAGAAAGTTATCACCTTCATACAACATTCAAATCGTTTAAAAAATAAAGAAATTGAAAAATTAGCGATTGGAAGCCATTATTTAAATTCTGGCAACAAAAATAAAAAGGAAACACGGTGATATTTATATAATTTAGATATGTTGAAAACAATATACGTATGAAAAAGTATCCAAATGTATTAATGAATAATAATCTGTCACTACGTAAATATAATTTTGGGGACGTCTACGTTTAGAACTGGTTTTTTTAATATCTTCCTTTTCCCTCTTACAACTTTTTCACTGGATAACTAGGAGAAAGGGTTACTCAATTTTTTTCAAGTAAAGTTTTGTGTATACCAGGTCATTCAGGAAAAAAATTCCTAAGTTCAATTTGTTTATTTATTATAATAGTTACAAAATGCAATACGCTAACGTAAATTAAAGATGAGTTGGAAGCTGTATACGGGGGCTCTGGACGATCATTTACCACAGTGACATTTTGGGCAGCAGGATTTAAACGTGGCCGTACAAGCTTGGCAAACAATCAGCGTTCCGGACGTCCAAAACCTGTAACCACTGACGATAACATCGCTAAAATTCACCAAATAATACTAAACGACCTTCAAAAATATTTGAAGTAGTTTTGAAGAATCAATTGATGAATCCCTTAGTAAGAAATCATTTGATCTCTCCAAGTCAACATGAATTTTTAGTAATAAATCAACAAACACTGCGTTGTCGCAGAATTGACAAAATTCTACATAATTTAAACCAGACACAGTATGTGGCTTGTGTTGCATGTGACTTAACCAAGGCGTTTTATTTGGTTAGTATAAGGGGCAGGGCCTACAATTTACTCGAGTCATACTTGCGTGGACGAAAGCAATACCTATACAGAAATAAAACATTCTCATTCGGACGGCTTTATCAGGTATCATCGTTCGGAAATTAGTGATAATAAAATTGGTGTCCCTCAGGGATCTATTTTGGGACCCTTGTTATTTCTCATATATATTAATGATCTTCTTCGTTTCGTGTTTGGCGAGGTCACGCTGTACGCAGACGACACGTCAATAGTGTTGCTGGGCATCCTATTCCAATTATTCGATTAATCGACTACGCATCTATTCAAATGTTACTAACCTGGCTTTGTCTAATTCCTTCAGAAACAATTCCTTCAGAAACATAAGTTCCCTATTAAAAATATCGAATTTGGCCCACTCTGCTGACTTCCATGGCTACTCAACAAGAAACCCAAACTATGTACGATGTGATGTTATAAACTTAAGTAAATACCATAATTCTTATATCTACCTGGGTACAAAGATTTATAACTCTTTACCTATTGCGTTGAGACAGGGTTCGCTTACACGACTTAGGGCCGAATTGAAGAGATATTTGCAGTCATACAGTGGATGAGTTTATTCACCTCCCCGCTGGCTCTGGATATTGAGGAATATGGGTATAGGATTATATTTTTATATATGACTAATGATAGATTAATCAGTTATAATAGTGTATTGTATTTTGTTAACATTCAATACCACTGGTCAAGAATAGAATAATAATTTTAAAAAATATATGTCGAAAGAACGTGTTTGTCATATATTAAATCAATATTTAGGTATGAGAAAGCTGTTCCTCGTTGGGTGTTGCACTTGCTCACATTCGACCAAAAACGTGTTCGAATGGACAGTTCCAGGATGACGCAGTTTAGGCGCAGTAAATCCGAATTTTGGCGCTGATGTGTTGGTGTAGATGAGTCTTGGATACGCCAATATACTCCTGAAATAAACGTACAGTCAAAACAGTGCACTGCGAAGGAGAAATCGCTCCTCCAAGAAAAACAATAAAACTGTTGTTTCAGCTGGGAAAGTGAAGGCGATTGTTTTTTTGAGATAGTCGTGGAGTTATCTTAATCGATTATCTTCAAACAGGAAAAATCATTACAGCAGGATACTACACGTCATTACTTGACAAGCTAAAGGCAGAAATTGCTGAAAAACGGCCACATTTGCAGGAAAAAAAATAGTTTCATCAAGGCAATGCGTCGTCTAACACCTCAGTTGTTGCCATGGCAAAAACCTACGAATTACGGTTTGAACTGCTTTATCACCATCCTTACTCGCCAGATGTAGTCCCAAGCGACTTATTTTTGTTCCCTAATCTAAAAATTTGGCTCGTAGGACAGAGATTTTTGTCAAATGAGGAGACCATCACTTTCGTAAACAGTTGTTTTGCAGAGAAGCACGTAACCGTCCATAGAATATCCAATGTACATTCCTTGTTGGATATGCGGATGTCCAACGGATATTCGTCATATGCACGTTTCATCATGTAGAAGCTTGTATTCAATCAATGCAAAGCAATTTCAAGGAGGTAATAAGTTATTTGATATTAGATCAAACTTCAGAAAATATACCATTGACTTCTATACCAAGACAACATATTAACATTCCAAAAAATATAAAATTAGCAGATCCACAGTTTTATCGCTCAATAATGGAGATCGAGTTATTAATTGGTGCTGAGATATTTTTGAAACTCTTAAGTGTAGCTCAAATAAATCTAGGTCCAAATCAACCGCGTTTGCAAAATACATTGTTAGATTGGGTTGTATCTGCAAAATGCGCACTAAATCGGTCTTTCAACAAAATTCGATCTGTAACTTTATAACAAATCAAGATCTGGATAAAAACATAGCGAAATTTTGGGAATTGGAAAATTTGAACGATACTGAGTGTTGGCGTCACATCAGTACAAAAGAAAACCCTTCTGACTTAGTATCAAGAGGTCTTTCGCCAACCAATTTAATACCTAAATAATAAGTTATGGTGGAACGCTCCTCCATTTCTCATGCAAGAAAAAACATACTGGCCTGAAAGTAGGTAAACTGTGGGGTTTCTAACGCAACCAGTCTTCGTGGACACGCTGTATAAGCCGTACTGTGACAGCTAAAACCTGTGTGAAACCACCAAATTATCATAATTATGGGGTTAAACGGGTCGATGGCCGCAGTGGTTAGGCGGCTGACTATCGTTGTGAGAGGACGATAGGCGGCGGGGTTCAATTCTCTGGAGGGACGGTGACATTTTTTCAGAGAGTTTAATCCCGGATCGACTTGCCATTCGCTGTTGGGAGCAAAGTGATTAACAGCGCGGTATCATAAAAGGCGATATGATGCTGTCACAAAGCCAATTGAACACAACTTACACACACAAAAACTACACCGCGAGAGTTGCAGTGATAGCCAGACAAGTGATACAGCTTACGGAGTCACTGCAACTAAGCACCCACCACACATTAAAAAAAAATGACAGTTTGACAGGTTTTAGCTGTGAAAAAACGGTTTATACAGCGTGTCCACGAAGACTGGTTGCGTTAGAAACCCCACAGTTTACCTACTCCTGAATCAAGGTCATTCAATAGAGTAGCTAATACACCAGAACAAAAGAAGATCGTAAATGTTGTAAGATCTGATCAAAATCAAATTTTCTAATTTATACAGGTTACAGCGCATTACAGCTTACTGTTTGCGTTTTAAAAATAATGTTTGTTCGCGCATAATAGAAAATTTCACGAACATTGAAACAGAATCATTAAAGTTAACCGAATTATCAAATGCAATAAACCCTTTGTTAAAACTGTGTCTGTTACAATCCTTCGAAAAAGAATACCATCAATTATGTGCTATAGGTAATGTTGCTTCTAATAGTAATAGTAATTTACTATGTCTCAATCCATTCCTAGACGAAAAATCAATTTTTATGTTGTTAACGTTTGTTTTTCTAACTTGTTCTAATGTTTTAGTAAAATAAAACTTTTATTTCAAAAAATTTACCATGTCTTTCAACATAAAAGTTTTTCTCGAAAACGGTCAACTTTAAAGCTCATCACCAACAGTACCTTTTTGTGTAGAAAACATTGGCAGTTCAAATGGGCGTCTCAAAACCGTATTTTTTCCAGTGGCGTAGAAGTTGGGGAGAGAAACAACCACTACCCTTTCAAAATCTTCACCAATTATGATTAAAAAAAAATTGCCGCACACAACTTAGCTTATTATAAGTAGAAAATGCTTACAAAAGCTGTTTTCTTTACGACAAACTGTTCCGGAGATATTTCCAAAAAAACGATGTTTTTTTATTAAATTTCAACACTTCATCTCGAAGGCATTTTAGAAGGTAAGTTCGTAGAAACTTTTTTTCCAATTTTTGGACAAGCTATCACATCCTGAAGTCCTGGCATATATTGTGAAACACCCCTGTGGTTCTTATAAGTGGATTTTAATGTGAACTTTTTGGACAGTACTAATATAATTAGCACACGTCTGTTGGATCCATTACAAAGTTACAATTTCCATCAAACTATCTTTGAACCAACAAGGATTACAAATAATTCTTCTACATGTATACACAACATTTTTACTCCACACATACTCCACGAAAAGAGGCTATTTACAAAAAATAACCTCTTCGAATTAAAGGAAATACTGAGAATATCCATATTCGGATATCGTATGGATGTCCATCAAAGGATATCATAAAAGAAAGGTCGTCCATATCTACATATCTTATGGATATCCTATATACGTCCATAGACATTCGGACTTATTATAGACCTGTAATGGATGTCCACTGGACATCGTTTTTGTTATCTAGGACGCCTAGTACTATTCGGGCGGGTTGAAGAGACGTGAGCACCGCTGGGAGAACATATATAATAGCAAAATGAATTTGTTGTAAAGTTCTCGTCCCTACTTTCCTGCTTGTTTTCTGTTGCTTTAATTTAAATGTAATTATTTAATATTTCATTGATTTGTTTTCTTACGTTACGTCAATATTATAGAACCTGTAAATCACGTTTTAAATCTTGACCAAGAAGATAGTATTTATTGCCGCAGACAGAATGGTGATTAAGGTTCCGTTAAAGTTAGAGGTTTGTGGTTAGAATAATTTAGTAATACATATAATAATACAGACATAACAATACTAATATCTCTCATGCAGTGACGCTGCACTAATTACACATTTAAAATTTGTTTATGATTTAAACTGTAAGTTACAAGTATCCAGTACACGTGGAATATTCAAATAGTGACGACTCTCATTCAACTTCTTTATTAGAAATACATTCCTATGTTTCCAAAAACATTTATCATAATCTTAATAAGTATTTCCACAACACTTATCAGGGTTTTTTAATGCATCATCAATTCGAGCCTAGTACATACATGTTACAATTAATTATCGTGAATAATGTCGGTTATATTTGATCGTTATCATAAATTTATATACAATTTCTATATAGTCCAGTCAGTGAAAAATGGAAATGCCACTTTATGCCGCATGTTTCCACGACAATATACTGTGGTTTCCATTTCTATTTTTGCCATCGATTAAACAAAAAGTTGCGTTTATTGTTTGCGTTAGGACGCTTTTTGAATTTTTAATAACTGAATTAATCATAGATGTACACACATACCTAGTTGTCTATTTGTAATTTGTAGAAATAATTTCAATTAATTCACATTTTTGATTATTTAGCTTCAACGAACTTTTAACAGAATTTTAACCAAAACTCTTACTTCCTTGTCCCAAATTAGGCTCGCTACTACAACAAACTGGCTGAATTGACTTGTAAAATGTAATAGCACCATATCCTTATTTTATTATATTATTATATTATAGTAACTGTCAATTTTTTCGTTCTTAAATTAAATAATAATGATTAATGTAATACATGTGGTAATACAAAGCCAACCAATAATTATATTTAATTCATCAAATTTATCAATTTTTTGTCGTAATTACACTACAACAAAAAAATGACAACTTAATTTTTCCCTTATTATAAAAAAATACCAACTATATAAAATTTTTCGCTACTTATTTAATATAAATTATTGTATACGTATTTCTATTGAGATAGATGGTATTGATCGGCAAACCTCTGACATTTATCGATTGAGAATGAAAATTATGCGGTAGCACCATTAAATGTGGTCTTGATTTTGTTCAGCATCACACCGTTTGCTTTTTCGCCTAGCTTCGACAAGAAGATAAAAAAAGAAGTGTACGTATTGACGTCATAACGATTTCCTGTTGTTAACTCTTTCTCAGAATGTCTTCAAATTGATTCCGTACGTCTATAATGTTGGCATATTTGCCTTGTAACTTTGAATAGATAATTATAATTACGCTTCCAGTATGTCCTTTTTATCTTTAACCGCTTGTTTTATTCGAATTTTGTTTTGTACAAGCAAATAAAAACGTTTAACCTATAGCTAGAGCATCAATTTTATTGAATTGGGTTATTAATAGTAATTATATACCAAGGGAGAGAAGACATTTTCTCAGCCGAGTAGCAATGGCTAAGAGGCTGAGAAAATCTTCTCTGCCGTGGTTTATATACTATTTTTTCCACTACTAGCATATTTAACTGCTTTCTCAATAATGTAATATAATAAGCCGTTCCGATAAATGTTTAATTTAAGATATCCATAGAAAACATTTAGTCTGTAAAAACAAATGAATAAACATTTAATGTCAAAAAATTCATGTCTTGTCACAATTGGTCACAATACCAAAAAAAAATGTCAGGCAGTAGTTGTACTCCTTCAGAAATCCGCAAGGAAGCAAATCAAATAGAGTATCAAAAATACTGGTACACTAGCTTGCAATAAAATCTCGTACACCTTAATGTCAAGCAAGCTAATTTTTGAAAATTATTTTTCAATGTAAGCTGACTTTAGATTTGACGGATATGACACACTATGCATAGAGGTTATGGTGACTAAAAATAGTGTACTTTTGGAAATGAAACGTCAAATTAGAAATGTCACAAAAGGTGAAATCAATAACTAGGTGTACGAGATTTTATTACAAGCCAGTACGTCAGGAATTAACATAAGCTGCCATAATTGCGCTATTAATTATTATTTTAATAAGTAGTGTTTACCAAATTACGTATTTCCTACTTTGTTTATTTATGTTAAATGTTAACCTAACCTTTTTTCTTGAATTGCGGATTTCATTCGTGCATCTATACGACATCTATGGTTTTATATTCAAATTATTTCGATTCTATACATTTTTATTGAATAAATCATAATTTTATTATTGTCAATTGTTTTTATTATTTACTAGTAGGAGATAATTTTTATTATTGACTACTAGGAGAGAAATTCATCTTCTCGGCCCGAAAACATATCAAATAATGACGTCTTCTAACGCTAGTAGTGGAAAAACAAAATAATTTATATATTTGCAAAACGTCTTTTTGCAAACCCAAACTTTGTCCAATTAAATATTCTATTTTTTTTTAATAACGATAACATACATGATCAGTGAATTTGATCTGTCGGGATTCCCGTTTGCGCTAGATGACTTGCAGCAGTATCTTTATAAACTATTTCACACATCTAATTCGTTCCGTGCCAAAAATATAACCTAACACTCAATTCTGGCATATTTCTTCAGTTCCAATAAGCATATTTATGTAGAAAACAACAAAATAATTTGCTGCATACATTATATTAACATTCGAAACAGTAAGGTTCGTAGAAAAGGTGACTTTGCAAAATCAGGTTTTACTAAATTACTATTTTTAATATTGTAACCATACGTGAATTATTTTGATACTGATCCATATTTGAATGAACATAGTTGATTGATGAAATATTCTCCACGTGATTTTTTTGTCGTGTTTAAACTAAATCATACGTCATATGGGTGTGTTAAAAAAAGGATAATTTATTTTAATTAGTTTTGCGAGATTGCATAACATCCTCATTTTTGTTAGAATCATTGTTACCAAACTATATATGGGATGTATCCAACATTTAAAACGCTATTATACAGGGTGGGGACTTTAACTGGAACAAATTCGATAAAAAATCAGGTGACAATTTTTGCGAAAAATACTTGGACATATGGATTTTTATTTTTGAATATGGATTTTTTTGTGGTAAATTTATATATACAGGATGGCCCAAAAATAAGTTACGACCATCAACTTCATTTTTTCAAATGGAATGACCTGTCTTTTATTGTATTTTTGAATTCTTTATCGAAATATAAGTATGTTTTATGTACCATATCCTATACCTAAACTCAACAATTATCCAGAAATTTACGATTTATAATAACTAAGACCATATGTCTAGGAAGTTTTTTCTATCGTACAAAACATCCCATTTTTTTTTAATATTGGTATTTCTGATTACTGACTTCCCACTGTTAAGTCACACTTCAAATTGTAGTTACTAATTTATGACATAGAACGCGACCAAGTTAATCTGGCCCGCGGAAAATATGTGAACTAACTTGCCAACCTCTTACGTCGTTAAGTCACTTTGAATGTTTGACAGCAGGGTCAGTCTTGTTCTATGTTGTTTTCTTTAGATTGTGAGAATTATCTCATATAAGATTATATCACATTTAAATTTTGGCGCGCTGAGTTTTTGTTTGGGAATGTATATGACAAATCGATTGTGCTGCTTGAGGGGTCATGTTCACCTGGTCGCACTTATATGGTCTTAGTTATTATAAATCGTAAATTTCTCGATAATTGTTGAGTTTAGGTATAGGACATGGTACATAAAACATACTTAGATTTCGATAAAGAATTCAAAATTACAATAAAAAATAGGTCATTCTATTTGAAAAAATTTGGTGGTCGTAACTTATTTTTGGGCCACCTTGTATATATTATCTAATTTACCACAAAAAATCCGTATTCAAAAATAAAAATCAACGTGTCGAATTTGTTCCAGTTAAAGTCCCCACATTGTATACAGGACGTTACTGAAAAAGTAGGTCAATCCGTTGCTCATACATTCTTTGGCTTAAAATAATAGGATTTTGCTTATGTCACTCTGTATTTGAACGTTCTGTTCTCGATATACAAGGCGTCAAAGGTAATTTTTTTAAACTATATTTATCAAAATTTCTGGTGAGATATTTTTTTCAAATTTGCTACAGATTTTACTTTTATCTAAACACACCTTTTATAAGATTTGTAGCAAAAAAAAGAACTAAAAAAAATAGGGGATGTGGTACCCAGTCGCCAGTTTTTTCTGACTGAGCTATTAATTAAGTTAGTTATAACTTATACTATCTCGTAAAATAAACACCAAAACAAAATTTTACAAGACGCAAAATTTAACAAAACATCAGCTTACTACAAAAAATGCCTAATCCATAGGCGTTCGTCAGAAAAAAAATGGGCAGCCAAAAGTTACCACATCCCCTATTTTTTCATTAGTTTTTAGTAGTTCTTTTATTAGAAATGATACAGAAGGTGTACTTAGATAAGAGTAAAATCTGTAGCAAATTTGAAAACGATATCTCAAAACACACGCAAGATATTAATAAATATATATTTTTTTAAGTTAAATTTGACATTTTGTATATTGAAAAAAGAAGCGTTCAAATAAAATATGAGATAAGAAAAGTCCCATTATTTTAGTCGAAAGAATATATGGTTAATGGTTTGATCTACTTTTTTGAAACAGCCTGTATACAGAGCGGGCCACTAGAATTACGGCCAAGCTAAATAAAAATTTTAAAATCCCACCAGGTAAACTTATAGTGGTCTATAAGGAGCACATTTTAATAACGATGTAAATTTTATAATATTCATGATGACGTCACGCCGAAATCAATTTGCATTTTATTAAATAGTAAATATGTTTTCTGTCACTATATTGTAAGAAGATGGTATTTCGAACATATTACATTCACCTATTAAATATTTTCTCCAACTGTGTTTGCAATAACAAAGAATAAAATTTGATTATTTAAATTTCGCGGTTTCGAAGTTTCAAGCTTAGTTTACCGAAATTTTACGTAACGCATGTTAATATGTCAGATTTGACAGATATGACTAAAATCACTATTCTGCTTTGCTTATCTTAAACTGTAACTTGCTAAATTTAAAATATGAAGTGTAAACTACGAAATCTAACAATAATTATTTGAAATTTAACGGGTCGAAGGCCGCAGTGGTTAGGCGGCTGACTATTGTTGTGAGAGGACGATAGGTGCCGGGGTTCAATTCTCTGGAGGGAAGGTGACATTTTTTCAGAGAGTTTAATCCCGGATCGACTTGCCATTCGCTGTTGGGAGCAAAGTGATTAACAGCGCGGCATCATAAAAGGCGATATGATGCTGTCACAAAGCCATTTAAACACAACTTACACACACTAAACTACACCGCAAGAGTTGCAGTGATAGCCAGACAAGTAATACAGCTTACGGAGTCACTGCAACTAAGCACCCACCACACATTAAAAAAAAAAAAAATATATATATATATTTCAAATACAAGTATTATTTGCCCAACGAAATGACTAAAATATTGTGTTTATAAAAGTCAGGGAAGTTGATGATGCAGATTATGCAAGTTGGTCAATAAATCAGCACCAAATTATTGTTTCTACATAAGTTAAACATCAAAATAATTAATTTTGAACGTTTATCAGTTACCAAGTCACATTTTAATGACATATATCTGGAGCCAAATTCAAATTTTGCGTTTCACGCATATCAGGTAAATAACAATATTTGCGCGCTTCAAAATTTGAAATATTGGCGGCAATTTCAAGAAGTTGTTGATTTCATTTCTTATTAAAATTGGTCATATTTTATGCGGTTATACGTTAAAAAATGAGCTGTTCAAGAAATTTACAATAAAAATACCACATCCCATTTAAATAAATCCAAATTGCTTTTATGATGAATGGTATAAAATGTACATTTTTATCAAAATGTGTTTCCCTTAGAACTCTAAAACTTTACCTGATCCGATTTTAAATTTCTTATTTAGTTTGCCTATAATTTCAATGCATCATTTTAAGTGGCCCACCTGCATATGAATGTAGGAAATTTTCTCTGAACATTTCTGGCAACACTGGTTAAAACAAAAAGTTTCTTCCTCATTTTAAAGAAAACTATTTCCAAGTGCTAATCAGATTTAAATTAATTGTCAAAAATTCCCAGAATTCTACAGCTGGCTACTGAAGATACTTGCATAGCAAGGAGTCCAAAATGAACACCTGTAAAACGCTATTGTTTTACTACTTATTTAGTTCCATATAGGATAGAAAAATGGCCAAAATCGTCCCTTTTATATCTACAATGTAATGACAATTATGATTTACCAAACCAAATACTTTAAGGTGGGGGAAGGGGAGAGGGGAGTGGGAGGGAGATTTCGATATATCCCATATATATATGCCATGGTATTGTTAATATTCAAACTAGCATTTTTATTTCATTTCTAGAGACAGAAACATTGAAGAATAATTGATCTTGAGATCTATTTAAATATTACATGTTATAGGTACTAGGTTTATTTATTACGTCACTTTTTTTTATTATTCAAATCATCAATATTAATAAAGTCTGAGTACGATTGTGTTTCCTATTTTATAACATTTCACCTACTTTTTACCACATTATTTGAATATTAATGTTAAACTTTCTAGCTGTTTCTATAACAACTTTCAGCAGCCTGGTCTATTTTGTATAACAATTTTTGACAGTTGTTTATATCACACTCGTAGCTTATCACATTGATCGTACAATTCAAATTTTTGTATTTTTTATACAGGTTTATATGGAATTCTAAATATATCCGTAATATGTTTCTCAATATAGTTTTCCTACTAATATCAATTTATATACGTTAACAAAAAATATAGTACTTGCTAATTATTCTTTCCCAATAAATAAAATTAGTTGCAACAACGCCTCGCAATTTTTAAACGGAGCATTTTCTCTTCATTATTATTTCACAATTACAGTATACGTTGGATCATGTCTTTATTTTGACAGATGGATTTGACACGGACGTTTGGATATTGACCTCTGTAATTTCACATGAACTATGTTTTAAGGCGTTTGTTTTTTTAATGTTTACAGAAGATGTGTATTTAGGCTTTGCGTCAAAGTATTTGTACGAATGTAAGAATGCAATAAAAGTTGTTTTACGATTGTGAATTCTATGAATTAATTTGGATACCTTTACAGTTACAACACCTACTGTTTTTCTTAAAAGTAAAACATGTATTCATATTCAATTTTACACACAAAAAAAAACATGTACAGTATAATTCACAATTTATTTGATGTAATTAATTAAAGGTGTAACTATAAAAACGAGCAGCTTAAAAATGTTACCAAATCCAATAAATTATAATATGTATGAAGGTTTTTCGAAGAGTTTAACAATTTTTGCAGTGAAGATGTTATAGTTATCAAAATGAATTTTACGACCGCCCATGTCCAAAAAACGTTATGAAAAGCTGAGTGTGTTGAAGAGTGTGTCCTAATCTAATTATTTATATTTCAAAGCTTATGGTTGTACACAAAAAGAGCCTCTATCTTGACTACCATTACCAGCACTTGTAGGTTTTCTAATTTTAGTCGTAAGTGTACACCTGATCTTATATGGTTTCTACTGTTATTTCTAAAAATGTCCATTCTGGTGTCAATAAGCAACATGACAATAACCCTCCATTACGAAGTTCTTCGTTGGATCTCTTGGTGCAGAAGTAGAATGATAATCATTTGTTAACAGGAGGATTCCGATCAAAACAACTACAAACAAAAGTTTTCTGGAAAAATCTGTATCTTGTTGCACAAGGTTTTGTAGTGCAATTAAATTCATGTTTGCTAAGGAAACAGGCTAACTAGTTTAATAAGAAACCTTTTGAATAGAACAACAGATAACTAAATTAGTGGCAGATAGAAATTAGTAAGAATGTTATTGTAGTTAATTATGAATTCCTTATCAAATACTCGTGTCATATTCGTCTTGCAAAACCTATTAAGATGAATAACTCTAAAGGGGCCTATTAGATATTAGAGGATGAAGATGAATAACTCTAGAAAGAACTGAAAAGTATGACTTTGAATGATCTGTTCTTTATTCGTGGAAACGATTTATAAATGTGCCATTAGCAGGTATTAATTGAAGCATGCTTAACTTGTGAATGCATTTGTGCGACATTCCAAAGTCTATGTATGTATTATATATATTTTTCAGGAAGCTATATAAATTACATACAAATAGCAGAGATAGTGGAAACGTAAATATAAGTTGTATATGGATATAAATAGGTTATATTATAAATTGCATTAGATCATATCTTTATATATATATTACTGGCATATATGTTACATATTATTATATATTGTATTACAATGGGGATAGAAACAGGATAGAATCATTGCTATTGCTGTATAGGAAAAGTATTCCTGTTTACAAATATTATTCAATTTCGAAGTTAATCATCGCTTACACTTGCAATTTGTTACAATTTTATATTAACATTCAATAGTAACGATAACACACGTATTTAAGTGTTAATATTTACAACCACGCGATTTCTACAAATTCTATAAACGTCAACTTTTTTCCCCGTGTAGACTTTGGAAAAGAAATTTGTCCAACATAATAGAACAAATATACATAATACAAACACAACGTGTCTTAAGCGCACTTCGTCATCATAAATAAATATTATGCATTCTTTTTATTGTAAAAATAATTGTCTTATTTGACATAATCCGATGAGAAAAACAAATTAGATATGTATTATAAAATCTTCTTTATAAACAACAAAAAATTTTTTTTTTGTAGGTGCGATACCTACGTGACCGCGGGATATATCTGGATATTTATTGGTGAAACAACGGGCGAAAACATCTTAAAAGCTAGATAAATATTTGAATCTGGCGGTTTAAAAACATATTTACGTATGCATATCATATTTACTACCTGTTGCTTAGGTTCCAATTTATTAATGTGGCTTTAAACTTGCTCATTTAAAATTATAATACTAGTTAAATACGATCTAAATATAGTAGTGGTGTTTTTATAACTGTAGATGCGTAGATAGTGTGCTTAATAAATGATTTTTTTTATTATTAAAAGAGGACACCACTGCTATTTCTTTTTTTTTAGATACTATAACTATAACTCGATTTATTTGTAATATTCAAATAGATGACAAATGCTTTTTATCTGTATGAGTAACTCTTGGAGCACATTATTTTTTAAACTGTTAACAACAGATCACAATCAACTCAAAATTGATTCTTCTATAAACAATTACCTCTGATTCTGGATGATTTTTTATGTAAAATCCGTTTATTTTATTTGAAGCAAAATTTAGAGTTGCTTTCCAGATTTTTCCATGTTTTACTGTGGAATCATTGGTAAAATTAAAAGCAGCAAAGAAAGGAAACTGCCGTTGCAATAACTGTTTTGCGTCATCTAATGAACAGTTATGACACTTTGTAAGAGAATGAAAGAATGAAATAAGTATCTGGTTCAATCAAGTGACTTCTTGTGGAAGGCTAGAGTAACATCAATTGAAAAATTAAGTATTGAAATTTCACTTGCGTTAAGTACATATTAGAAGATCCTGCCTGAGTGCTTGAAATGTGTACACCAAGCTATATACATATGAATTGTACAGGGTGGACAAATAAGCGAGGTAAGCGGCTGTATCTCAGAAACTAATGATCGTAGAGAGTTACAGTAAAAATTTTTATATGTAAAGTGGGCAAGGGAAAATGCCGGAAATTATTTTCAAGTTTCGAAGATGGCCGCCAGTGGGCGTTTCCACCATCTTGAATTACATAAAGTTACGTTTCTCGCGATTTTTCCAATGAATATAACAAAACAGTATTTGCGTTTTAATGTTAACTTAAAGTCAAACATTTTTTGTAAAAACAATTTTTCTCTGTCTTTCGAAATAAAGATGTGTCAGTTTATTTAGTGCTGTGATTTTAAGTCACACGTTTTCGTATTTGTAAGCGATTTTCCTTTTAACTAAAGTTGTGGTCCTGAAAAGGACCGATTTTGAAAAAAAAAATTAATGCCTTCCGTGTTCAAATTGCCTTCTGCCATATTCCACACATTTTTTCCAGTCTTTCTTGAGTCGACAGAACCGCAGCCTCGATTTCTGCCGCTGATAGTTGACGAATTGAGTTTCCATATTCATTCGTGTTGTTGGTGGAGTTTGAAAACAATGTCTTTTATGCGTCCCCACAAGTAAAAATTAAGACAGGTCAAGTCGGGAGATCTTGCCGGCCAAGGAAATAGGCTTCCCCTTCCTATCCAGCGTTCTCGAAAGGTCCCGTTAATATGGTTTCGGACATCAATTGAATAATGTTCCGGACAACCATCTAATTGCAGAAAAATAGTTCTCCTAGTTGCGAGTGGCACATCTTCCAACAAAATTGGCAAGTCGTTGATCAAAAACTCTAAGAAGCGGTTACCAGTTAAAGCTTGATCAAAAAAATACGGTCCAATAATTCTGTCCCCAATGATACCGCACCACACATTTAGACTCCAGCGTCCTTGGTGCTGCACTTCTCTCAACCAATGCGGATTTTCAGCGGACCAATAATGCATGTTATGACGGTTTACTCTACCATCACTACTAAAGGTAGCCTCGTCGGTCCAGAGAATTTGCGTTAAGAAATTTCTGTTTTCCTCAAGCATGCCTAGCATCCATTGACAATAATAATTTAATCTATTATCGAAATCTGGTGCAAGACTATGTGGTAAGGATGTAATCTAAAAGTAAAAAACAACATACCTATGCGTAAAAATAATATAATCAGAATAACACTGAATTGTGTATTTGAGAGTATGTGCTAAGATACATACTTGATGGAATTATTTACCTATAATCTTTCAACATATTTCTAACAGTTGTTCGTGCTATTCCCAAGTCTAGAGACAATATTATAGTTTCTACATGTTTATCAAATTCTATGTAAGCCAAGACATTGATAATGTTTTCTTCGGTCCTTCCATTGCGACGCCCGCGACGTTCAGGACGACGAAAACTTCCAGTATCGCGTAATCGCTGTACCAAGCGCGGAAACATTCTTCTCCTGTAATGACGGCGATCTGGATACCGTATCGCGTACTGTCTTGCAGCTATATAGCTGCATTTTGAAAACACTCGAAATAAATCGCAATCATGTCAACGGCTTCATTATTTGTGAGACGCATTTTGATTAAAAAGTACTCAAATTATACGCAATCAACGATATTGGGCTGCGTGTGACAAAAGTTTGACGTTAATTGGCAATATTTTTGTTAGGCGATTGTCGTATGATATTATGGGGTCGCATTTAATTGCTATTAAGACACTCGTATATTCATTAAAATACTCGTGTCTTAATAACTATCATTAAATGCTCATTGCATAATATACTAATTGTAGTATTGAAACCAGTAAAACACGAGTTTAAGATGCGCCAATAAAAAAAAATAGTGTAAAGTATTAGTAGACAGCTGGTCATTCAAACACTTGCTATATTTCAAGTACTCCGGCTTCGCCGTCCTGCTTGAAAAATCGCGCGTGTTTTAATGGCCGTATTATCCACTCTAGATACTATAAAATGTAAATCCCAAATATATAAACCATAATTGGGAAAAACCAGCAAACAGATTGAATAGGCTTGTTTCACTTTACATCCGGTTTTTACAATAAAGAAACGTCTTTACAATGAAAATGACGTGTTTTCATCATCTACAATGCAGAGTCTCTAGAAATAAAATCGAAAACTAATTTACCGCGTTTTTCTGGAGCCCACACGGAAGTGTATTGCGGTACTTTGTATATTTAAAGACTTTAACGGGAACTTTCAAATGAAAAGGTTTGGAAGTAATTGACAGCTGTCAAATCGTTGAACGTCAAACTCTAAATTTGTAATTGTAATTTGCATTTTCGTTACAATAACTATTAACTTTCTGCCAATGGAAAATTAAAAAGCCTCGTTTAATTTTGTTCCAAATGTTGTATTAGATATTTCAATACTTACATTGCTAGAAAACATTTTGAAAATCAAAAGCTCTGGAACCTCTACGTTAAAGACATGATGCAGATCTATTGTTGTTTATAGATTTCTTGCTACAAAAAAAAAACGGCACAAGAAGCCAGCGATAAGCCTGCCCAAATATTAAATTGAGATGAAACCTTATAATGTGCCACATTACTTTATTAACTGCCCTCTCTCTCATATATCTCATCTACGGCAATCTTCACATGTAGGTATCAAGTTTTACTTTCTTATTGGTGAACACCACAACTATATCGATGACTACCACGATCCTACTTCTAAGCAGGATAGTTTCACTAATGAGAAGCCACATTCTGCGCTAAAGATAGACCTGATTTTTCTTCAACAACTAAGACAAATTCTTAATACTATTGAAGGCTTAAGTAGAATAGATGTGAATGTGGGTGCCACAAGCAATATTTCAAAAACAAAACGACCAATAATAATTGTAAATCATATGAGCATCAAATAAAAATGAATATCTAAAAAAGCATTTCAAGTGGAACCAAACATTTTTTTCATGAAATATCTCGAGTCTTTTTCTCCAGTTCACTTTCTATATATGTACTTTCTTTTCACGCTGTTCAGAAGCTTTAACTGACTTGAGTAAGGCCAATTTAGTAAAAGTTTGCGAGGTCACTGATCATGTCTGAGATCATTGACTGACAATTACCTTAGCTATATTAAACTCAAAAAAGAACTCTCTTTTTCCCCAAAAACTTTAGCGATGTTAACCTGACCGGATTTAAGTTTAACTTTATTTTTATTCTCATATCCTAGTGAGCTTTCATGCCAGTCTTCACTTTTTTCCAAACGAAAAGCATCACAATCAATTACATCGCTAGAAGAGTCGTATTGAACGGTTGGTGATTTTGAGTTTCTTTTTACTGTCTTAATTTTGTCCTGTAAACTAGAAGAATAGCGTAAATTTGGAACTACTTTGTTAATGTGTTTTGCAGTTTGAGTAAGGTTTATTCAAATCACTTGTGAAGAATTTAATAACGAAAACGCCATGCACGAAAACTGGTATTTCTGAAGAAATTTTGTTCTGTAAAATATTTAATGTTGCTATTTACACATGAAATATATCGTTAAATATAAATAGATAATCTGAAACGTTGAATTATATAATCTTCAATTAAACATATACAGACGTCTAGTACATATTTTTTTCCCTATTTTATAGTATAGATACGCCTACGTTTTTAAATAAATATTGCCCTTGACATTAAGCAACTATCTGTAATTTACCTGTAATTATCATTCAGAAATTTCATAAACAAAAATTCGTACAACAATGTACGAAATTAAATATTCAAAACCTGTTATTTATTCACTAGTGTAAACATTTTATAAATTTTCTGTACACGAACATTTGTTTGAAAAATTTTGTTCACTGAAAACATAATAATAGTTATCCTGTTATGAATAAAATACAGGAGAATGGGCCAATTTCTATGTAAATTTTACAAATTTGAACTTTATTTTACTTCCCACGAAATATATAATTAAATAGCTATAAATTTGCACAACTATTAAAATCGCATCCTAAATTTTCATCTTTCCAAGAACAGTTTATATAATAAGTTTTAATTATTCATATTATTTCTGCTATTTTTTTAAATACATTAAAAGAATGGTTCGACTAACTAAATTACATATTTGTATTGTAATTAGTAAACAGTTATACAAAATTCGTAATGTCTTGAGCTATTGTTAGGGAAATATCTATGCAAATCATTACTAAGAATATATCAGGATGTGTTAACCACATTTTAAAATGGCGTGTTCTAAAATGTTAAATTATTATTATGTTATACTGTTTGAAGTATTCCTCATATTGTATATTATAATCACCAATGTGATTCACCTGAAAAAAAAACAACAAATTCAATATCAATATCACAATTATGTTTCATGAAAGCTAAATAATAAGAAACAAGTAGAACTAAACGTAAAATATGTTTTATTATACTGAAAACATTGTCATTTTTTGTATTGTTAGGGTACAAAAAATAAAATTTTATATTAGGGTGTCTCAGAATAAAATTCGATTTTAGAGATGAAAATGTGCTTCGTCACTAAAAAGAATATTATCAAAATCATTTAAATCCTGCATCAAAGTAGCTAAATTAAAACGGCTACGGTGATAATCATTCTTCAAAACTTAAATCAACTGGATCTTATAAGGATGGTGATGTAAATCCTTTTTAAAATTCTAAACACTGGATTGGTTTAAATGTAAAGCAAACGATGTGGATTTTGGTGTACAGCAGCACTTACACCTTCGATATTGATTTCATTTCTGACAGATCTTCTGCGGCCACTGGTTTAGAACAAACTGTAGAACCGGTCACTTGAAATTTGCGTATCCATTGCTTAATTAAATTAGCCGATGGACCTTGATTAGCATACTGAAAATTGTGGTGATTTCGAAGCGCTCTCTGAACTTGCACGTATGAATGGGCATTTTCGTAGAATGCTTTCACACAAAAGCACGTTGTTTACCACTAAAGTGTTCCATTAGGAAAAAAAAAAATCCAGAACGTGATAATTCGAATGGTGGCAGTAAACATAATCTGACACTGACAGTTTGCCCAAGATACATAAAACAAAATCGAATTTCATTCTGAGTCACCCTATATAATATTATATTTATATACAGGCTGCCCACCTAGTACGCGGAAGTCCAATATCTTGGTCGATAAGAGAGATAATTGAAACTTTTTTATTTCACGTGTTTAGCTTTCTCAAGACCTACAAGCCTAAAATAATGCCGATTATACAGGCTGTTCCATTTCCTCTACACAAACAGCAACTTTGTTTTTTTTTTAAATACAAACCTATATTTTTTATCATTTATTTTGAATCTACATGAAAAATAAAAGCAACTTTATGTATGGTATTCATATGAAAAAACTGACGGTCTTTGAGATATTTGGCTTACTATGTTTTTCTAGCCAATTTTTGTCAATTACAATATCGCAAATTTTGTGGTTACGCTAATTAACAAAAAGAACTATTTTTAGACCAAATGTTAGGCCATAATGATTCTTCAAAACACCATGTCAAAAACTGATTTACAGTATAAGGGTTGCCCAGAAAATGTTGTCAAATTTGACGAAGTGAAATATGAAAAATCTCCGTTAATTCAAATGGAACAGCCTGTATATTATTAATCAGTAAAACGCAGAATTAAATATTCTACAACTTTGCTATAGCATTCCCTATACCTAAGTTCATTTTAGGTAAAAAACACAGTATTATAATAAAAAGTGAGTAAATTTACACATGACTTCAAATTTACTCCATTAAAAAACACAAAAAACTTCAAAAATTAAAAATACAATTTGAATTACTATTTTGTTGTGAAATCGTATTGAACGCGAATATTTTTGTAAGCCAGTCAGGTAATTATTATAAACTTAATAAAAACCCCAAAAAAATAAAGAAATTGTTTGAAGAAACGAATGTTGGACATCGTCCTTTTCTTAACAAACTTAATTTCTACCTTTTTTAGTTTTGATCCTACAGCTCATTAACGAGAGCGCTACAATTGCAAAATTTTTGATTTATTTTCTCGAAAACAAAAGCACATAGGTCTAGGAAGGTCTTAATAAAAGTTTCTTAAAATATCATGTAGAATCTAAAACCGGTGTAAAACCAACAAATTGTCATAATTATGACAGTTTGACAAGTTTTAGCTGTCAAAATACAGCTTATACAGGTGTCCACGTCTAATGACTGTGCTCATAGGCACATAGTTTACCTACTAGCAGGTCGACCCTTCATTTTCATTCGGACTCATAACCGTTTGAGTTTCTAGGCATTGCCAATCTCACCATTGCATGCGGGTAACAATAATGCTCTGAGTCCTATTGATTTGCAAAAAAGTAGCTCTACTGCTGACATACCAGGACCAAAATTGAACATAGGTAGTTAATTCAGCAACTGTACAGCAGGGTGACCATGGAAAGTATTTACATTTTAAAATAAGCAAAACTGTACTAGTTTTTCAATACACATTTGCTTACTTTTCTAACATATTTGTTAGAATCCGCCATTTATTTAGGAAGGTAACGGCCGTCTTCCCTGACACAATTTTCAATTCTGTCTTGGAAGCTCTGCCATACTCGCTGTAGTGTCTCCTCGGTGATTAGTACTACCTCTTTACAAATTGCCTCCTTCAGATCATTCAAATTACGAGGTTTGCATAGAAAAATGTTGTCTTTCAAATGTGCCCACAAAAAAATCGCACACGTTGATGTAGGGAGAACGAGGAAGCCAAGGTACATCTCCAAATCTCGAAATCACATGACCTGGAAACAAATTTTGCAGTCTTGCTGGAACTATATGTTCTATTGCAAATGGAGCTTTTGCAGTTGTGGAAGGAAACATGTGTGGATCATATGCACGTACCAATTCACCGCAACTCCATCCTCTTCAAAAAAGAAGGGACCAATAACATGTTGTCTTGAAATCCCACACCGCCCAGTATCTGTAATTCTGTTGGTTGATTGAACCATTTTAGTAAAAATTAGCTTCAATGCTGATGACAATTAGAGCATCAGGCTCATCGTGGAGAAGAACTTGCATTTGAATAGCAACATCCAAACTTTCAGGGTAGGTAATCAGTTTTTTCTAACTTCTGTACACACATGATCTTGTAAGAGATCTAGTTTCAAAATTTTTCAGTCTGACTCACGTCCCATACCTTATACAAGTGCGTGCCATTGAACTGAACGACCGGGACTCCTAGTCATTGCTGTTCTGATCCTCTCAATGTTCTCCGGAGGCAGCACCGTTCCTGTACCACCTGCTGGTTTTTTACTCGTAATATTGGAAAACTTCTAACCCATTTCATAATTGTTGAAAATCACGCTGAGTCGCTACTACTGAATTAATTGTTTCTTACATACTACTCGCGATGTTGAACGGTCTACGGCTCAATTGCGACTGATTATGAATTACGTAAATGGCCACACCTTGAGAGGTGGATGACTGCCCTACCATCACTTGACCATTCGCCAGGGCTGAGTACTATCCCATCAAAGATGTTAATACTTTCTGTGGTCACCCTGTATTACTATCTGATGCTGTCTTATTAAGCCGAACTAAAAACTAATTCGAAGAATTTTTTCTAAATGTCGCTGAATTTTATTGGGTTTCGTGATGTTTGATACCAAGTATTCTGGGTAATATTTTATCTCTCCTGCTTATTTATTGATGCTTCGATATCTTTCTCATCTAATTTTGGCTTGCTCCCATTTTAAAAATGTCTGCACAAATGTATCATCTTTTTCAAATTAAATGCATTTTTTTCAGCAGGAATTTAATTTGAAAAATATAGTTGACATCAAAATCACACTGGAGATCACCTTCACTTTCGTTCAACAAGTGATTTTTTAACAGGGACATTTTCAGAGAGTCAACATTCTGTAAACACAGTTATGAATATTCCAAATTATTGTTCACTGAATTAGTCACTTCAAACTTTCGTCATCTTCACATTTCTATCACGAAATTACCCGGCACAATTATTATCCTATGTAATACTAGTAATGGCATACATAATGCGTAATATACGTTAGTAAAACTAAATTGATTTTACTGTCATTTGCAAATTAACTAGTTGGTTTTTATCGTGAAATTAACTGCTTCGGAATACAACCACACTTATTCTATTACGTGATCTTATACGATAATTCATTCGTAATTACATGGCCTCTTTCCAGAGGTAATACGATCCCAATTTTGCAAAAAAATGTTCCCATTGACGTCAACATCGAATTTAGCGGATAGTTATTATACGCCTCTCTGGGCGACTACCAAAATTAAAGCTTACACCTTCGAATAAGCTCGTGATGGAAGCCGCTTATTACCTACATTATTCCACTAGGCAACGATCTCTAGTGACGCAATTCGCTTTTAATGACCAAAGTACAATTATCCTGCGGATTGTGTATTTCTTTTATCCAAAATGTCCAAAATGTCATGTTTTATTGGAATAATAATTATGCACAACTAACAGAGCGTTGATATATTCTGATTGGATATCAAAACCGTAGTTTGCATAAAAATCTGATTTGGGTTTTATCGCCTGGTCATCTTGATGCTATTGAGAAAATGGATTAAATTGAAATAAATTTAGCGTTCTTAAAAAACAGAATACTTTATAATTGCGGAAACACATGGATCAGAAATATAAGTGAAACTTCATATACAATGTGTCCGGGAAAATGTGGGAAATCTCTCGGATTCAGATAGAACATTAAAAAACAAGATGACAAGTTCCCATAATTTTTTTCCTAGCGGCCCTCCCTCTCCGTAATGAAAAGTTAATATGATAAACAGTAGTAAGGAACTCTCAAAATACTGCCCATAAATTTAAATTAGCTTGTTTAGTTTACCAGAGGCGGACTAGGTTGTACATTTTAATGCTTACATTTTTATCACCCTGTATGATAAGGAGTTAAAAAACAAATTTGGATAGCTTGAACATTAAGCTAAAGAAAAGGTACTCCTGTTCATTGTCGATAAAATGAACCATTTTCGAGAAAAAAAAATAAAAGAATTAATGTTTTATTTCTATTAAAAATAAGCATGATTTCTATTTTTTTTGTCCGCAACAAAATGTGATACAAAAGTCATTCAAGGAACAAAAAAGTTTTAGTTTAGCTTATTTAATCCGACAAAATTACAAAGATTCTTAGAAATGCAGTTTTGTCCCAGAAAGACACCTTAACAAAAATTATGGTTAGAAATGTACTCACTAAAGCTTGCAACGATTGAACCTAAATACGCTAATTAGAAATAATCAATTAAAAACTTCATAAGTGGGTTCAACATGAGCTCCGTGAACTCTGATACACTCGCGGGCACGACGAATAGAGGACTGCTGTACTCGCCACAATAACCCAGCATTGTTTCTTATCACATCGCAATGAAATGTGATTCTCTGTAAAAGTTCCTCCCTAGTATAAACCGGAGAGGAATACACCAAGCTTTTGAGATGACCCCACAGGTGAAAGTCCATTGGCGTTAGGTCGGCAGACCGTGGAGGCCAGGCAATGGGACCTCCTCTGCCTATCCAGCGGTTTGGATAGACGTTATTAAGGTGATCGCGTACAGCAACGCTAAAATGAAGTGGGGCCCCATCATGCATAAAATATATGCTTTGGCGGGTTGCAAGTGGCAAATGCTCTATTATATTTCCTCCAGAAAAGCGTTCTGAAGGAACTGTAATTAAAGTTCACCGTTCAATCGTGGCGGCAATACGCATGGTCCAATAAAGAAATTGCCAATTATTCCTGCCCAAACATTAATTGATTGAAACTGATGTTGATAATGATGAACAACAGTGGCATGAGGGTTTTCATCAGCCCATACATGCGAGTTATGTAAATTTACAATACCATTTTTGGTAAACTCTGCTTCATCGGCAAAAAGAATAGTACTAATGAAGTTTGGGTTTTTTCGTTGCTGATCTAACAGCCAGTTTGCGAACTGGATTCTACGAGGAAAATCTTCAGGAAGTAGTAGGTGCACTTTTTGCAGATGATAAGGGTATAACAACTGTTCTTTAAGTACTACTTTATGAATTGTCGTTTTTTGACGTATTAAGCGGCGCGGCTAATCTTCCAGTGCTTATTGAAGGAGTATCACCTACAGTATCCAAAATTTTCGTTCAATTGCACCGTACGTACTGTTCTTCTCACACCAGCATCAGTACTTTTTTTTGCAAAACTTTCTAAAACATTAAAGAAAGTCAATAATGTTACCTTATTAATTGGAATCGCCCACCAGTCTCTCTTAGACGTTGGTCAAGTGGCTGAAATGTTTTCTCATTTGGAATATTGCGATTAGGATATCTTTCTTCATACAACCCTCTTGCTTCCAAAGCATTGCAAGATGCAAGACCGTAGGGGAGAGTAGGGCAGAACCGGGTAGCTAAGGTTTGGTGGCTTCTGGAAACTGTAATTTACTACTAAAAGATATGAAAAGTTGCACACAAAACCTTTAGATATCTGTGCATACATACACAAAGTTTAAAATGCCATAAGTATTTAACTTTTTTTTAAATTAATTTGTAAATTGGGTTCTACCCTACCGGTAGGGTACAACCGGGTACACATGAAAACCTTATGGAAAAACTTTTTTAAAAAACAATTATTTTGTTTTTGTAATTGGGCTTTAAACATTGTTTAATAAAAAGTTGAAGCAATTACAACAATATTACATGAAAAAATGTTAAGTGTCTCGGCAGATATCGCAGGTGAAGAAATCGTCTTCTTCCTCTGCTCCACAGCAATCTTCATGGGCCCATCCTCGGCATTCGATGCATTCTGTCCACCCTTCTCCGCCTTTGGAATCTGTGTACAACTATCGCAGAAAATGCAGGCAGCCCCGAAATCCGGTCGTGCCCTACTCTTAATACCCGGTTTGACCCCGCGCGTAGTAGTAATTGAAAATATGGCGTTAGCAAGGAATGCAAAATGCTAGATGCAATAACTATGTATCAAAATAAAGCTAATTAAGTGCTGTATTGAACATGGTAATTACCTGATTTCTCTCTAAGTTTGGTGTTACAAAAAGTGAGCAGTAGAATACGGTAAACGTCGTAAGAAAAACTGTCTAAAACAATAAAAATTCATTGCCGATAAACGCACGTAATCAACGAACTAGTGTAATGACCACTGCGTCTACTACTAATTAGTAGTTCGTAATTCGGCTGTCGCCAGCGCAGTACCCGGTTGACCCGCGTACCCGGTTTTGTCCTACTCTCCCCTACATAAGATGCATATCTATCCTATTATCAAATTCAATTTACCAAGATATTCAAAATTCAATAAATTAACATCGAAGTAAAGGATCAACGTGTTAACAATATGAAAGATTACAAGATTTAAAATTTACACGTCATTGCAAGATATTTATTAATTCGTCGGTAAGTACCATAGTAACGTTTGTAAAAACAATGCGTTTTTTAGTACTGAAAACAGTTTTATTTCAGACTTTTGTATCACACTTTGTTGCAGACAAAAGAAATAGAAATCATGGTTCTTTTTAATAGAAATAAAACATTAATTCTTTTATTTTTTTTCTCGAAAACGGTTCATTTTATCGACAATGAACAAGAGTACCTACCTTGTCTTTAGCTTAATGTTCAAGCTATCCAAATTTGTTTTTTTAACTCCTTATCGTACAGGGTGTTAAAAATGTAAGCATTAAAATGTACAACGTAGTCCGCCCCTGGTAAACTAAACAAGCTAATTTAAATTTAAGGGTAGTATTTTAAGAGGTCCTTACTACTGTTTATCATATTAAATTTTCATTAAATTATAATAAGTAGTTTAAAAATTATTCAAGAAAAATTGATTTCCAGTGGCGTCCTTTAGGAGGCCATATCTCCATAGGGAGGGCCGCTAGGAAAAAAAATTATGGGAACTTGTCATTTTATTTTTTAATGTTACACATTTTCCCGGACACATTGTATACTACTGAACTACTACCTACGAAATTAAATACTGTATTTATACTATAATAATAAATACAGAATCGTGAGAAAATATGACTTAATTTGAAATTTTATTAGGTGTAAATTTTACGAACAGTTTACATGGATGTTAAACATACCGCAAATTATAACATTACCACATCTACATACTTTATTTATTACGGTGTCACTGAAGCATTACAATCACATTTACATCTGCTCGTATATTCGTGTGTATTTTTGTAAGACGGCTACCTACTGCGAATAGTGTTGAAAAGTATGATTTACATGAAATTAAATCGATGTTGAACATGCTGCGTAGGCGTTTATATCGTATAAGGTAATAAATAATTTCTTTCCCCGTTTGCCGCTATTATAAATTTATGTCTAAATTTAAACAAAAATAACTAAACACTTTATTTAGCATAAATTTAGTTTTTTCAGACTTGTCGATGTTCCTTTTCCTCGTATTTTCGCTGCGCACAATTTGATCTAGCTGATACCGCGTAATTGTGTCTACCTGTCTCTGAGATGACGCAGTGGCACCCCAAACAAGAAAATCTGGATCTAGTCGGTAAATAGACAGGTATGTAGTAGGTCTGACGTATTTTGGCGGCGTTGTATTTATTGTTTTCGTTTTACTTGATGCTGCGGATATATTATTTGAGCCACAGCATTAGGTTACCTAAATGTATGCTGGAAAAATTTAAGGAGGCTACTCTATGTGTGGTGTTTCATTACCATTACATTTTGCAAATTATTTTGGCATCTAGGTTATCAGTCAATAGAAGATTTGTTGGCCTTCAAACGCCTTCTTCTTTTCCCTGATATTGTTCCACTTATAAGCTAAGAAATTGACGTGCAAATTTGAGAGAGATCTATGAGAACTTGCGTATTTACATTTATTCAAAGAAGAACTAAGAAAAATTCTATCGCTGAACGTTTGGTGTTTAAGAAAGTGTTTCTATTGAACAAAAAATTCCGTAAAACGGGGCTACTTTGTTACCCGGGGTAACTTTGTCACCTTGTGCGCATTGACGGTTATTTATTTATTTATTTTTTATGTGCTGCTTCTGCTTAGACTAGGTTCTTTTTTAGGTTCTAATTGACTAGAAAAAAAATGCGAACAAGTGGCCGAAGCGGTGCGCGCGGTGCAAGGTGGTATGAGAAAAAAACAGACGTTCAGAGTTTATCATATTGCACGGAGTACACTTACTAATAGATGCCTTGGTAGGTCATCCAACCATCCTGAGTCCGAAGGAAGAAGCCATCATTCCAAAAACCTTTGACGTCGTTGCAGATTGGGGTTTTCCGCTTACTAAAGCCGATATCAAGCCAATAGTGAAAAACTTGTTGGACAAAAAAGGTGTTATTATTCCTGTCTTAAAAGACAATCTCTCAGGGAACGATATGGTAGCGTCATTTATCCAGAGGAACAATTCGTCTGTAAGGGTAGCGTCCAACATAAAAATATCTCGCGCTTCTGTTGATCAAGATGGCGTTAATAAGTTCTTCGACAACATAACACTAGCCTTGTTAGAATCCACAGGTGACCATATATATTATTACGATGAAATAAATATAACCGATGACCCTGGAGCATGAAAAGTCATTGTTCCTAGGAACTGCAAAAGAGCAGGAGTTCAAAATTTCTCGAGAACAGCAATCAGCATTATGGTGTGTGGAAGTGCAAGTGGTGAACTTTTACCACCCATGGTTGTGTATAAGGCCTCCAATTTTTACGAGAATTGGTGTGTCGGTGGTCCTACTGGGACTGTCTATAAAAATAGCCTAAGTGCATGGTTCGATGCCAAACTCTTTGAGATCTGGTTTACTCGAATTTTAGTGCCACACATTCAGCGAATTAGGCTACCAGGGAAGAGAGTCGTCGTAGTGGGCGATAATCTAGCTAGTCATTTCGCCCCAAACGTCATTAGGATTGCACAAGAACAGGATATTTATTGAACACCGTTTCTACCAAATGCCACGCACTTGATGCAACCTTTGGACGTGGCCTATAAAGAGAATGTGGCGTGTGATTCTAGACACATGGAGACAAGCGAGCCGCTATCCTAGTTCTATTCCCGAGAAACAATTTCCTCTACTGTTGAACAGGTTGTAGTTACAGATTCAACCCAACGTCAAAGAAAATTTAATGTCTGGCTCTAGAGCCTCCGGACTCTTCCCATGCAATCCACAGGAAGTTTTGAAAAGGTTAACGAATGCTACAGTCTAGCAGGAAGAGGTGGGACGTCTACTGGACACAAGCCTTATTGAACAGTTGCACGAACAGAGAGGTGTTGCTAAAGATCCATCCACCAAACGCAAGCGTGGGAAAAAGATTGAAACTGGCATGAGAATTTTGCCTTCATCTATGGGTGACATCCCAGAAAACCCACCTCACGAACAGACACCATCAATATCAGGTTTACGAAAACCTAGAAAGACCATCAAGAAAGAAGAAAGCAAACAGTCTTCAAAAGAAAATACAGCAGAAGACGTTGCAGCAAGCATCAAGAAAAGGGCTTCTAAGAGAATAAAAGAGACAGAATTTTCCTGTTAGGAATATAGCCAGTTCTATCGGGATCTCTTCCAGTTTGTCTCTTCTTTCTTACATAGCGAAAAAGTGTAACATGACAAATATGTAACTCTTTTGCTATTGCTCTGATTGGCCTGTTTTCGTCGGTGACTAACAAAACTGCCTTTTTTTATCACATCGGAGGCAAAAGTCCCTCTATTTGTTTTCCTTTCATAAGTTATCATCTACAAACAAAACAATTATTATGTAACTAATAAATGTAGGTACCTAATATAATAATCCAAAATATCTTGGGGTCAACCCCAACTGTAAACTAAAGCAGTTTGGAAGAGAATCACACATAACCACAATTCCAATGATGAATTATATTATGGCGATCGATAGTTAACTAAAAATAGACTTAAATAATCAACGTACCTGTTGATTGATATTCAACAGCTTCTGGTAAAACCACTCGGAAGAACACAGAGCAAATTTACTTTAAGTCGAAAAGCAAAGACGAGTTTTGTCTTGAACGTATTCTCAACGTCAACAGAAAAACAATATTGCCTGTCGAGAGTTTGATGTCTTTAAACGCTGTACTAAGCTTTACCGCGCCATCTAACAAAAGCTAAAAAAACTACAAGAGGTGTTACAACCTAGTACCTCTGTTACTTTCAACCCCGGTTTCCCCTAATATTTGCGATATCTTTATATGTCGTTTAAAACATTTAATTAGCTATGTTAATCCATTTTGATCATTTTTCTCTGATTTAATATACATACGAGGGAGCGTTTTTATATTCGCGGAATGAGCGGGTTGTAGAGGGGTGATTAGGCGCATTGGGGGCGTGGCCTGTGCAGCCACTCATAATTAGTATAAATACGACGTTTCATTGTTATTAGACAGTTAGTCTTTGAGCTATCGCCGAAAATGCTCACGCCGCCGCAAAAACAACAGCGCGTAGAGTGTTCGCGTGCATTTTTGGACCTCTGTAATGAAGACAAGGATGGTGTATTGAGTCGAATTGCTACTGGAGACGAAACTTGGGTTCATCATTATGAACCTGAGTCCAAACAAGACTCCATGCAGTGGCATAAAAAGGGCACAGCACCCCCCAAGAAATTTAAAGTGTCACAATCAGCTGCGAAACTCATGGCAACGGTATTTTGGGACTCGGAAGGAATATTGTTGATTGATTATAAAGATAAAGGCGTTTCTATAACCGGAGAATATTACGCTTCAATATTAGAGCGACTAAAAGAAGCCATTAAAGAGAAAAGACGGGGAAAATTGACGAAAGGTGTGCTGCTTTTGCACGACAACGCGCCCGTCCACAAGAGCCGCGTTGCGTTAGCTGCCCTGCATAAGGTGGGCTTCGAAATTGTGAATCACCCACCCTACAGCCCAGACCTGGCCCCGAGTGATTATTACCTGTTTGCGAAAATGAAAAAAGAGCTGCGGGGTAAAAAATTTACTGCCGATGATGAAGTCAAGGAGGCAGTTTCGGCGTATTTTGCAGATAAAGAGAAATTAGTTTTTTATGAGGGTATAAATAAATTAATTGAAAGATGTGAAAAATGTATCCGTCTTGCAGGTGAATATATTGAAAAAGAAAAATAATTTGGTTTTTTTATTTCCACCCATTATCCCTCATTCCGCGACTATAAAAACGCTCCCTCGTATGTACCTACTCCTGTTTTTCAAGTAATGTGTAGTAGTGTATTATATCATAATAGTACTTTTTGACTTGCATTCTCTTTAGTGTCCTGTCTATAATTAGAGAGGAAGTAACGGTTGTCACAACGTTAACTAAACATAAATAAAATGATCGTAGAGCTAGTGGGGTTAGTAGTCAATGGAAAAATCCTTTTAAAAGCAAATAAGACATTTATCTTAACCTTAAGCTTTCGAATTTTATTAAATTCTTCCTCGGAAGGTAATTAAGTAAGAGTAGGAAACGAGCAGTCAAGAAACATAATTTCGCATTAATTAATATTAATGGTACCTACTTATTGCGAAATTATGTTCTTTGACTGCTAGTTTCCAACTCTCCAAGACGATCCTGAGTTGCTTCAGAAGTTTGGAGATCAATTGGGGCTAAAAGATTAAGGGTATTCACGATCGCGATAGAACTTTTATGAAATTTGAAATAAAATTATTTAAAAAATGTGTTTATACCATCTCACACTATATGGTAGTGAATTCCAAATTTTGAGACTTGTAGATCGTCAATTACTTTTTTCTTCATTAATTTATCATAAAACTATTTTTTTTACTAAAATTGACCTAACTTTGCTTAAATTCCATGTTCTATAATCTGGATGTCTTAACAGCTTAAATTTTGAGATAGAGGGAGTAATAATAGAGCACTAAAAAAATATAAAAAAATGTATAAATATCTACTACGTTGCTTTAATTAAAGGTCTCTACAAAGTAAGCACAAACAACACTTTAATACACAATAAATTTATTAATAAATATTCGCTTTTTATTTTAATAGAGGTAGTGGTTAGATTTTAAATTTTATTACCTGTTAGGGAAAATATAGACATTAAACTAAGGTACTCCACATGCCATTTATCAATTAAAATGATTAAATTGTATTTAATGTCATGAAGCTTAACTTTGATTTTATTTTTACGGTCCTATTATAAATTAATTGCCGTAATTAACGTATTATTATATATAGATCTAATTTTTTTGTTGGGGAACATTAAAAACCCCAAGGCTAACACTACATACACTCAAGGACTAGGTTAGAGATACATTTACTTGTTTTATTTTTCTAGGAAAACCAGTACAATTAATAAATCTAACTGAGCTTTATTTTTAACACAAGTTCATCTAGTTCGTTGCTAGTCATAACAAATTATATTTTTGAAATAAATATTATTCGTATCATTGATTATATTCGTTATGTTGCCTACAATGTAATACACAGACACACACACACATTTACACTATTGTTAGAAAGTTTTGAACCAATGTGGCGTTTTATAAAAGAAATGATGAATATTTGTATCAAAAAATTTGGCTGAGAGAGGATTTGTTACTAGAGATCGTAAAAGTACTCGGTTGAAATGCTGTTGCAAATAATTCCCATTCATTATAGTTTACAATATCTGAATGGGCAAAGTGTAAGAGTGTAATTAAATCAAAATTTAAATAAAAAAGTGAAATTACAATCATATCACATCATAATTATTATATAATTGCATCCTATGTCAAATTGGAGTATAAGATAATTAAAATAGATTATTCAAATGACACTAGTTCTTAAAATTGCTTGAAAATTAATACCACTCTTACGTCAATGAGTTATAAATGCGCAACTATCATTAATATTACATCTATTTTTTTTTCGCTAGCTTTAAATTTCGATTATAGCGTATGGCATATATGAACAATGACAAATCGATTTTTGCGTGTATAATTTTTATAAAAAAAAATATATATACGTATATGTATATATGTAGTTAGTTTTAAAGTTCCATTTTAATGATGTTATTTTCATTATCACTGTAACTATCTGCCGGTCATATTGCAATAAAAAAGCATTTTAGTTGTTGTTAATACACGACAAGTAAACTTTAAACTAATTACAGTTTAATTTCAAATTTAACATTTAAAATTTATCCTTCGTCGGTAGCAATAAGCGGTGGTAATCCGGATCTACGTTAAGTAAAATGGAAGATTAACAAATGGTGTTGCACACTAACACTTAAGTTCCTTATTAATGCAACATTTCTGATTTGCTAAGTCATCTAGTGTTAATAATAATTTGAGCTAACAATGAGTTGGTAAAACTTTGTTGGATAGTAGATTATAACAATATGTACTATTGTTGATTTTAGTAAATGAATCAAGAGCTTCTGCCAGTGTGGTAGTAGTTAGCAAATGGAGCGATTCGGTCAATTTGATCAATGCAGAATTTTCATTCATTGCAGTCAAAGACGATGATACGATCATGCGACCAATACTAGTATTCCAGTTTACTAGTATAAATTTTAAAACTCTAGGTATATTCACTGCTAAAGCTGGCAGAACACATTATTTTCTTCAATACAGATCGTTTCATCACACAATTCCTCTTAATCGAACCTAGACTGTTCTATTTGTCTTTGTTGTTTAAGAAATGATTTTTCTGTAACGCTTTTATATTTGGGGACTTTTGTTGATCATCCCCAAAAACCAATGGTTGAAATGACGGTGATGTGGATACCGCATTACGTACCTATTCTCTTTCAGCTATTGCTTCACCATTAAAATCAAAATTAACATCAACTGAAAACAAAATAATTTGAAATTTCTTCCTAATATTGGCATTCGAGATATGCGAAGTTTTCTAAAGCCAACTTATCTTTCAAGTTATTACTACCTGACTGCGTTCTTGTCTTTACCACTTCAGTCAAATATAAGGCTACTTAAGAATCTATTAATACAACAGTTAACGTTTTAAGGAAACTCGTAGAAATAAGTTACCGCTGCTGAAAGCGACCTCTAGTTTATCAATTTGAAACTAATGGACACAGCATATAAACGCTGTTTAAGGTCCACACAATTATTATTATTATTCGAATAGATCCTTCTTCTCTCTTATTATGTCAAGTACGAGAAAATATCAGTAAAGAGAACTATGTGGTATTGAACGGGCTTTCAAGTGACGCTATCAAAGTTATAGGTGATTCTGCGATTTCCTGAGATAATAGAAATTTTAGATTTAAACATAGCAGTTACACCCCCTAGCGGTGAAATCTGCAACTTAAAAATAATTTTCATCGGTTTTGCTTGATCACTTTTGTTATAAATTTGTTTCCCCGCAGAACCTAGAACAAATATTTTCCGAGATACAGCGGCTTACATTACAGAACGACAAGTAAAGACACAGAAAGGAATTGTTTCTGCTCTTCTTCTTTCTTTTAAGTTATATTAACTCAGATAGTCCTGTTGTCGTGTGTACTGTTGTCGTTCCATTTACATACGACAAGATTGTCGTCTTGCGAAGACATATAGTTTTTTTGAGAATCTTGTCATCCATAATTGGACATTTACACAAACGATTTTGGCGAACTGTACCCGTGGCTTTTATTCCTCGAATTGTAAGTTCGTTCAATAAATGAAGAGACGTAAAAAAATTATCAAAACAAAGATGGAACGTCTTTACATCTTGGGTTAGTTCTATCAAAATCGGTATACTGTAAAACAACAGCTCCACCAAGACCAAAATCTTTGTATGTCTCGGACAGGGTACCGCTTTTTCCTTGGTACGGATCGAACCAAATTATGTACCCAAGCCTAGTCGTTCCCATCCAAATTTTAAAACGCCAGCGTATGGGTTTACCCCTTATAAATTGCTTACATCCATGGCGCCCAATACTATGATATTGTTGTAATGGAGCAAATTTCTGATAATTCTTGTTCAACTTATCGAATAGAGGCCGTACTTTAGAGAACTTGTCATTTTTATCTAACTCGTTATTGTTTTTACAATGTATATTGTTCATTATAAATGTGAACCTATCTCTTGACATGGCCTGAGATACAAGTTTATTATTTGTATCCGCAGCATTTTGCCAATAAAGTTTGCGCTGAGGTAGGACAACGTATCCACTAAGTAAAAGTATTGAGATTCTTTCTATTGGCATAACCATTTGTTTCCTTCACAAACAGATCAATAATGTCTTCATCAAAAAACTTAAAAAACAAATCGATTGGATCGGATAAATCCTCAACGTGACCATTAGAAATATTGTTGCTTTGATTTTCTTGCCAATCAGGTAGAAAATCACTTCGAATGTCCAATTTCTCTCACTTGTAGTTATTTTTTTATCATTCTTGTCCTCTTTATAAAACCGGATAAGGGTAGATCGTCTTCTGAATCAAATCCGTCATTATCTTCTTCATCGTCCACAACTTGTGTAATTTGATATTCTGCCTCAGCTCGCAATTGTGCTCCAGGAAGATTCTGAATTGCCACATTATCTTCCTCGCCTGAATCTTCATCGGTCAGAATTTCGTCTTCAGGGGGAAATATAATAATGCCGGATGGTGGCACTGGTATAGATTCAGGATTTTCCAGTTCATCTATAAGCTCAATTAGTGTAAGAAGTTTATATTTGAAACTAGAAAAGCAAAGAAAATCTAGTAAGTATCAGTAATAAAAGTAAAAGTAACTCTAAATCCTACCGTCCTTTAAAAAGGACACATATTATATATAACATAATATTGCTGAGACATAAATAAGAGTTAAACTAATTTTGTACCGTCACTATGTCACATTGATACTTATATTTATAAAATAATTCCAGAAAAAACGGCATTTTACAAGTGATTTGAAAAATATACTTACTTCCATGTATCCATGTTATCTCTACAAAAAACTGCACTCAATTTTTTAAATAACTGACAAATCGTGAGAACAATAAACGAACGAATTTGATTGTCGGTAAACGTCATGCATTGTAAATAAACTAACCCCATCTCTGTGATAATACCAAAACTGAAACTTATTACAGAAAACTTTATCCGTCCTTTTAAAAGGACGGTAGATCTATCTGGGTAACCGCCGTTCAAAATACTGTAAATATTATTTCAAAAACTGAAGCAACATGAAGAATTTTTTTTTGAATATACGAGGATATGCTTGCCGATGTTACCACACCGAAGACTTGTAATTATAATAAATAGATATTGGATGAAGATAGAAACACTAAAGCAAATAAGGAGCTGGAGCGAATTGTAAAAAGAATTGAATGCTAATTTTTGTATTGGCAGTATTTTGCGAAGATATGGTAGCAAGGTTTTAAAAGACCAGAGATCCTCATCATCCATCTCTTTTGCTTATTCATGTTTTCGTTTTAAATACTCCAGTTTTGTATATCGATGTTAATCATTCTATATATGTATTTGAGGTAATTGTAATTTTTTGATTGTTTTGATGTATTCCACGGACTAAATTCTTCAGCGTTTCTAGTTTCGCTATCTTTGCCTTCGTTTTCTTCTTCATGTTTCGTTTCACCTTCCTCGAGATACTGGGATTCTGTTGGATTGCTGACAATATTTTTGGTGAATACTTCTATAGATCCTCGTAAGCAATTTCCATTGGACGTTCTCAAATGCAAAGTGATTCCTTAAGCACACAACTATTTGTTGGTTTCTGATATTTAGCGACTGGATATTCTTGAACTTGGAGTTAGAGTATCTATATTGCAGAATATATTATATCTGATATGATAGGTAGAAATGATTACAGCAAAATATATACCACTGCCAACAAAGGACAAATTTAAATCAAGCGAAGGACCGTTTTAAAATTTGGAAATTATTGTAGCTCATCGAGGGCGAATATGCTCACGTTGTATATCTAAAAAATACTGGGTTTATGTTTTAAAACTACAAACAATCATCTATCGATGTTTTAGGAAAGGAAATGATAGAAGCACATTTAAAATGTCAGATTTCTGTTCAGAATTCAAAATTCAAGCCTATCTCTCTTTTGGATTTGTTGGTTTGTTCAAACCTTATAAAAGGAGGAATTTATCTTTGGAAGAAGAATACTTCAACAATAGCTTATTCATTGCAAGAAAAGCTGTGGCTTGTGCTTTTCGAATATTATATGATAAATGGTGTACACATAATATCCAAACCAATGTCGATACTGCTGACAACAATAAAATATATAAACAAATATATAAACAAAAGCACATACCTTTCTGGACTTTTAATTTTTAAATCTAACTTTAAAAAACACTTTTTTTCAGTATATCGCTAATAAACAGGCGAATCATCCATGACTTGTTATCTAAATCTCTACATTTATATCTTTAATCGACCATTTGCAGATTTCACGGACTACGGGTTTAATTCTGTGCATTATGTTAATTAATTATGCTAATTAGCTCATCGATAATATGAACAAATTATTGATTTTTTTTTCGTATTTTTACGATAATATAAAAACAACTAATTGGTAGTTAACTTCTAACAAATATTTACATTTTCAATTTTATCGGTATTTAAACTTGACTTAATTTATCAAATAGTGGTATAATATTAGAATTACTTCCGCATTTTTTTCAAGTAGGAACATGTGAATTTAAATTGCCAAGGTAGTACCTTCAATAAATTAGTGTTTTGCTAAAGTTGGTAGTAAATATTTATATTCGAATTATTGTTATTATCGATTGGTGTGTGAAAAATATTTACTTATGTTGGAATAAGTTCTTCTGGATAAGAACTATGCAGATTGGCTTACCTAATCTCATAAACGACTTTGTACAAGTTGATATTGGAGTTTACAGTACGATAAGCCTTTGTAAACTTCTTAATTATTATTGAATCATGCTTCTTAAGCTTCTCTGACATAAAGAAATGAAAAAGATACAATTTACATCGATTATCAATAAAGCCCTGATATGTAGACAGGTTTTAAAGCCTTGGTTTCGACCTTGGATTTAAATGGAAAAATAAAATGCATGCTTAATTTAGGATGCTGCCTTAATAAATAATTTTCTCTGGTTTCTATCTGAGCACCTAATTATTTCTACTTTAGTCTCTATTGTGGTGCTCACTTTTGCAGTTATATAACGAGGTTTGATAAAGTGATGTATGTGTTTTTAAAAGGTTTTATGATAAGTGACAAGGAGAAAATGTAATTCCAGAGTTTAGTTTAATTACATTTTAACAAGTTCCTCGTCAATTAATAATTAGTGGGTATATTCACAAAATCAATTTATAAGTAAAGTTGCTAATATAATTCCCTATAATTTGCATATATGTGTATTTGATGCTTTTTTTGAAACACACAATTAAATATAATCATCAAATAATTACTGCGTGGCGTATTAATACTTTCATTTTCTATAATTATAATTTAGCTTGTTTTGCACGACATTTATAATGTTGTCAATCTAACGATAATTGCGATTAATTTGATTGTCAATCACTCACATCAATAATGTAAGTATTTTTAAGCATTCTTGATTAAAAATTGATAAAAAGATATCATTAAATGAGATATATTTCTACCTTAATTCTTCAATTTTGTATCAATCCTCAATGAAGTCGTTGCTGTACCTATTACTTTATGAAAGGCTTAAGTTGATATCAGATTAGAACTAAAATTGAATTAATCTCAACATGATTTTGCAGAAATTTTACTAAATCATTCGATAGAATCATTTAGTTCTGATTTACGTATTCAAATTTAAATTTATTATTTTATTAGTGTGGGAATTCCTCAAGGTTCTATTGTTGGAGTCATATCTATCAATGGTTTAAATGACAATTTTAATATTTAAATTTCGTCTCTAACTTGACAAAAAAACAACTAATTTAGCTACCGATATGTTACGTAAATTTCAATATTCTGTCATTCATTAGGAAGAATTGCTGCTTGATGTTTGAAAGTATTTAGAATTCAAATTAAAGAATAACTGATTTAGTACTTAATTAATGTGAACTCTGTCCTACTATCAATAAATTATTGATCTTATACAATGAGTGCCAATTGCTAATACTGCCTCTTAAATATACTCTTATATCTTACGTTTATCGGATGCTTTCCTGGATTGGTGAGTGGGGTTGTGTTTGTATATATATAAAAATACATTATGATGTGTACATTGCAATTCCATGCAGTGGGAACATGCATCTATAAGAATCATATCAAATCTTGTGATGTCACATATACAGCGTTAGTAAAAAGTCCCGGAACGGTCGAATAACTTTGTTATTTGAAAATATGATTTCTAAAATTTGGTATGGGGGTATAGTTAATATAAATGCAATTTATGCAATACAGTTTACATTTTTTTCACTTCCGGTTTAATCGGCAATACGTCCAACTTTTTTTTTTTAAACGGAACGCCCAGATTTTTTTAACACTTTTGAATGCAAAATAAAAAACTACGTTCAGGAAGTATTAAGATGTTTATTTTTATTCACAAGAAAACAGTTAAAAAATTAAAAAAAGTGTCCTAATACAGAAAAAACAAGGTACCTTTGAAAAAAGTTGTTGTTTAGTGTTTGCATTCTTTTTGCTGTCACATTTGACAATTTTAAAAGCGTTTTAACTTTTGCATCGCTATAAATTTACTTATATTAGACATTGACACAAAAATGGCAGTAAAACTTACTGAATCAGAACGAATTGAGATATTAATGATGCGTGGGTACGGTGATCGTCAACGTTCTTTTGAAGAGGTTCGTATTTTGTTTAATACTGTTTATCCGGATCGTCACATTAGTAAAAGTACAGTCTGCCGAACAATTCAAAAGTTTGAAGTCTTTCGTCAGGTGAAGGATTTACCTAGAAGGGGACGTCCATTAACTGCAACAGATGAAGAAACTAGTTTGAATATGTTACTTACAGTGGAAGAAAATCATCACGTGTCCACAACAGAATTAGGTCAAATTCATGAGATCTCTCAAAAGTCTGCTCATAAGATTCTTAAATCAGCAAGAATGAAAACCTATAATGTATTCCGTCCATGAGTTAACTGAAGATGATCCAGATCGTAGACTACATTTTTGCGAAACAATGATGGAATTGATCGAGCAGCAGCCTAATGTTTTAGATCACATCATTTTTTCAGATGAGGCAACGTTTTGTCTCAACGGTACTGTGAACAGACATAATTGTCGGTACTGGTCAATTGAAAACCCGCATTGGATTGAAGAAGTCCATACACAGCGTTCTCAAAAGGTAAATGTCTGGGCTGGTCTTGTTGGAAACAACATCATAGGACCATTTTTTATAAGAGGAAATTTAACTGGCAACGTCTACTTAAATTTATTGCGAAATGAGGTTGTTCCAGCACTTGCGGCCCTCTTTCCAAATGCAAACATAGGTGATCACCCTAATGCACATTTTTGGTTTCAACAAGATGGAGCTCCCCCCCATTTTGCCCATAATGTCCGCGATTATTTGAATGAAATTTTTCCGGAACGTTGGGTCAGACGTAGAGGAGCAATTGAATGGCCAGCACGTTCGCCAGATCTCTCGCCATTAGATTTTTTCTTTTGGGGTCACTTGAAATGTCAAGTGTACAAAAATCGTCCCCATAATCTTGAACAATTGGAAGAGAGAATAGTTCAAGAAGCCAATCGCATCACTCCAGAACAAATACAAAATTCAATAAGAAATTTTACTGACCGTTTACATTTTTGTCAAATTGTAAATGGAGAGCATTTTAAACAATTATTGTATTCGCAAACTAAATAGACAGGTACCTTGTTTTTTCTGTATTAGGACACTTTTTTAATTTTTTAACTGTTTTCTTGTGAATAAAAATAAACATCTTAATACTTCCTGAACGTAGTTTTTTATTTTGCATTCAAAAGTGTTAAAAAAATCTGGGCGTTCCGTTTAAAAAAAAAAGTTGGACATATTGCCGATTAAACCGGAAGTGAAAAAAATATAAACTGTATTGCATAAAATGCATTTCTATTAACTATACCCCCATACCAAATTTCAGAAATCATAATTTTCAAATAACAAAGTTATTCGACCGTTCCGGGACTTTTTACTAACGCTGTATATGTGTAGATGTGTTCACAGATCCTCTGCAATAGGATGGTTTTCACAGTGCTTTATGTAATTTTTTAAGTCACTGGTTAGATTTGTAATATTATCGGAAGGCTATGAGATACCGATTTCAGTTTTTACTTTATAAGACTAAACATTTTTCTTGCTACACGTTAAGAATTTTGACAGATGGCAATAGCGAGCATGATATACAATGCAAGCATTCTCAAGTGAACTGTAGTGGTAGCATAAAAATCCCTGGTTCGCTTGATTTTTACATTCTACAGTTAGCTACATTGAATAAATACTTGCCGTCATTTGATTGTTTTCGTTTGCTGTCATTTTGTTGTTATTTATTTTCGTATTTATTACCGTCTATTATTGCTATTTACTTGTGGTTTTCGAATTGTCTTTATAAAGACATACTCGTAATTTTGGTATTCATTTTTTGGTGAGTATCTATTGTGTGTTCATTAAATGTAATGTGTACACTCCATTTAAATTGATGTTAATCCTTGTAAATTTATCTATTGAAGTTAACTGCAATGCCGTTCACTACAAAGCAGGATACATTCCTGTTTATGGCTCATTTCCGAAGTGGTGTGCATCGAGTCGAGTATTCAGATGTACATGTTGCATATGACAAATTTGTGCAACATGTTCATAGGTTAACGAAGAGACTCATGGAAACAGGCAGTATATTAAAACGAAAGCGTGAAGCCCATCCAACAGTTTTAACGGAAGATACTGTAGCAGATATTCGAAATAGAGTAGAAGTCAGTTCAAATCAATCCATCCGAAAATTGTCTGCACAGGCAGGTTAGAATGTGTACATATATAACTATGACCCTTAAGAGTCATATTTATAGTTTGTACTTGAAGTTGTGTCGATGCTTGCGCACGCGATTTTGACGTAAATGTCATTAGAAATGTGTCAAAATCGCATGCTCAAGCATCGACACAACCTCAAGCACGAACTATAAATAAAACCCTAATAAGTGTCACAGAGTCTTTTACTGTGCTTACAATTTCATGGGGTGTACATAAAAATTTGTATTTTCTAGTTTCGACAAGGTTTCATTTTAATGTTTTTTTTTGTACAAAGTGACACAAACAACACCTATATAATGACTGACAGACACAAACTGTCTATTAGTTGTCAAGTACATTACACTATTACTACACTATTTTGCGTAGTGATATTTTCATGCTTGCTAACAAATGAAGCTGCAGTCAGATCAACACAAAAAAATACCCTGTGGTACTGGATGACGTCAGCAGTCTTTGTACTTCAATATTTGGCCGCGTTTTTTATAGTGGCGCTGAAAAATGAAACTTTACGCTTTATATCTCAATAAATAATAAAGATATAGCAAAATAAAAAAACGGGTCTATTTTTTTAACTCATCTATATGATATATTTATTAATTCGTACGAAATGTAACTATACCAATTGCAATGACAGCTAATTTCAAATGTTACTGTTAAACGGGTCGACCGTTGTGGCAGGACGATAGGAGTCGGGTTTCAATTCTCTGGAGAGACGGTAACTCTTTTTCAGAGAGTTCAAATCCGGATCGACTTACCATTCGCTGTTGGGAGCAAAGTGATTAACAGCGCGACATTATAAAAGGCGATATGATGCTGTCACAAAGCCATTTGAACACAAATAACACGCACAAAACTAGACCGTGAGAGTTACAGTGATAGTCAGGGAAGTAATACAGCTTACGGAATCATTACAACTAAGCAGCCACCACACATTAAAAAGAAAAAATATTTCACCATAGGGGAGAGTGTTGTACCTTGGACATAGTGTACCTTGGATAAATAACCCATAATCCGAAATATGCTGCTAGCTTGTGGCAAACTGTTGAACTATTTCGTGCGATATTCATTAGTTGGCAGCGTAAACTTCTTATTGCATATCGTGCATGTTGTGTTATGAGTACAGCAGCAAAATTGTTATATATAGTACACACTTCATGTATTGCTTCAGAATTTTCTCAATATTCCAACTTGTGCAGTATAATTTGGTGAGTAAAACTACATGCTGTATGTAAGTCTGAACATAACCTAACAACCTAGGCGCGTCTTTAAATTGTAAACTGTCACCTCTTGTACCATAGATCATTAATACATCTTGTACCATGGATCACTGATCCAAGGTACATGATGTTAATTATGTTAGTCTTTTTCAGATTATAATACAATGCCACGGAGCCAGACGGGGAGAATACGTGAACATATTGGTCCAGGAGAGGTGTGCGCTGAAGGAGACAATAAAATTTCTATTAGAGAATCATTAGTTCGGCATTTGAAGGCTTTTAGAAATTCTGGGAAAGAGGAGTTCAAATATGATGTTCGGTACGACACTAGAAAAGTATTTTCAGAAGCAGAAGAGCTCTGTTTGGTAGAGTATATCAACAAAGTAGCTAAGATGAACTATGGATTGACAAAGAAAGGAGTTTGGACTCTAGCTTATAAATTCGCAATGGCCAGTAATAAGAATCGACCTGTCAAGTGGGATGAAGAAAAAACAGCTGGAGAAGAATGGTTGAGACTATTTATGACAAAGCATACTGCAAAGTTAACCATTAGAAAACCAGAAAAGACAATTTTGTCACGGGCAACTGCTTTCAATCTTACCAATGTTGAGACATTCTTTAAAAAGATGCACAGTTGAGATTAGGACCATTTCCTCCTCATCGCATCTGGAATCAAGACGAAACCGGGCTAAGAACAGTATAGAATCCCTACAAAATTGTTACCCCAAAGGGTATAAAGCAAGGAGGAAGTGTGACGTCAGGTGAACGGGGTCAGCTCGTCACATTGTCTGCTTGCGTAAATCCCATCGGTAAACACATCCCTCCATTGTTAGTGTTTCCGATGGTAAACTTCAAGGAGCACATGCTTTATGGTGCACACCCTGGAATAATTGGTGGGGCGAATCCCTCAGGATGGTTTAACGAATTATTATATGTGAAGTTTATGGATCACTTCATAGCTCATGTAAAACCGTCAAAGGAAGAACGTGTTTTACTAATAGTAGATAACCATGAAACACATTTATCTCTGCATGTTATTCAAAAAGCATCAGCAACAGGTGTTGTTATGCTCACATGTCCGCCCCATTCATCCCATAGGCTGCAGCTACTTGACGTAACGGTGTACTCACCTCTGAAGAACTTTTACAACTAAGCTGTTGACTCTTGGCTATTGAACAACCCCGGCAAAACTTTCAGCATTTATAATATTGCAAAAATAGTTGGCCATTTAAAATACCTACAGTATTTTCAGAGCAGGACTTTCTTGGAGCTTACGTCTCCGATCGTCCAAACCTTAAAGCCACTTTCCCGGTTAAGAATTCAGTCAGTACAAGTTTAAATCTAGATGTTATCCAGTGTCCAACGCCACCTACTACGCCTATTATAACTAATGCTCATCAAAGCGAAGATGAGCCGTCTACTTCAGCTGCAACGCTAAATGAGAATGAAAAGAAGTTCAGCCATACCCGAAGGCAACACCAGACGTGGTAGAAAACCTGGAAGAAGCAAGATAGTAACAGATACACCTGAAAAAGAAGCTATAGGGATAGAAAAGTCTAAGAAATGAGAAGGCCTGCCAAAATCAAAGACTACTAAGCCACCTGCAATTAAAAGTAAATCTCAAGATAAAGCTAGGCAAAGTTTAGTTTTTGAAAGTGACTCAGAAAATTACGATCAAATTGACATGTCTGATGTTGATGACTCTGATAACGATGATGACTTTTTTGCATCAATTAACGCTGAATTAGTCGATGCTCAGGAAGAGCTTGAATTTAAAAGATCCAGTTTCAATAATGGTGATTATGTTCTTGTCAAGTTTGAGAAGAAACGAGAGCAAACTGAGCACTATGTTGGGAAAATTATTTCTCAAGACTGTGATGGGTTTCCAATTCCAAATACAGTTTTTCAAACGTATTAGCTTGAGTAATAAATTTATCATAGAATCATCGCAATTATATTTTTAATAATACGAAACATGTTTTAATTTGAATAAAATCCCTATAAGCTCTAAATTTAACATTTTTATATATGTTCTCTTTTTAGATCAGATTACGTATTTAATAATTTAATGTTTTTATATTATTTATATAAAATTGAAAGAATCGAGACAAACATTTTTGACGGCGATTTCCTTTATATATGATGGCATTTGTTTGAATAATGGGAAAAATTCTTCGTTGTGTTTGAATTGACGTCTTTTTATATGTTACATGCGTCATACACATTGATCAGATACTTTCACTGTCCTGACACTTTGCGTTTTACTTGATTTCTGACTAGTATCGTTGAACGTCATTTTTTTGTAGTATCACGATGCTACTATAAATTTTAACGAATTTCCGGAGCAATTAAGTCTGGCAGCATTATTTACGTAAATTCAACATATGCTGGAACAATGTCTAAAAAGATTTATTTAATTATGTTTTTAACTAACGCTCGTGATGGTTTTGGCTCGTCATTCGACTTAATGATATATCACGTGAGGGCATATCTGTAATAATCTTTTTCGTCGGTCTCCAACAAAATAATTTGAACAGCCATAAGTTGTTTATGTTTTCGTTTCGGTTGTTTCATCGTCCCGGTAGTTTTAAAAAACGGTTATCATCTAGCAGCGAATACTAATTTTGCGAAATTGCTGCTATGCTACCATAGCATTATATGAAGCAAATGTTCAATTTAGATTTTTCGTCTTTCAATTTCCTCTCAATGTTATTACGTACGTCAGAATCAAGTAATCTATTATTTAATGCTAGATACTGTGACCATTCTTGCGTCTAAGGTATATATATAAATAATATACTAATTAATAAATATACCTGCAAAAAAAAACTAAATACCTGCATCAAAAACCTGTCTACAATTGACGTCCATATTTGACATATTATGGGTATTGTGCAACCTATTCTGAATTGATTTTGTCCCATATTTGCATATTTAGGAGACAACGCATTTAATAATAATTACAGAAAATAAGTGTAGTGTTAATGACTTAATTGAGAAGCGAGGCTTGCGTGACACTTATTAAGAAGATTGCAAATATCTTTTTTTAAGTTGATTAGGAAATGCGTAACAGTTGCGTGCTTATAATCTCTAAATGTCGTTTCGTAAACGAGAGATTTATTATATATGTATGTACTACGTATGTATGTATATACAAGGAAATTTTATAATTGTTTTGACAAGTAATTATATACAAACGTTTCAGTTGAAAAAATAAATAGCTTAATAATAGAAAACAGCCATAATAAAACGTTGAAAGTGAACACTATAATTTTCGATATACAGGATATTCTAATGAATCTTAAACAAATATTTTTGGAAATAAATCAATCAAAAATTTGTTGCTTCAAAAGTTTGTTTTGGGAAACATTTCCACATCTCTGTGAGTCCATGGTAGCTGTTCACCACTAAGAAAGAATTGACAAGTTTAAGAGGAGTGAAGCAGAATTCGTCGATGACTAAAAATAACCATCAAATTAACATAAGATAAAACAGTAATATGGGTATTGATTTTGACAAAATCTAAGTGATTACTAAAATATCACTACCGCAAAATCATAAAGATCTGCAACGCTTTTTGTGTATGGTGGAATATTTGATCCAGTTAATATCAAATCTATGTCTAATAACATGGTTTGCTATGTGAGAGAAATGAGGGACTGTAAAAGCTAAACGATTACTGAAGATGGCCGTCTTATGAAATTTGTTTTTAGTTGATTCACACTAACTCAAAAACAATACAACTACATCGAAAAAGAATTTTTTTGAGAAAACTCTTATTTCTAAAATTGATCCACCAGAAATGTTTGATGCGAGGTGTACCTCAGCGATCTGTTTTGGACCTCTTAAATTTTTATTTTATTCAATGTCTAGGGAATTCGTAGGATTTGCACATTCTTTAGAAAGAATTTTCTAAAAGCGCTACGATGGTAGCCTAAATCAAGTAGTTTCCAAGAATCGAAATAAAGAATGAAAAATTAGGAGGATGTATTACATATCAATCTATTCTCGTAATTGCGATGCCATAGCAACGAAAAATGACATATTAGGAATGACAGTATAAAGTTTCACATTAAAACGTCAAACCGAAGATTCGCAATAAAGTTTAACAACAAAAGAATGTCGACCAAAATTGTGAAAGTCGTATTTAAAGGCATTAATTAAAAGGTAAGCAGATTTACGAAGATGCGCTTAATACCATTAGAGATAAACGTCCTTCCTAAGCGACAGTGAAAAATTGATTTGCAAGCTTCAAAAAAGAGTAAATTTTTAATTGAAGATGATCACCGATCAGGAAAGCCAGTTTCTGTGTCCGTCCCCGAAAATGTTCATGCAGTTCATGACATGATTTTGTCAGACCCAACTCAAAAACAATACAACTACATCGACAATTTTTTTGGCTGTGAAATATTTTCATTTTAACAAATATTGATCATACAATACTAACACTAACTAAGTATATGCTATTCTGGGACGTATTTAGAAAGTCTTTCTTTTCACTTTTCTCCTACATTGGGATGAAGAACGTCCGAAATTAAAGTCCAACAGTAGTCAGCAAGCATCTCGCTATTCCACTTGCCCTGATAGCATTTTTCAATAGTGGAAATATCCTGTTGAAATCTTTCCCCATGCTCCTCACTAACATCGCCAAAATTCGGGGGAAAGAAGTTCAGGTGCGAATGAAGGAAATGTATTTTAAGACTCATATTACAGCCAAATGCATGGTAACTTCTAAGAAGTTCACTAGCAATTTCCTCGTAATCTTCAGATATTTCCTAAGAAATTCTTTGTCACCCTTTTAAATGCATCCCAAACAGTCCATTCTAAATCGCTCGATCCTGTTGTAACAGATTAATCTGGGGTCCTATAAAAATCCCCTTTTTAAGTTTTGCCACAAATATATTAGGAAATTTTTGTTTAAGGTATCATTCTTTGTCCAATGCTTTGACGAAATTCTTCATCAGACCTAATTTTATGTGTAATGGCGGTAAAAGTATTTTATGAGGCTCCACCAACGAATTATGGACTACATTCTTTTCTCCGGAAGTACATATATTGTATTCTGGTTGGCCATTGCTTAACAGTATAGTGCACATTTCTCGCTCGACTATCCCATTCACAAACAAAACAGCAATACTTTGTGAATCCAAGTCGTAGACCAAGTAGAATTGCAACTACTTTGAGATCAGCACTGATGTACCATTTATAATTTTTGTAATTGATTTTATCAAAGAGACGTGTCATATTATCATGTTTTCTTCATGTGCACGGCATAACCAACAGGATTGGAGGGGTAGATGTTTCCTATATCTAGAAGGACAGCTTTCAAACTCAATTTAGAAGCATCTATAAAAAAACGCCATTCTTCCGGTTGGTGTTTGTAACCTAATTCTCGCATTAAACCGTCAACATTTTTGCAAAATGAAATACCTTCTTCAGTTGAAAAATACTGTGACAATTCTTTCTGGCGATTTCGATATACAGAAATACGCGTTCCTGGAAGCTAACAATTTCCATCCTTGCAGTCTCGATCCTAATATTTCTGCCTGAGTTTTTGATAAATTGAGATCTAGGTCATTTAATTCCAATTGATTTATTAAATTAGGCGTCTCCTCTTGAGATGGCAAATATTCTTCATCTGTGTCCGACAACTCTGAAATGTATTCTTCTATCTCGGTTTCAACATGTTCTTGGTTCGAAACATCCATAGGACTTAGTACTGGCAAAGCTTCCCTAATGAGGAACTGAACAAGTGGCAGAAGGTAAATTAGGATAGGTAATTTTATCCTTATTTTTACTGGAAAACCCGAAGGTCTTTGTACAGCAAAAGTAGTATTATGTCCAATGTTCCTTTTGTTCTCGCCAAATCATAGGCCTACCAAATGGCATAACTATGCTTTTATTTTTAATCCAGCTCCTCAAAGTAACAGCACATCGCAACAGACATTGTGAGGGGTCCACAACGTGTCTTGATTTGTAATTTTTAATTTAAAATAAAGGTTATACGATTTTTCTATTAACGGTGTAATATTTCGTCTATGCTGTTGAATGGTGAATTCTCCACATACATAACAAAAACTGTTAGGATTGTTTACACACCTACGAGACATTGGGAATTCAAAACACGTTTAACTAATGTTACTACCATACATTGAGTCAATTTGAGTTGAATAACGTGTCTGTAGGGCCTTATATATACTTACATATGCACAGATCTATTAATTCCTTGACTTGATTTGTTCTAGAGAAAAAAGGGAGTGGTTTAACGACTATGACGTACAAACGAAGCCCAAACATGTTAAACCCTGTTCAGACATGCCCGTTAGCATGATAATAACTTGATAGTTTCTTTTAAATTACTCATAAAAATATTTTTAGACAAAAATACCTCAAAGTGTAATTGAAAAAGGAGAACAAATTTACAACAAAGTGTTACTGGTGTAACTGGAAGGACCGTCTAAATTTAGATTTTAGTTATACATAGACTAAGTTTTGCAACTAATTACAATAAAGAGTAGGTTTTGGAACTGAGTATTCATTACGACTATAACATTTTATTGACAAAATCATAAGAATAATTATCTTGGTTATGAGGGCTTTCGGGTTTTGACCGCGTCATAGTAAAGTACATATACAATATAAAATAAAATAAAACAAAAATGAAAAAGAAAAATTACAAAAAATATATATACAACTTACTCAAACTCGACGTTTCGCCACTAATGTAAGTGGCTTCTTCAGGAGCAAAACTAGGTGAGGAGCGCCAGAAGGTCACGGTAACTCGATGTGTCAACCACGCTAGAGGCGAAAACCTTCTGTCAAGGAGAAGATAGACGTGCAGGGGTATATATACCATTGTGCAGGGAAACGGAACGGTGAGCGCGAGGCAACGATGCGGAACAGTGAGCACGGGTCGAAGAAGCGGAAAGGACGGGTTTCCAAATGCTGGAGAGTGGGTAACCAATATCGCGATTGAGATTTTGAGGATGTCTCTGGATCTCGATAGCTTCCCTTACCTTTCGTGGAAAATAGCGATGAGACTTGCTTACAACAGATACCTGATCAAAACAAATTTTATGGCCCGTATCTATTAAGTGTTCGGTTAAGGCTGAGTGTGTTGAGGAACGTGACTTAACGTACCGTTGGTGTTCCTTAATTCTAGTTTGAATAGAACGTCCAGTTTCGCCAATGTACACTGAGCAACAGTCACAGGGAATTTTGTAAATACCTTTATGGGAGGGAGCAGGGCGAGTGTCCTTGGACGAAGGAAGAATTTTGGAGATCTTGTTTAAAGGTTTAAAGATGGGTTGGATATCTTGCTTACGAAGAATTCTACCGATGTGATCTGTAACGCCATGGATGTAGGGAAGAACGATGGTACTTGGCTGATTACTAGATTCTGGTGCTACCTTAGGAGACCGTGGATGAATGTACCTATTTATGACCCTTTGTATGTTGCCGGAGGTATAGCCATTCTGTAAAAGAGCAGTTTTCACATGTTTCAATTCTTTGTCGATGTTGTCGGGTTGGGAAATTGAGATCGCGCGATGTACTAAAGAGCCGATTACCGATTGCTTTTGTGCTGGATGATGATGTGAGCTGGCATGAAGATATCGGTCGGTATGTGTGGGTTTCCTGTACACGGAGTGACCTAAACGACCATTTGGTAAACGAGTAACTAACACATCAGGGAAAGGCAGAGAACCGTTATTCTCAATCTCCATGGTGAACTTGATGTCGGAGTGTTGACTATTGAGGAAATCCAAGAAAGTAGGCAGAGTGTTTTTGCCATGTGGCCAGATAATGAAGGTGTCATCCACATATCTTAACCAAGTTTTGGGTTTTAAATTCGCATGTTCTAAAACAGTGGTCTCAAAAGCCTCCATGAAGATATTAACTACAACCGGGGAAAGTGGAGATCCCATCTACTTTATGTACTTTACTATGACGCGGTCAAAACCCGGAAGCCCTCATAACAGAGACTCAGACCGTGGAAGCCTTCGATATCATTTAATAATTATCTTATTACATAAAAGTAACAACGAGTGGAAAAAATAAAGTATTCTAAGAAAACTTTTCTTTCGAGCTAATACAAAATCCACTTGCACATCGGAGCCGATTTTGAATGTTTTTTTTTATAATACAAAAGAAACTAATGTTTATTGAACTAAGATTTACAAAAACGAACTAAACATTACTCTACAGTTAAAAATAAAAGGAAACTTGAGCTTTATTAACTTAAAATTCCAAATCCATATATTCTGGATGCACACACTGTTCTTGTTCATTATTGTTATCATCAGCTGTAGTTCTTTCGTTGTTGTCTGGTTGAGTTTACTGGAGCTTTACTTTGTAAATATTTAGTTGTGATCTGCTTCTGCAGTTGCTACCAAAATGAGTTGTTAACAAACGGTCAATACTATAGTTTTATCGCTTTTAAGTATCCTTCCAAGAGGCAGTGACTTGGGAGATTCCGATGAAACTTTGTGACCTTTTTTACACAGACTTTTCGCTACTTCTAGATTAGTATAATAGTTTGGTTTTCCACGAACTGCAACATTTTCTCTTCCACTTCTGGTGAAAGCAAGTCGTTTGCATTTTGCAAATTGAAATTGATCAGAACTCAATGTTTTATTTTGCTAGAGCTAAAAAATTACAAAACCAGATAGAGTAAGAAGTTTTTAACCTGTTCGATTAAGCACATCAGATTGTAGCGTCCTGCAAAAGAAGAGCTCAAGAGTCGAGATACTCTTCTGAAGTTAGCAGTAATATAGACGCGCTTGCACTCAACTATCTTACGTGTATCATTAAAGAACTTATTCATCTACCGCTATCAGTACTTTAAAAAATGTTTTTGCACTTACTATGCTCCCATTTCAGATCTTCTCAGATAATAGACCCAATTCAATTCTTATGAATGATCTGCATCTTGCAAAAAAGTATGACTTTTCAACGTAAAATACATACAGGGTGACAACAAATACAACATTCGAATACAGTGACCTACTTAGCTTCCCTAATTGACGTCTTTAAATTCCAGTCCACAGAAATAACTAAAATTTAAATTGTAAATTATCACAGAGATAGCATATAAATTAAAATAAATTGATACATGGAGAGTTTTTTTTTTTTTCTTAAAATATAATGAAACGAATTTGACCGCTATTCTACAAGATATTTATATCGAATTTTTACAGTCAACTAAAGGACACCATCTATTTTATTAAGTGTACACACAGAAAAAAAACATGCTCATAATTTCGTCGAGTTCCCTTGATTTCGCAAAATTTATGTCAAGTTAGATGTAATTTAATGTATCACACAACGTTAGGTCATTGTCAAATGTTATTGTCAAGAAAACGGCAGTAATAATTTTTCTTAATTTGCATATCTTTTACGTCAGTCATACATTATTTGCTATCTATTTATTTATCTGACAGCAAAATTACCGTGCATTAACGAGAAAAACATATGTATGTAGTGAATATATTTCAATATATGAAGACGGTAATTAAAATAGGAATTTTATATTAACTATTAGAAGATGTACTTATGAGGCCACGAAAATTTTTATAGAAACTCGTTCCATGACAGCAACTTAATAATTTATTGTTCATTCAGGATCCTTCTCATATAGAACAAGAGACAGAAATAGCTATTAAACCATGTCAGTTTCTAATATTCTACTGCCACCTGCTACAGGTTAAAATTAAATTTAATAGTGCAAATTTATATTTGTAAGTTAACACAATTCTTTAATGACTAAAAGACTCATCGTTTTACGGTAGCAAATGTTAACAATTACATATAATGCTTAAATTGTTACTTAGGTATGTTTGAATAATAAAGAGCAATTAGGTAACTCGAATTAAATAGAAAAAAAGTGAAATAATAGAGATGTAAAGCGGTCTATTAGTATTCTTGCTGTAAAGTATTAAATTAATATTCATGACAATAAGATGATGAAACCATTTTATTTTGCATTTTCTATGTTGTATAATAATTATTATACAGGGTGTTAGGTAAACATACGCCTTCCTTTGATGATTTTTGAAAAACCCCTTTGTTTCGAAGATACAGGGCGAACAAAATTTGCGATAGGAACAACATTTTATTATCAAAAAGTACATGTAAAGTTTTCCAATCTACAATAAATGTTCGAAAGGACTTCCTCCAGTCTGGATACAAGCATTCAATCTTCTCGTCATTGACTGCCGAACTTGGCACACAAATCGTTCAAATCCTCCACTGGAGTAGCGTAAACTAACGACTTCAGAGATCCCCAGAACAAAAAATCCAGGGGATTTAAAACTGGGCATCGAGCAGGCTATGCGTGTGGCTCACCTCGACCAATCCAGCAATCTTTGTATGTTGTTGTAAAAAAATGACGAGCAACTAAATTCAAATGCGCTGGTGCACCATCGTGCACAAACTACATTGCAATTCTTGTCGCGTATGGTACATCCACAAAAAAAAAAGTTGCGATACACGTCGCCACAATTCCAACCCACACATTCAACGAGAACTGACGTTGAAAACGATCTTCACATACCTTATGCGGATTTTCATCTACCCATGAAAGTTCTATACTGCATTTCTTTATGTGCAGGACATTCTGTTCTAATTGTACCGTTCTTGCAGTCATTGATTTTCCTGACCCTCCACTTCGTTTCAATGAGAATTTTTCGCGAAGGCGTCGATGAATGTTTTCGAAGGTTTTTTCGGGCAGGAAATCGTTCAATATACAACCGTCTAACTTTTAATGCATTGCCATCAGCAAGTCCATAGATGAGATGCATGTCGGTCATCTCGGCGTTCGTATACGTCATGCTAGAGGACTAAATATTAATGACACGTCAAACAACTAAACGTCATTCAATCTAAACAAATGCGATCGTCGATAAGTGATCGTATCAAAAAGGTTTTTCAAAAATTATCATAGGACAAAATATTCTTAGAATAGGCCAAGGAATAACCTCTTGAATTCTTGCCGCATGTTTACCTATCACCCTGTATAATAATTATGGGGTACACATGCCTAAAGAAAGTGTGATGACTGTAGAGGTCTAAAATTCAACTCTGAAAAGAATTCTTATTTCTAAAATTGATGGACCATAAATGTTTAGCGAGAGGTGTACCTCAGTGATCTGTTTCGAGCCCCTTAAATTTTTAGAATTATTACCTCAAAGAAATTTCAAAAATGCTACGATGGTACACTAAATCAAATAGTATTGATACCACAGCAACGAAAAATACCATATTAAGAGTGTCATATCTTTCGTCAATTGAAAAATTTTTAAAGGTGGTAAATTTTCTTCCACCAAAAAAGGTGATGGAAGCTGTGGAGGCCTGGTTTGCAGAGCAAGATAAAAATGTCGTTTTTAAAGGTCTAAAGGCGTTGCAGATTCGTTGTAATAAATATGCCCAATTAAGAGGAGAGTATATTGAATAATAAAATATTTTGACTTTTAAATTTGGTTTGCTTCTATAATAAGCTTAGAATTTTCCAACACCTCCTTGTAAATAAGGACAGTCTGATAGTGATAATGTGTACATTCTTGTTTAATATCATCTATTTATATCTATGCACTTGTAAACATCACTATGTTAATTTTCTGATATAATCAAGAATGTACTACTAGATGCATGCAAATCAATGTGATTTGTTGCTGTTTACAGAAGTTTTTACCAGTTTTTAGTTATAACTTGTTCTGATCTACGAGGAAATGCAAGAAAAATATTAACTACTTCAATATGCGCGATAACATTCTTGTTTTACTAGAAAAGGAATCTAGTTCGAGTTTATTTCATTAAGATTTAACTGTAACTTTTTTGCTAGAACTGAAAAAGTTGATAATTGTTGGCGAGATTATATTATAAACGTGTTTTTCAACTAATGGATATCCTGTCAACAAATAACAGAAAAACAAATTAAGCTCTTTGATTGACATATCGATTTTAGGTTTATTTTGAAAGCGATATATTTAATAGATAATGCCAAAAACGAACTCAATGTAGTAACAAAAAAAAATCTAGTAAAACGTAGAATGTTAGTCTAATTATAGACAATCTGTCAGAGGACATTTCATTACAAGGATTACTAGGTGTGAGGATTTCGTTTTTTTTTCATGGATATGCAAAACAATACGCTGCGCTATCTGGCGGTGATTGACTGGAACCTTATGCCTAGTTGAATCTACAATATTTTGATGAAGTTGTTTGCGAATCCAAGTATGTCGATTAAATCATTCAACAACATGACATGTCAAATTTAAGGTAAATAAAATTAAATTTCATCACACATATGGTATAGTATAGAAAAATGACTTTGTCAGTTCTAACGTATGACCTTGCAAGGAAATTGATGTCACACGCGTAAGACGTCTCTTAAGCGTTATATTTTTGTAACCAACTTTGTGAAAGTCTACAGATTATGACGAGTTAAAATAGCGAAAGTGATAAAAGATAGAAGTTAACACAACCATATGCATGGTATTAGATTATATTTAGTTAGAGGATCGATCAAGCATCCAATACCTCTCTTTATTGTGGCCAATAATATTATTCTGAGTACTTTCAATCTTAATCTAGAGTTCTTAAAAATTAAAACTTCTTTAAAAGCTTAGAAATCAATTAGTTCTAAGCTTTGAAAGAAGTTTAGTATCTTTATGAGGATTATGGCTCCAACGTCAGGTTCTTCTAGATGCTCCTGTTCTGCTGTTTTCCTATGTTCCGACAAAAAGCGGGATATGTTATTAACCACTTTGTCCAACTCCAAAGGTGGTATCTCAGCGGGCCATGACTGGTAAATAAAGTCACGATGGTGTTGAACTCTCTCTCTTAACGATGACGTCTAACGTGGCTTTTTTTAGGCCACAAAATGGCTCTGATCAAATAAGTCGAAAATCTGTGCCTTTTTTTGCAAGACGATTACCCCTAATGACTTGGTGCCCCCATCAATGTAACTGTAATCTTTTGGGATTGAAGAAAAAGCTTTGAAGATAACTAAACAGCCCCACGTTAACTTAAACTGAAAGATAAATGTGGCTATAGTGCCTATAATGCTGCCTAACTGTTTGAGTTTGAGAACCTGGTATAATTACAGGATTAAATTGACCTGATTTAGAAAGTCCTAAGAAATATATTATAAAAATACTGGGCAAGCGACCATTTTTAATGATTATTGTGTAATGTGTTTGATGTAAAAGTTTGTAAAATATTTGGGCACTTAGAAATTAAATAAAAGAAGTATAAAATAAAGCCCTCCGGCAAGTAAAACAGTTTAATTTAGAACATGAATGTACGAAAGCAATATTAACGGTATTGCTATGTAATCGGTATTTTAATTTAATTACGGTTTCAATAATATCTCGGCAATAAAAATCATAATAAAACGTTTAATCGGAATTTCATATTAATGCGAAAATCATGTTGGTCGAAATAATAAACAAAACACCAATGTTATGTTGTGACTTGAATGTCTCTCCCCCTGATAGAGATTGAGAGAGGGAATCTGTGCAAGGTGCAGTGTTTTTGTGCAATGTAAATGGTTTTTGTAAATTGAAATGTATCTTTACGAAGAGAATTTTTTCGATATTATTTAACAATCTGAGATGGTTTTTAACTCTGATGAGACATATTTTATGCTGTGTCCAAAGAACAACTCAGAACAAGACAGTGTACCATGTGCCAGATACGAAGCAGACACAATTCTAACAGTCATATTTGACTGTTTGGTTCACATTCACAATTTCATTATTTTGCGAAGAAAACATTGGCTATTGTTTCTCACTTTGTGGTAATTTATATTGACTTACGAGGAAGCGTTTTTATATTCGCGGAATGGGGGATAAGGGGTGAAAATAAAAAAACCAAATTATTTTTCTTTTTCAATATATTCGCCTGCAAGACGGATACATCTTTCAATTAATTTATTTATACCCTCATAAAAAAATGATTTCTCTTTATCTGCAAAATACCCCGAATACCTGCCTCCTTGACTTCATCATCGGCAGTAAATTTTTTACCCCGCAGCTCTTTTTTCATTTTCGGAAACAGGTAATAATCACTCGGGGCCAGGTCTGGGCTGTAGGGTGGGTGATTCACAATTTCGAAGCCCACCTTATGCAGGGCAGCTAACGCAACGCGGCTCTTGTGGACGGGCGCGTTGTCGTGCAAAAGCAGCACACCTTTCGTCAATTTTCCCCGTCTTTTCTCTTTAATGGCTTCTTTTAGTCGCTCTAATATTGAAGCGTAATATTCTCCGGTTATAGAAACACCTTTATCTTTATAATCAATCAACAATATTCCTTCCGAGTCCCAAAATACCGTTGCCATGAGTTTCCCAGCTGATTGTGACACTTTAAATTTCTTGGGAGGTGCTGTGCCCTTTTTATGCCACTGCATGGAGTCTTGTTTGGACTCAGGTTCATAATGATGAAACCAAGTTTCGTCTCCAGTAACAATTCGACTCAATACACCATCCTTGTCTTCATTACAGAGGTCCAAAAATGCACGCGAACACGCGATTTTTTCCATATTTCACTTTTCACTCCTGATTATGTTACTTGGTTGACGATAACTCAAAGACTAACTATCTAATAGCAATGAAACTTCGTAATTATACTAATTATGAGTCGCTGCACAGGCCACGCCGCCAATGCGCCTAATCACCCCTCTACAACCCGCTCATTCCGCGAATATAAAAACGCTCCCTCGTATTATTATAGCTGGAAAATAATCGGTATAAATTAGAGTAAAGGATAAAGTGAAGCAAACATTGTGGAAAATGTGATTCGGAGCTCTACAGGAGGAATTTATTAATAAAAAATGTCGTGGAAACACATTAACAAATCACAGTAGAATTAAAATGGACACAATTCTATCTTAACCAGTGGGAATCGTTTCATTTCTATAATCTGGAATGTTGGTAAGTAAAGAGGTAAAGAATTTATTGTATTTATTTTGAAAGGAGGGGAGGAGAGTGGGGATAAAATTGGAAAGTTAAGTTATTTTAAGTTGATCCTTCAATAGGAACATTGTTTTGTTAAGACATTGAAGAAGTGATCATCCTTAAGCGATTTAAGGGATAGAAGTAATTCTAGATTCATACATAAAAAGAGATATCATTTCTGCACGTTAGTGTACGAGCATTATTTTAATGAATGCGCATAATTTAAATGGTAATCTTCGAATTGCTATATTATGAAAAATTAAAGAAATATGACAATACACTTGCGGTTCACATAAAATGATAATAAGATACATCATAATGAAAATAGCAATGTCTAAGAATTAGCTGGCCATAAACAAATTTCAAACGGAAAACAGAGTAATAAAACTTTACGATAATTTCTTCGTAATATAATAATTAATTATTTTATTATTAATAATAGCAAGTAATGAGCTATAAAATAAATATTTTCTCGTCATTCGTAAACGTGCACAGAATTAAATATATCATATCTCTCTACTATAATTGTTTTGTAAACGATTTCTCTCGTAATATTCTACAAATAAGAAAAAAATTTAAATCTAAGTTGTAATTTGCGCCTAATCGCTAAATATTTAATAATCAATTCTAATATTTATTTATCTCGATATTACATTTAGGATTATTAAGTAAAAAAAAACAGTTATATTTCATGGTTATTTTAAGGTATCGTAAACGTTATTTTCAGATTAATCCACAAAATTCTAAACTTGAAAGTTCAAAGAGGTTCGTTAATCTTCTCAAAATGAATGAAGTGATTCAAGGTGTTTCGCATACTTAAATATGACATGAGATACAGACATAATATTGCAAAATCTTTAAATTTTACGTTTATAGAATATTTTAAAAGCAATAATACTAACTAATAAAGTCAATAAACAACTGGAGAGCGCTGAACTTTGAATCTAATATAATAATATAAATATTATGTTTAGTACATTATAACGTAGACTCAAACATTACCATTATTAACGTTGTTTGTAATAATAATTTTTGGATAACTAATTGAATTCATTTTAGTCCTGATGCAAAGCAATCCATTTCTTAAAAAAAATAGGAGGTGTAGGAATGCGCAAAGTTTATATAATAATCCTTTCAGTACAAGGAAAAAACCGTTAATAATAATAAATTCGCTGCGAAAATAAATGAATAATTTCAGTTGTTCACCCATAATAATTGATTTTCCTTCCACAAATTTTGAGTCATATAATCTCACTACTGTTAGAAGATACCTGACAATTAATTCTTTTTATATGGTCGTAAAAACACAAAAAAGTTATTACGCGTTTAACTTGTAGATAAACTAATTAATATCATTAATTAAGATAATACATAGAACTAATACCATAGATCATCCAGCTAATTAAATTACCTAGAAAAGATCAATTATAAGGTTCGTTGAATTCTGATAACCTGTAATTTATTAGCCGTACCTCTAAAATAGTGTTTTCTATAATTAGATTTAAAGACAAGAGGTCATCTTACTATTTATTCTCATTCTAATCTGGTGAATATCCACAAGCATTAATAAGTGATTATAATTATGTATAAGAAGAATACTGGAAAATCCTTCAATTTATTGCCTTTCCATCTAACACACTAAAAATTGTAGAAAAAAAAATGTAGTACTCAAATAGATAAAAATTTATTTAAAGAATAAAAACAATGACATCTAGGCTTGTTGTAAAAGCTTTCTTTTAAATGTTAGCAAACCAAAAAGGTCAGGAATAGGGAGAGGATCTTGTATTGATGTTTTGGGTTTAGATTCATTTAATTTTTCAATCGATCAATCGCATTACAGGAACTCTTGCATTACAAAATAAGGTTCTCCAAACTTTCAAACTGAAGCGCTTCTTTACAAAACAGAAATCATTCTTTGCCGCAAACATATAAACGTTGGCAGAACATAAGCTCCATCTTTACCAATCTGTTTTTGACCTTTTTGCCCAACCATTGGAGATAGTTTGTGTACTGTATAGATATACCTGTTTCGCCACTATTATAAATATCTTCTCTAGGATATTTCAGTTTGTAAAAAATCGAGTTACTTCAGTTTTGTTAAATACCAAAATACTAGTTGCTTTTGGTTTTCTAACATTAATTTGCTAATTTTGCTTGAAAAAATTAATTTGTTAGAGATTATTCAAAAAACAAATTCTAAAGATTCATTAAATCGTTTTCTATTTCCTGCTTGTATTCCTTCAGGAACACGGTAGAAATGAAATTCGCTTTAAGGAAAAAGCTTTAAAAAGGAAAATTTAAATTTAATTTGAAAACGATGGTGCATACCATTTTTCAACGTCATCAGAAATATTATGAAATATTGCTTTAATCTCAGCCTTATTTAAATATTTGCGAATCAATATTTAACCACAACTAAACTGTATTGATGGTAGACAGAATTGCAGTCCTCAAAGATATCAGTTGTGGGAGTCTATCAAGAAAATTGTTAAGATGAAAATTAGATCTAGCACTTGGAGGAACGCTGACGAGACCGAAAAGGTCGAAACCACGTGGTTCGTTTCTAATGCTTCATTTTTTTTATCGCACTCGTTTGGGGGCGATTCCAATAGTATACCATAAGCGCCTCTTACAAACATTTTTTGGCTTTTTATATTGTCCCATTTCTGGACGTTTTTAATTACATTTATATTTATTGTTGTATTATGTATATAATAATAATAATGTATATTTGCCCAACAGAATTACATTCCAATTACAGAGCAATAAGTAAACATAATATACAGTGTGTTTCAGAATAATATGCTGATCCTTAAGGGTGTCAATCCTTACGTGATTTTAAGAAGAAAAGTTCAAATAAACCTATGTCCTAAACCTCTTAAATTTTGAGCTACAGGGTATTCAAGTTTTGAGAAAAAAATCGTTTTTTTATCATAACTTTAATATCTTTCTAGATATTTTAATAAAATTTGGCATATGCCTTCTAAGCAACAACAGCTATTTTTTGATACAGAAATTTTTTAAATTTTTTATTCAGTGGCGTCCGTACAGGATTAAAATTTTCATTTATTTTAAGGTAAATTTGATTTCCTGTTTTTTTTTCGTCCGACGAACAGTTTTCGATCAAAAAATAAAGATAATTAAATGGGCATAATTATTGCTATGTATCTATCATCATTTTGGAAAAGCTGGCTATGAACTTTATTAGATAATTAGATAATGCCAAACAATTTTGACAGATAATTATTTAAGTACACGAAAATTGCTCTTAAATTAAATTTTAAAATCGTAATACCTTTAAAACGTATAAGTATTATGGTAAATTTCAGAAATGCTGAGTTTGCTGATATGCACTACTTGTACGGGCTTGCTGATGGCAATGCAGTCTAGATTTTTTCCTGTGGAGACACCTTAAGACTTTGGTTTATAGCACCCCAATACACACTGAAGAGGAGTTGAGAAATCGCATAATACTTTGTTGTGACACTATCAGGAATACTCCAGGAATTTTTCAAAGAGTACGGGACTCAATGAGGAAAAGAGCTGAAGCATGCATACTTGCAGGTGGTGGCCACTTTCAACAGCTAATCTAAATTATAAAAAATGTCTAGGAAGATATTAAAGTTATGATAAGAAAACGAACGCAAATTTTCGCTGGATCATCTCAATCTGACATTTTTGATTGTTATAATATGGAAACCATATTAAAGAAGCATATTCTAAACGAGTGTGTTGGCTGCGGTGGTGATGTTATCGACATACTAACTGAAGTTCAATTTATGGTCAAAAAGAACGCCCAAACATTTTAATGTCATTTATAGTGCTAAACAGTCATTACTGCTGCTAATATTTGTGAATATCTTCAGATCATCTACAAATAGAACTTTCTCTGATACAATCACTTCCGTAATATCATTAATAAACATAATAAATATTAGAGGACCCAGGTTAGAACTCCTGATGTTGCAAAATAATTTGAAGAAGAGTAGCCATTGCTACTGCACTTTTTGCTGTATCTATTGAAATACAGGCGATACTTTATAAGCTATTACAAAAATAAACAGCAACAAATGATCTTGTTACCGGTCAAGATGTTAGTGCAAATTAAAAGTTCAAAGTTGATAGAAATAAGATTAAAATCTTGAGCCAGCTTAACTTTGTGGAAGAAGTGGAGCACACAAACCGCAAAAAATGATATATGAAGATACAGTTTTCTAACCAAACAGAAGAAAAACTGGTTGTATTATCGAGAAAAAAGTGTTAAAGGCACAGTGGCAGTGATTGCATTCTTGGAGAGAAATTCTGCTTACACAGAAATGTCTTCGTAGTAAGTCAAGTCCTGAACCAAATTGTGATCTAACAAACTTCTTAATAAATTTTTAAAATATAACCTATCAATCAATTTCCACCGTTAACGACATGATGATTGGGGTAATTAATTATTTATTTAGAGACAACAGTGTTGATCTGGTTAGTAATAGGATGTTTAATCGAGAAAAAGTAAATAATAAATTTGGATTCTAAAAAGGATTATTTTACTTTCAACGGCTGCCACCCCACTATTTTCCCCCTTTGGATCAAAATGATGATGTTACTTCAGCCATAGAGAAAAGTAAAATTTACTAAATGTGAATCCAATTTTGTATGCTGAAGATTTAAATAGTAAGGATTGATTTTATGTAGATTTCTCAATGAAAAAGACGAACTTAGAAAAATCACTCACATGCTGAAAAACAACAAATTGGTTGCAACTATCTTAAGAATTTTATAAGGATGAGATTTTCAAGTATCTAATTTCCAGAAATTTGACTACCAACATAATATAATAAATGACACTGTTTTCTGAAACCAGACCAAGTTTGAGATTTAAACTTTTTTAAAAACAGACTACGATTTGACCAACTATCCCTAGATTTTTCTAATACAATTTTCTAGTATAAATGATTTTATCCAATACATGTTTGAGTTTTAAATTTAATTTTTTTATAACTAGCGTTCTGGTTTGCCAAAGAAATTATTACGGCTTCACTCTCAACCAATTATCACATAAAAAGAAATAGAGAAGAATTGTTTTAATTCCAAGACAACACATGAGTTAAAGAATTTTTATCTTCAAACTATAACATTTAAAATCAATCTGCTAAACTTAAATTAAATTAATTATTTTCAATCTACTACTTCCTATAATGCTTCAGTTAGAACCAGAAGAAATATATTAATCTGTTCTGACAAAGTTATGTTATAAAAATGCTAAACTATTTTCAAAAGGATCAATTTCTAGTGCTGATAGGATGAGACAGTCAGAACTAAAGGAATAACAGTGAAAGAGTGAAGCTCGTTCATTCTAGAATTTTTCATAGTTGTTTCATATTCTTCTTCAGAACATATACAGAAGTAGATATATGGTCTAAACTTGTGAATCCTACGACTAAATAATATCTTCTGAAATTACACAAAAATCTATCTACGTCACTATATGCTATATTTCAAAAATGATTTGCTGTCAAGCTTGATATTTGCGTGCTTATTTTAACGGAATTTGTAACCATTGTGCGGCAATAAATTAGATTTTAATTACACTCAACGCCAATGATATGCGTGCTTGTTCTTTCTTTCATTTCGCAAACTTAATTGAGTGTGCTTTTTTTTATATGACAGGTATAGAGGTCGCATATACAAGTAATAATAGAGATTAGTTGCTTGTTACTTAACAATACTTAATCATTAATAAATAAAATGAATAGTCTCTTGACCAGCACCTTCTGAGTAGGGTATTATGTTGTGAATAGATGTATTAAAATGTTTTTATGGGTGTAATTATTACAACTAAATACATACTCAATTTATCATAAAATGCCATGCTGCCAACTCGATAGATATAATAGCGTTTTAAAAACTGATTAATAGTGGATTCCGGATGACGCAAATCTCATTGTTCTTCCGTCAATTATATTTTATTTCATTTTATAGAACGTTATATTGACACGCTACTGTAGAAAAATTAAATGGAACAAATCAAGAATACACTATACGAACAATAAAATTGCTAATTTCACAATTTTGAACTTAATAATCAATAATACTACTTGTTGACATATATTCTTGCATATATACATACATAGATTATTTCACCACAGTATTCTACAGACGATTTGTCTGTCGCAACGTTTGCATTTTTAAGACAGCTTTTAACAGTTAGTTGAAATTGTGAATGGTAAACTTCGTACGCTGTCTGGTTTGTCGAAAATATTACGATGTTTGCACTCATTTAAAAACTATTGTAAATAAATTATGATTCAATTTTGAAATCTTAAATGTTTTTAAATGAGGTTCTAATTTGTTACATCACTTACAGGAAATTTGATCAATCAATAACCTAACGTGTATCAATTCCTAATCAAACATTTCTACATCTCTTTTCTAAAATGTTGAAATTCAAAATTTTACTATTTAAAAAAGTTTGATAAACTTAATTAGTAAATTCGATAAAGGAACGACGCGTTTATGTGCTGAATTATCTTTCACCCCTCTTTATTATCTTTCAGTATGCCGACGACACCACTTGTATAGTTAAGGCTGAATCATGTGCTGAACTATCAAACATTGGTTCTTCTATATTTGAAAAAATGACGGAGTGGTGTACACTTAACAGCCTAAAGTTAAATATAGAGAAGACTAAAGTAGTCGCGTTTACTTCCAGGAGTGGGTGTCCAGTGGAAATAAAGGCAGGTGCCAATACAGTTGAACAAACAAATAAGATAAAATTCCTTGGTTTAACTGTGGACGACAAACTTAGATGGGAGTCTCAAGTTGATCATCTGCGTTCTGAATTGAATAAGTACTTCTACGCGGTTTATAGAGTACGGGCGTCTGTTTCGATCGATGTTTTAAGGGTGTTCTACTTCAGTCATGTTCAATCAAGACTGTCTTATGGTCTAATATTTTGGGGATCGTCTAGCTTCTTCTATAAAATTTTTATCGTCCAAAAGAGAATTATAAGATGCATCCTGAAGGTGGCAAATAGAACTCCATGCAGACCATTATTTCAGGAGTTTAATATATTACCATTACCATGTTTATATATATACAAATTAATAGTGTTTTATAATGGAAATAGGAGTCTATACAGGTGCAACGTCGACGTCTCCAGTGCTATGCTGACCAGAAATGCTAATATGCTATCAATTCCGCAACATAAATTAGCGCTCTATGAGAAAGGCGCATACTATAAGTCTATTATAGCATATAATGCACTTCCTGGTGCAATCAGAAGTATCGGCGACAGTAAAAAATTCCAGAAAGCTGTTTACGAGTACCTGGTCAGTAATGCATTTTATAGTTTTGACGAGTATATTAACAGTTGAGTGGGTGGATATGCTTGGACCTGTTCTCATCTATCGTAATGTCTGTAGTGTCTCTTGCATTATTATCATTATCCTAATTTGAACTAAGGTACTTTTGCATATTGTGTTTCCATGTAACTTCTATATTGTTCGTTTAGTTTGTTTAGTTAGTTTGGTGTTTCTTTTAGACCGTAGATTTTATAGTAGATAGGGTAAGTGTGAAATTGTAATGTTCCTTTTCTTTGACAATTGTCGCTATCCTTATGGATTTTTATGACAAATATATTATATTATTATTATTATTATTATTATTATTAGTTTGTCTGGAAAGAAAGTAGTTTAGTTCGGTTTTACTTAACTTATTATTTAATAGTTCTCTTAATAGTTATCAGACGATGTTAATTAGGTGCATTCGCTGTTAGAACACAATTAACATTAATACATTACCTACTCTCTAATTTAAATCAATTTCTACTGATAATAAGATATTTAAACTTGCACGTCAATTCATTTGTCAAGTCTAATAATATGTTTAGACGGTTTCCTTTTGTAAAATTGTAACAGACGTTAGTTTAGCATTTATTTCTGATATACTTTGGTGTATCAAAAAATCAGAAACATTTTGTAAGTGATTTGCAGCAGGGGAGTACCATGAATCAAGCGTTAATTGATTAATCGAAGCTGTTTAAAAACAATTTGTAAGACATTATTTATAATTATGTGATGATTCGAATTGAGAGAGATTAATAAATAAATAAAATAGAATAGTTCTTCTCTTAAAATTTTACTATACGTAACATCAACCGGTTTCGGCCCTAAGCCATCCTTATCCTCACTGCAATAGAATTGGAAGCTGCTATAAGTACCATCCCCTAGAACATAAAATAAAAAAGGAATGCATTCAATACATAAAAAATCAAGAAGCTAAAATAAAACGCGAAAAACTTTCTGGTAAGTTTGGTTATAATATTATTCTGAATATTATGAAACAATTAAAAAACAAAATTGAACATCACAATATTATTATCACAAAAGCAGATAAAAACGCCGTTATTGTATTCATGAAAAAACATGATTACAATTTAAAAACATACAATTTCATATCCAAAAATAATATACAAAAGCTTAATAGAAACCCCCTAAATTCACTGATTCAAAAAACTAAAAATTGCATAAAAACAACCAACAATTCTCTAAATTTCATATCTAATAATTTGTACCACAAGAAGTACATTCCCATGAACCCTATGATCCCCAGATTAAGCTCATTACCAAAACTTCATAAAAAAGACACACCGCTGATTTCCTATGTTAACTCACCAGCTATTATACTCAGTAAATTAATTCTTGATTATTTTAAACAATTAGATTACACACCAAAATTTACTATTAAAAACACTACGCAACTTATAGACAAATTAAAAAATCAAAATACTGATTGCATAATGTTGTCATTTGATGTAGGGAATCTATACAGGGTGTCCCAAGTTGAGTGGCGTATTAGAATATTTCCTAAAGTACACCAAAGAGAGCGCTGAAAATTTGGTTGCCTTGGTTTCCGGCCATGCTCTTTTTAAATAAAATAATTTTAAAGATGGCCGACTTCCGGTTATAACGGAAATCGATAGGAACTTCGTTATTTTAAATGAAACACCCCATATATTAGTGGATTTTTGGATTTTACGCAAAATTTTAGGCTAACTTTCTTAAATAAACCTTATGTCTAAAATGCACCGTTTTTGAATAATTCCACTTTTTTTTTAATAATTCGACAAATCATTGCTGGGCGTCATTCGGCCTCTCTCAGACAACGTTTGACTTACAGCCTTCAAAATTTTTATGATGAGTACTAAGGTCTAATTGTAAATCGTTGTTGGAAAAAAAGTCTAATATCCACAGGATGTTCAAAATACACTTGCCAATGTAGACAAATTCATACCTTGGGAAGTCGCTTATTTCAAATGGAACACCCTGTATTTTATTGGGCCAATAGTTAGGACTTTTTATTCTCTTTTGATCTGTATTTACATTCCCTATACCTAACTCTTAGGGTTTTTGAGTTATTTATGATTTTTATAAAACAGACTGAGATTTGAAAAAAAACAAAGTTGCCATGAAACATAAAATGACATTTCCAATAAAACAAATACTCTAAAACTAATCTGATAATTACCAAGAGTGTTATTGTTAAGTTAATAGTTGTTCCTTTAATTTGTTTTTACTGTTTGATTACAATACACTGAGTAATAATAATACAAATAATAATAATAATAACAATAATCATAATGGATAATTACAATTATTCAAACGAAGACATTATAAATTTGTTTTTTATTCATGGACAGTGTAACAGAATGGCTGCTCGAACATGCAGAAACTTTAATGAAACTTACCCTCAACTACCACCGATGACAGAAAATAAATTGAGAAGGTATTTGGCGAATTTTCTAACAACTGGTAGCGTTAAAATAAAGAAAGCTACATCTGCTCCGGTTACTGGGGAATGAAGATAATGAAGTTTCGGTTTTGGCTTATTTTGAAGCGTTTCCACGAGCGTCAACCAGAGCCGCTGAACACGATTTAGGCATTCCACGCTCTTCCATACACAGGATTATGAGAAACCATAAGCTACACAATTTCAAATTTGTAACTGTGCATGCACTACAACCTACAGACAGATTACTTCGAGTGCAGTTGTGTGAAATGCTTATGGTGGCCCAGCAAGAAGACGTAAATTTTTTACAAAAGATAATTTGGACAGACGAATCCAAATTTTCTCACGAAGGTGTGTTCAACAGGCATAATTCCCATTTTTGGTCCCACGAAAATCCCCACGTAATTAGGGAAAGAGGATTCCAAAATAAATTTAGTTTTAACGTTTTTCTTGTTTGATGGGCAACAAATGTTGTTATTTTATTTACGACGACAATCTAAATTCAGAAATGTACATAGAAATTTTGCGGACGGTTGTAACGGAGTTCTTAGACAGCTTACCGCTAAATGTCTACAGAAATTGCTGATATCAGCTTGATGGAGCTCCGGCACATAGTTGTAATGGGGTAAGGCAGTGCATCACTGAACTTTTTGAAGATCGCTGGATAGGACGTGGTGGGCCTTGGGCGTGGCCACCGAGATCGCCCGATCTCACGCCAATGGACTTTTATCTGTGGGGAAAAATAAAAAATGAAGTCTATTTCGACCCTGTTAATAGCAGGGCAGAGCTTGAAAATAGAGTGCGCAATTGCTTTGGGACTTTACAGGGAAACGAAATTTTACGCGCTACAACAGATGGTGTAATGGGTCGCTTAAACCGCTGCCTAGATCTAAATGGAGATCATATTGAACGATTTAACTAAGGTTTCTGTTTTCGTCTACTTGTAAATGGTATATGTACCATGCTGTTTTTACCCATTTGTTGCTTCAGTATCGTATTTGCTTTCTAATTTGACATTAAAAATAATAGTCTTCCTCATACCTGTTTTTATTATTTATGCCTACTTTAGTGTCACTCCGAAAGGTGTAAATCCAACAGTTATACATGACAACTACTGATAAACAGTATTAAATTAGCTTTAGTGAAATAGTTCCCTCTAAATGTCATTTTATAATTCATGGCAACTTTTTTTTTTTTCAAATCTCAGTCTGTTTTATAAAAATTATAAATAACTCAAAAACCTTAAGAGTTAGGTATAGGGAATGTAAATACAGATCAAAAGAGAATAAAAAGTCCTAACTATTGGCCCAATAAAATACAGGGTGTTCCATTTGAAATAAGCGACTTCCCAAGGTACGAAGTTGTCTACATTGGCAAGTGTATTTTGAACATCCTGTGTAAGATATTAGACTTTTTTTCCAACAACGATTTACAATTAGACCTTAGTACTCATCATAAAAATTTTGAAGGCTGTAAGTCAAACGTTGTCTGAGAGAGGCCGAATGACGCCCAGCAATGATTTGTCGAATTATTAAAAAAAAAGTGGAATTATTCAAAAACGGTGCATTTTAGACATAAGGTTTATTTAAGAAAGTTAGCCTAAAATTTTGCGTAAAATCAAAAATCCACTAATATATGGGGTGTTTCATTTAAAATAACGAAGTTCCTATCGATTTCGTTATAACCGGAAGTCGGCCATCTTTAAAATTATTTTATTTAAAAAGAGCATGGCCGGAAACCAAGGCAACCAAATTTTCAGCGCTCTCTTTGGTGTACTTTAGGAAATATTCTAATACGCCACTCAACTTGGGACACCCTGTATACTAATGTACCTTTAGACTACACTCTGGAAAAGTTGATGTTGATGCTCAAAGATATTATTAATAGCTTACCAAACGATAATCTAATAAATGATATACATCATATTTTACAATTAATAACCAATCAAAACGTTTTTCAATTTAATTATGAATATTACCGGGTAATTGATGAGTTACCTATGGGTAGCCCTTTATCTAGTTATATTGCTGATTTTTACCTAGACAATATTGAACAACAACATATTATAAATGAATGTAACCCCTTCAAGGATAATATAATAATGTGGACTAGATACATGGACGATGTATTTTGTCTATGGAAAGAAACTGAACACACTACACCCCAGATATTTTTAGATTACATTAATAATTTACATATACCATAGAAACAGAAAATAATTCTCAACTTAATTTTTTGGACTTAATTATACACAGAAATCATAACAATTTCCAATATTCCATATACAGAAAAAATACTGCCACTAATAATATTATACCATATGATTCGTTTCACCATCCCACATATAAATTTTCTGCTTTGAACTACTTCATAAATCGGCTACTTAACACTCCCCTTGACAATAATGAATATAATAATGAACTTATGAATATAAAATATTTAGCTTACACCAATGGTTTTCCTACTAATACTATAGACAGATTAATTAAAAAACAACAACTTAAACGTGACTCTCTATATACTAAAAACGACAACATGTCAATCTACAAATCTTTCACTTTCAATAATATTTCTACGGGTTTAACCAAAATACTGCGCCCCTACAATATCACCCCTGCTTTTAAGTCGCAATACACTATTAATAATGTTTTTTCTAATAACAAGGATTTGATAAAAACTCTAGACAGGAGTGGAGTCTACAAGATCAAATGTGATAATTGTAATGCTACTTATATAGGTGAAACTGGACGCAAAATCGAAACTAGAATCAAAGAACACCGTAAGCAACACCATTCCAACTTTTACCAACACTTATTAAATACTGGACACACCAGTAAAAATGACAATAATATAAAAATCCTTCAAACTTGCCAGAAAAGTATTAAATTAAATTTAATGGAATTATTTCACATTTATTCACATTCTAAGATACCCGATATAGTACTACTGAATGAACAGATTGAATGCATCCCAAAACCCTTATTCAGCTACCTAAATATTTCGAAGTTCTTCACTGGATCTCTTGGTGCAGAAGTAGAACACTAAACACTTTAACCCACTGAACACCAAACAAGTTTTAACTAAAACACCGACGCGTTTCAACAGCAATGCTGTCATTATCAAGGCGATAATAAAACTAAATTAAAATAAAATCTACAAAAACAGGTAACCTAAATGTTATGCACGGTCAATCCGATACGCATCATTAATTTCCGATTAACGAAAACAATGACGAATACGGTATAGGTCCATTGTCACAGTTCATTACACATGACTTATTTTTATATATTTCTAAACTTTCGAAAACATTTAGAAACTTACAATTGTTTATTTGTCTAATTAATTTAACATTCGTATGATCGATGTTGTGATCTGTTTCAAAAATGTGTTGGGCAACGCTCGATTTCTCAATTCTATTAAATCTAAGATGAGCCATATGCTCTTTGAATCTAGTTGAGACTGCTCTCCTGGTTTGCCCAATATATTTTTGATTACAATCTTTACAATTGATTTCGTAAATACCTGACTTTTCTAGAGGTTGTATTTTATCTTTAGGGTTACCGATGAGACTTCGTAAACTAGTCCCAGAACTGTAAACTATTCTGAGATCTAGCTCTTTGAAGATTTTACTCAAACTTTTAGTGATAAAGGGAGCGTAATGGAGGGTCACAACGGGTGAAGCTTTAACATCCTCTCGAAAAGTCGTTGATTCTTTCACAGTTTTCTTATAATTAAACTTCCTAATAAACTTATAGATATGCTGAGGCTGGAAACCATTACACTTGGCCGCATCTTTTATAATTTTAAGCTCTTTCTCATACCTCGCCTTGTTCAAGGGAAAAGTGAGAAGTCTGTGGACCAAAAAATTCAGGCTTGCCATTTTGTGTTGAACACAATGATGGGAATCTGAAGGAATGTAGCGAAGTGTACTGGTTTCCTTTCTATACACGTCAAACTCTAATTTATTGTTATTTCTAATTACTAAAGTATCTAGAAAGGGTAGCTGACCGTTTTCTTCTCTTTCACAAGTGAACTTTATGGTTTCGAACCGATTATTTAATCTATTGAGAAAATCGTCAATATTACATTTTTTAGTGTCAAATATAGCGAAAATATCATCCACATACCTCAACCAAACCCTAGGAAAGTATTCGCTCTCAGATTCTAAGTCCTTTTCAAAACGGCTCATGAAAAGGTTAGCCAAAAAGGGCGACAAGGAGTTACCCAAGAGTTAATTATAAGAAAACTGTGAAAGAATCTACGACTTTTCGAGAGGATGTTAAAGCTTCACCCGTTGTGACCCTCCATTACGCTCCCTTTATCACTAAAAGTTTGAGTAAAATCTTCAAAGAGCTAGATCTCAGAATAGTTTACAGTTCTGGGACTAGTTTACGAAGTCTCATCGGTAACCCTAAAGATAAAATACAACCTCTAGAAAAGTCAGGTATTTACGAAATCAATTGTAAAGATTGTAATCAAAAATATATTGGGCAAACCAGGAGAGCAGTCTCAACTAGATTCAAAGAGCATATGGCTCATCTTAGATTTAATAGAATTGAGAAATCGAGCGTTGCCCAACACATTTTTGAAACAGATCACAACATCGATCATACGAATGTTAAATTAATTAGACAAATAAACAATTGTAAGTTTCTAAATGTTTTCGAAAGTTTAGAAATATATAAAAATAAGTCATGTGTAATGAACTGTGACAATGGACCTATACCGTATTCGTCATTGTTTTCGTTAATCGGAAATTAATGAAGCGTATCGGATTGACCGTGCATAACATTTAGGTTACGTGTTTTTGTAGATTTTATTTTAATTTAGTTTTATTATCGCCTTGATAATGACAGCATTGCTGTTGAAACGCGTCGGTGTTTTAGATAAAACTTGTTTGGTGTTCAGTGGGTTAAAGTGTTTAGTGTTCTACCTAAATATTTAATTATCAAATAATATATTTACAAATAATGTTGATTTTATTTAAAATATTAAAACGTACATATACCATTAAACAAAAAACTTTATATATGTATAATACAAAAACATTAAACAGTTTTATCTCTCTCTTATGTATACTTATGTTATTTTGAAATATGCAATATTATACATTTTACCTCAGTCGTATTTACCTGTGTAGCATGTCAAGTATCTTTCACATATTGAATCTGTTTTCTTTTATAACGACTTGTTTCCTAATGACTTTAAGTTATTAAATTTTGAATTTATTTCATAATATTTTACAAATGTTTTGTAGATTAACACAGTATGCTTTTATTTAATGTACAAATCTGGTTGTTTAAATATTAATTTTTTAAATATTAATTTTAATTTGTTAATTTGTAAACGTTGATTTTAATTATTTTACTGTTATTTAATTGTTATTTTACTGTTATGCATTTTTAACATTCTATATCATGTTATGTATTATTTTTAGCGAACATCCTGAGGATGGCTTAGGGCAGAAACCGGTTGATGTTACGTATAGTAAAATTTTGAGAGAAGAACTATTCTATTTTATTTATTAATAATTTATAATTGTTAACAATTTAACTCATTAAGTATGTTTTGTACTCCAATTTATTTATCCATTTTATCTTCAATTATCTAGCACTGTTTTTTCGTAATCAAAATTCATGATTATTGAAATTCTAAACTTCGTTAGAGGTGGAAAATTGATATTGTTGCGACTCTAAAAGGTTAATGCTGCTATGCACCGGTTTCAAATATTCAATGCAACATATTTCACATATTCCTTCCAATTTCCCTTCAATGTTAACATTATTTGAAATATGAACAAATTTTCCATGCATCCTTAAAAGACGTCAGTAAATCAACAATAACAAAATTATTAAACGGGATATAGTTGTTATGATATATGACTTAATTTTAAACGAGTAGGGTAATTAAATCATAATTATGGAGTGTATTTTCCGGGTAAAAAAGATATTTAATAATCTGTTCAATTAACTAAACATAGCAGAAACTTATTCTAATCAAACTAACTCCGAAGGTTGATAATGGTTTCCCAGGTTTTTGTTAATTCCTATGTTTTACTTCCAAGTTGATAGTTGCACCATACAAGAGTAATTATTGAAAATTATTAATAATTACCTATTTAATATCGTAAATAGAAAACCCGATGCAAATACTTAAAGATAGGTATGTATGTATATAGCACGAAAATACATATTACACAAAAACCTGACCCAAATGCTGTACTTATATATTGCATGAAAGAGCTTCACAAATCTCACGTTTAGCTGTGATTTGTGACACGATATTATATAATATGTTCTTGAAGATTTGTTGTTTAGTAATTTTCTTCAAATTTAGACATTGATTTTATTACTTGTATCTAAAACACGCCACAAATATAAAAATCAAACTTTTGGAAGTTATTTACATCTATACACCTTGACCACCAAGGTTTCTATGAATACAGAATCTGATATTTCCGAAAGGAAAAAAACTTTCATAAATATTCTATGGTAGCGATTCGATGGAAGGTAAATAACCTTTGAAATTATAAAATAAATAACGCAACATATCGTTCTCCGTATTTACAACCTCATATCGAATATCGTTCACCTACTTTTCGATAAAAATACGTAATACTCTGTTTAACGCTGTTAAAATGAAAGTATTCTCTATATTCGGTACAATTTGTATAATTGGATTTATTATAAACTGGCGCTATACAGCATGATTCATAACGACAAAAGCATTGAACGATAGTTGGCTAATGTTTTTGTTGAATTTTAATTTACAAATGGAGGTCATGAATCATGTCGTTCAGAAGGTTTTTTTTTTTTCAATAAATAGACTACAAAAATTTTATCTACGATATAGTAGTATAGAAGCAGGTGTTTATTAGATTATTAAAAATGTCTGTGACAGAAGTAGAGACACCACTTATGATAGCTACCTCTCTTATAGCCACTCCACTGTAATTGGTGAAATAATATATCTGTTCATCAATGCTTGTGCAGCTGCTAAAACGTTATTATATTCAAGAATAAGTGAGACCAGTGACAGAAATAGAACTATCTTAAACAAACAAAAACATCGGAGAAAGTTTATAATATCAGAATGGAAAAACTGAAAAAACCAAGTTTCAGTATTCGTCTTCAAAAGTTATTTTACCATATCTGAAGGAATGGCTGTTGCCACGCAAAAAATGTAATTTGAGATACCGAAAATGATGGAAGGTCTTCAAAACATTCATAACACTGATTCGACTCTTATTTGGGCAAGGAAAATCGATTAATCTGGTAAGAAATGGTACTATACCTTCCTTAATCATCACAAGCAGTTTTCTCGGAAGAGAGAGACCCCTATAAATTCCTAGTGAATGCGTATTTGTTCATTAAATAAATAAAAAATTCAAAAGTGGTTTGCCAAAATGTTATGTATCTCCACATCTATGATGAACTAATCTCTTCAAATAATCACACTTACCATAGTTAATGTAGCAGGAAAGTTTGTTCCTCTATTAAAAACTTCTAAACATGGTCAGATTCTCTTTGCTGTGACAAAAGCAGCTGCTAAGGGCTGGGCAAAAAGGAAAAAAGTGGATGACTACAGAATGTGTTGGATACAAATTTTGCCAAAAGACGAAGTAGAGATACCTATACAGGGTGTTTCTGAATTGATGCGAAAAATTTCAAAGAGTGATTCTTTAGCAAAAATTAAGGGGAGTCTTTCATATAACTTTTTGTTCAACACCCTTTTTCCTCCAAGTTATAGCCCTTTAAAATTAAGTAAAAAAATTTGTTTTTATTTAATATATTCACTTTGGAAACCTTTTGAAGAATGAAATTTGGCAGATAACTGATGCTAATAAAATGGCAGTTTTTGAGTGTTTTTGTTACCCTAAAATGTAATCGCAAGGGGCTGAAAAAAACAACCCTTACAATATTTTGCAACAGAACTTTTTAATGCGCCTATATTTTCCTATCTAAAAAATTGATTTGAAAAGACAAACTTAATCTGCAACTTTTTATCATAAAATTGTTAGTTTGATCACAAAAAAATAAAATACTGCTCAGACTCTTTTCCCATAAATTCAGTTCTTCAGAGATTAAAGAATAACACAGAGAAAATCAGGACAATAAAACTATTTATCATATGACTTCATTTGACAGCAGCTTACTTGATTTTTTTTTTAATAAATAATAACCTCTTTGTGAATTTATGGGAAAAGAGTCTGAGCAGTATTTTATTTTTTTGTTGCCAAACTAACAGTTTTATGATAAAAAGTCAAGACATAAAAAAGTTGCAGATTGAATTTGTCTTTCTAAATCAATTTTTTAAATAGGAAAATATAGGCGCATTAAAAAGTTCTGTTGCAAAATATTATTATATATTAAATAAAAACAATTTTTTTACCTGATTTTAAAGGGCTGTAACTTGGAGGGAAACTGGTATTGAACAAAAAGTTATATGAAAGACCCACCTTAATTTTTGCTAAAGAATCACCCTTTGCAATCTTTCGTATCAATTCAGAAACACCCTGTATAATATTGGGAATAATGATGAGGAAATCTCAAGATTTTGTTTACCTATGACATTATCTCAGTTAATTGAAGATCCGATATTATATCCGGATTTAAAGCCACAGGTCTGTGTCCCTTTTTAGCAATGTGGATAATGTAGACTATTCTGTGAAAATCAGATGTACATCATCTCAAGTATCTCAAGACAAAATTTGATTTGGTTTTGCTGGTTTAATTATAACACTGGGAGATAAGTCTTTATGCAGTGCCTTGCTTTCAGATACTTTAATTTCATCTTACTATTTAGATGAGGGTCCCAACCTCATCAATTAGTGGCAATGTTGCTATAGCTGGTATACCTATACATCTCATTCGAATAAGTTGCAACAAGTAAAACTTATTGTTTTGCTCCAAAAACAATCTGCTCAATAATATTTCAGGATCACAAAGTTTTACGAACATCCACAACCAAGTATCATCATCAGCAACTCTCTTGCATGCTGTAACACGCAGAGCTGAGCTCCTTTAACAATTCCAATTCGTCGGGCTGTTCATTTCCGAGTTGCATCTCTCCGAGAACGACCATGTTGGATTGGACGACGTCTAATTCGGATTGGAGTTCTACCCTTTGATCAGACGTCAATTTTCCGCTTGCCACGACAATTGGGATTGTCGTAATCTGGGGGAGTGGTGCCCATGATGGGGATACTTCACGAGCTGAGGTAATACTAGGTTCTACGCTCTAAAATGCAGAGAAAAAAAATTAAATGAAACAATAAACCTTTTTTTCTGTACCTGAAGTTGGATTTACGATTGAGCCCTCGGTAGCACATTTACAACACCGTTCAAAAATTCAGTAATGCTAAGATTTTTATTGTCTCTGACCTTTATTGTGTCCAACAAAGCACCTATTCGCTGAAAATACAAGCAATTGCTATTTATGGATCTCTAACTTGTTCAAAAATGTGGCAAAATCTTACATTAAGACACAAAACCCCCGCAAAACCAGATCCTGCAACTGGTAAGTAAAGCTGTCTGATATATCAGTACCTGAGAATAAGTCTACAGAAGGAGTTCGCTACACAGCCGCCCAGAAAGACGTTGGAAAGGATCGATGGTGCCGATTTGAATCGATCATGTTGCTTAATAATTAAAGGGCTCAACAATTAAACCATTCTTATTAATGTCTAAGTAGGTGGTGCCTCTATAAATGTAAATCTTTAGGTCTCTAGGTCATTTTATAAACAACACACTGTATATGTGCTGACCTTGGTCGCGATAAATGTTCAATTTATATGAAATTATTAAATCATTAAAGTTTTTGGGCGATAAGATGATGCTCTCAATTCGGCATTTTGCGTTATAGTTTAAATCGTAGATATTTTGTGTCTAATAACGTTCTATAAGTACCATATGCACATAAACGTCATATTTGCGTGAATAGATATCTTAAAATAACATGACAAAAAAAAACATATATGATCGATGTCAGAGATTTTTATACATGTAGGTACAATTAATTTAATTGGTGTTTGATATAGGTAAGTAGAAATACCGGTAATAAATATTCCGAATAATGCGGTAGGGAGCAAGGATAATTAATAAGCTTATAATCTTCGGAGGAACAACGTCAAACATATCAGCGATCCTGCTTGGAGGGGACTCCTTATGACGTCCGTAATCCCCTCTACATCTTCGATATCAAATCATACAACAACATAGACAACTCCATACCCCATGTATAAAACATCAACTAAATTTGAAAATATCAATACACCGTATTGGAATACAAAGCAAATCGCACATGCTATATAAGTTTCGTTGTAAAAACATCGCAAAAAAAGTTCGCACACCGCCATCTAAATCATCGTTGTTCACCGATACATCTATAAAGTTAAGTGTTATTGCTTTGTTTCAATTTATTGTTTTTTTTTCGCGATTAATGTGAATTAAGACTCTGTTAAAGAAGATTTTCGAAATATCCAGGATGAAGATGGAGATTAAATATGCCGCAAATGCAAGTGAGTCTAGTTTTTATTGGAGATTTTAACGCTAGGTTAAGTTACGAACACATAATTTTCCTGCAACACTTTTTATTTATTCTTATCATGCACGCACTTAATTGAATTATTTTATCCTTACGCGAGAGTTATGTTTTTAGTAACGCGACGCACGTTCTTATACACCGGACAGTTGCGAACTGTTGTTAAGCGTGTTATAACCATCTCGCATTGAATTTGATAAGTTTTTGTGCAAATAAAAAACTAACAATTATTGCATTAAATATCCTTGGATTCTTTATGTATTAATAACATTTCTTTAATTAAAACTTAATTGTTTGCATAATACATTACTTGAAATATTATACAGGGCTCTATTTAAAGGTCATGTTTGAGAAATGATAAATTTATAACACGATGTAAGTAGATACAAAATATTTCTAAAAACTCCGAATTTGAATTTCTGTTTCATCCGGTAAATGGTAATAGGATGGAACTCATTCTATTTTTTTTTAATAATTGCAAACAATGTGAACTTATTATATTATTTCAAAGAGAATAACCGTTAACCTTTTATATAACATCACAACTCGGCAATAGCGTCCTTAACTTGAATTTATTACTTCCAGGATCATAAAATTTCTTAATGATAGACTTTTCGCACAAAATCATATACGTAGATTAGATAAAATAATAACCAAATTTAATATTATCCTAATTATAGATATGCAATAAATAAATTCTAAGTTTCTTAACCTTTATAGTTTAACATTGATGAACGACATTGGTATTATGCATACAGAATTCTTAGCAAAAATATGTGGTGATGTTTATTCTTATAAGGAAAAAATATAAGTTTTTGATAATATTTATGAAAATAAATAAATATTTAACAAGTCTCGACAATTTTTTAATTTAAAATTAAAATACGAATAAGATTCTAAGTAATCATGATCACAATTTTTACTAATATCTACTTATTTTTATACAAAATATTTACCGATATACAAATATCGAAGGCATCTTTATTGACACATGAATCATGAAGGTTATAGACACGCAGTTGTTACAATTGCCTATTCTAATATACTCACTCTTTTGCAGTCAAAAAAGTAAAATGTTAATTTAAGATACACACAAAGTCTACTACTTTATCGTAGATTTTATACACATCATAAAATACCTACATTACGAAAGACGAAAGATATTAAAAAAGTTTTCCACATTTTATAATATTGAGAGCAAAAGTAAGAGTGTTAAATATTGAACAACATTTATTCACTACAAAATTTTGCGGCGATGCCAGTAACTTCGATGAGTAAACTGTATAATATTAATAAATAAACATTCCATATCTAAGTAGTTATGTAAGGCATATTTGTTTAAAATTTTACGAGAAAGGCTAATTAAACTAAATGGACTAATCAGAGTAAGTAGGTGGATAAAATATGAAATGAGAAGCATGGTAAAAAATACCCAATTTCTTCATAAAAATTATTTCTAATTCAGAAAAAATGCCGAAGTTACTTATCAAACAAATGAAGGCAATCTGCAAAAAATATAATCATTTAGAGGAAAACAAAATCCTCAATGACACCCGAAAACTTTCCCAAAGATGCAAGGAGCAAGTTATAATTGGCTCCACAATAACTGAGGAGGCAAAAAAGAAAAGAGATTCTGATTTTGTATGGCTTCAAACCCTCTCTCAAGATGAATAAACAGAAAGACTTTGAGCTGTATCATACTTATGGCTAATGTTTTTGTTGAATTTTAATTTACAAATGGAAGTCAGGAATCATGTCGTTCGGAAAGTTTTTCAATAAATAGACTACAGCAATTTTATCTACGATATAGTTGTGTAGAAGCAAGTGTCTATTAGATTATTGAAAATGTCTGTGGCAGAAGCAAATACACCACTTATGGTAGCTACCTCCCTTATAGCCACCCCACTGTAATTGGTGAAATAATGTATCTGCTGAATAAGTGAGGATAGTGACAGACAAAGAAGTATCTTAAGCGGATTTTGTTAAGAAACTAATCTTAAGTACATAGCTTGAGAAAATATACAGGGAGCAAGTTATAATGGACTCCACAATAACTGAGGAGTAAAACAGATACGACGAGTTTCTGATTTTGCATGACTTTAAACCCTATGTGAAGATGAATAAATAGGAAGGCTTTGGGCTATACCATAACTAAACCAACCTAAGAGATTGATCAGCTCATCAGCACTAAACAAGAATATATTCAGAAAAGAAGTATCGAATCCTACATAGTTCCAAAGAAGAAGTAGCATCAGAGAGAACAAACGTCAGCGTATAGAATATGAGGCTGTGGACACATATCCAGCCATGGTAATAAAATAAAATGGTAAAAAGCCGAGATAGAGGACCTAGACGGAATCAATCAAAAAGAACAATCTATGGTGTCCACCACGTACGAAGACACTAAGCTCTCAATTTTCAGGCACCTACTACCTACACTATGTAATCTATGAAAGCGAATCCAGAAATGGATGTAATCAAAAATCAACGAGGGAAAGTGCATTGCGGTCCGTGTCACAAAGCGTTTTAGATCACCACACGATACTCTTGTGGTTGAGAGAATCATCTTCTGCCGTAGAACTCTTCCGCTGTTTATTTGGGCATGCCCCTCGACAACCGGCTGACCCCTCGTTCTCAAAATTATGATTTATTACGTGTTCCTTAGACCGATCCTCACCTACCTCCCGTGGTCTTGTGTTGCTAGCGTTCATCTCAAACTCCTGGAAGCCCAACAAAACCGGACTCTGCATTTGATTGCAAAAGCTTGGACAGGATCGCCACGTCATCCAACTCAATCCTGGCAGAGACAGCTGGGCTCGACCTGGACAGGCCACCCCCACGTGTTGTTGTGGAAAGGGTCCAGAACGTGATTGCATAGAGGAATTACATTCTCTTAATGTAATTTTATAAATTCTAGACTTCTGTCTCATCTCAGGTTTGTCTTTCGAGTTGCTCAAACTTAATAAATTTCTTTTCTGTAGAAGAAAAACAATTGTAGACAGCTATTCTCTTAATAAACTCTAATTCATTATGGACTCTCATTTTATTTAGTGGAAATTTGAGTGCATTTTAAAATGTATTGCAATTATCAAATTATTTTTAAAAAAAATGGGAAAAATCTTCAAAACAATTGATTTTAAAAGGACTTATTGAGTCAACATCATAATAAAATCTAAAGTAGAGTCCAAAAATGCAAGAATATACAGGATATCATATTTATTTTATTTTGCGAAAATCTAAACATCCTGTGTATGAGAAAATAATAATTTTTTCTCCTACTAGTACAATAACTGAATTAAAAATTCAGTAAATTCGAACAAACAAAACATTGTACGTAACAAATTAGTAAATATAATAACTGGTTAGTAAAATAAAAAATAGTAATAAAACAAATACAACCAATTTAAAAAATCAGATATTAATTTAACATTTATTTATTTACTAATTTAAAAACAACAATTAGGAAAACGTAATCATAATAATGTGGTCTATAAATTAGACTAACAACAAACTAAGCAATATTTAAATCAACGATACTATATTTTTGAATATTATCATCAAATAAAAATTCTTCTAATTTTCCTAATTTTACTTGACATTTGTAGCTTTCAGCTTGAGAGATTTTTGTTGTTTTTGTTTAATTTCGTAATAAAATTCTAGTTTAATTCTGTCATTTGCTATTTTTAAATATCAATAAACCCTGTTTACAACCTTTTTTCCATTAATGCTGACCGGCATTTTACCACATATTACGATTAAGAAACTATTTGCTAACAAGTGTTATATGTTCCATCTTTTTTTTTTCACATCTCATATAATAAATTTGATTAGCTTACAAGTGTTAATTCCGTCTGTTCCCAACAATGCAATTAACTCGATGATTAAAAAAGATACTATTGCCACTTTGGGTACTGTTTTCTACGTTTTATCATAGTCCGAAGTTAATGGTAATTATCACCGCTAAATTTAAACTTTCAATAGATATATACATATTGTTTGCTAAAAAAAATGTAGCTATAAATTAAAACTATTTTTTAGTACTTGTATGTATGTATATAATTTTTGTAGGATGATTTATTATTGACATTCATATTTGTTATATTCTTTTTCCATAGAGATACCGGATATTGCAAAATAAATTGGAAAAAATGTTAATGGACTGTTTTATCGATGGTCTACCTCAGGAATCCCCTAAAATTATTTATTAGCCTGTGGCCTTCATGCAAAACAATTAAAAATATTTCTAATATTTTTGAAGGTTATTGATTGTTAGTAGTATGCCTAAAAAAATTGAATTTGTTTTAAAAGGTTTTGTCCATAAACATAGTAATCAATATTATATTTACTTATTTACATAACCTGTTGGTTTTTAAATTAGAATCGTATAAATTAATTAATAATATTTACATCCATATATTTATCGATGTTGATTCATATTTTGTTAAACAACATAATTTTAATCCTTTGCGACCAAACTAATATTAGTATCCTCTTAAGCAGGCAAGTATTCACACTAATTGTATTAATTTCTGTCATTATATAATCTGAATTACTCTTCTAATTTCATTTTTATAATCTGATGGTTTGCTATTTGAATATTTGACCATTTTTACTGGTTTCATGCTTTATTTAGACAAAACTTTTCGCCAAATAACATGCTACTTCTTAGGCTTTGGAAAAATTTGAGAAATACTGGAATAATGCTGTTTTCAGCTCTTTTTGGCTAACATACTAAGTGGATCAAAAAGTTTGGAAAATCTTAACAGATGGCGTTAGTATGCACTAGACTTAGACAGCTTCGGTTTTCATAAAACGTCTGTCAAAACTTCAGCCAGTTTTGCTTACGCATTTATAAGCTACAGCAGTGAGAAGCAACCAACCTCCGTGTTTTTGTGTAAAATGGAAAAATCGTTTCGTGTTCTGATTAAACCCTATTATTTACGCAAGAAAATGATAACCGAGACCAAAGCCAAGCTAGATAAATATTATCCGGACTCTCCACCGTCGATGAAGATGATTCAAAAGTGGTTTGCTGACTTTCGTTGCGGCCGTACAAGCATCGATGACGCTGAACAATCTGGATGCCCAAAAAACGTCAGAACATCGGAAAACGTGAAAAAAATCCATGATATTATGTTGAACGACCCCAAAGTGAAATTGAGGGAGCTAGCTGAGACCACAAAGATGTCATATGGCAGTGTGTTCAATATCATACATGGCATTTTAGGTATGAAGAAGCTTTGCGCGTGATGGGTGCCGCGTTTGCTAACAGCAAACCAAAAACGTATTCGTGTTACGATTTCCCGGCAGAATATGACAATGTTTACGCGAAGTTCAATGGAGTTTTTGGGCCGATTTATAACTATGGATGAAATATGGATACATTTTTACACCCCAGAATCCATGCAACAATCTAAATAATGGGTTTCTCCTGGTGAAAGTGCTCCGAAGCGTCCAAAAAACGCAACAATGGACGGAAAAGGTTATGACCTCCGTATTTTGGGATGCGCATGGAATAATATTCATTGATTACCTTGAAGAAGGTAAAACCATAACTGGCGCATATTATTCATCATTATTGGATCGTTTGAAAATTAAAACCGCAGAAAAACGATCGCATTTGAAGAAGGAAAAAATTCTCTACCATCACGATAATGCGCCTGCTCATTCTTCGTTAGTTGCGCAAGCAAAATTGTACGAAATCAAGTTTGAATTGATTCTTCAGCCACCATATTCGCCAGACCTGTTTGCAAACTTGAAGAGATGGCTCACCGGTAAACGATTTTACTCAAATGAGGAACTCATAGCTGAAACTGAGGCCTATTTTGGAGAGTTTCCGAAGGACTACTTTTTGAATGGGATAAGTAAAAGTTAGAAAATCACTGGACTCGCTGTATCGACTTAGAAGGAATGTATGTTGAAAATTATAATCAAATTTGGCAAAAACAAAAGTTACTTGTTTGACTTATTCCAAACTTTTTGATCAGTAGCCGATAAAGTTATGAGAACTTCATTTACTTCCAGATGAACCTTTGGATCAAACTGCAGACTTTCACCTAGTATGTACCATTGTATGTATAAGGTAAAGAATAGACCCATTATTAGTTATTCGCTCTTTATGTGATAGCCTTCTACCTACCTTGTACCTACACAGTAATTATTCAACAAGGTGTAAACTGAGGTAGGAAGAATAGGACTGGTGAGTGCAATGCAAAGACCATTGTGAAGGTACTGCTGAATAAGCCTCCTCTACACCTCTTAGTATGTAGAGGTGAAGACATTAAAGTCACTCTCCGTTTGTTAAATTTGCCTAAAATAGACAAAATCTTCTACTTTGTAAACCTTTTTTGTGGTGAATGCAGCTGCAGCACTTTCTAAATTTAGCCATTATAGATATTTTATTCATTTAGTATAGAAAGAAAATAACAATAGACCATGTAAATCACAGATTAAACGGAAATAATGTCCACAAGAAAATATTTTTCCAGAGGAATCCACTTTCTGCATATACAAAATAATGTAATCTCAAAATTGTCAGCGTTTGGGGTGCTTTTCAATCAAAATGCTTATCTACCTTATCTACCTTATCAGTCGTATTTTCAACAGTATGGGTGGAAAACACATTCAGTAAAGAACTTGAGAAATTAGCTTAACAGTTAGTTTGATAATAAACGATTGGATAGATAAAGAAGATAGCCATGATTACCACAAGAATTCAACTTGTAAAAACTACCAACTGCAGGTCTTGCTGTAGAAATATTGGTTGCAAATGTGTTCCCAAATAATGTCTCACCAGCGAATGGTAGCTGAACCAAAGTACCGATCTATCGAGAGATGGCCACAAAGATTACTAACAAGATTCGAACATTGTTTTATGGGTACTGACCTTTTATCTTTGCAACCATCGATGTTGTAACTAATGAAGATTGAAGTTGTTAGTTCAAATAAAGAAGAGTAGAGGCTATGAGGCAAAGATGATGGATTTTGTAGTCGACAGGAGACTTCTAAGATTCTACTTTAAATCTGATGTCCACAACAATTGTCCAGTTTTATTAGATCAGATTGTTTTGTAACCAAAAAACATAAAAGTTGTCGAAGGAAGCGACATTCGAGGGCCAAATAATGAAGAGTATGCTTTTGTAAAAATGTAAAGTCAGTGCCAATAATAATAATGGGACATTGCTCACAAAATTTTGTTCTAGTGCTCTTGTGCTGCTACATAAAAAAATAGTATACCCATTCAACAAACATATCCAATACAGAAAAACTTTACAAGGATTTTATTATTCAATTTTCAAAAATTAATTTCGCTCATTCAGATTGTTTCTTCGCTGAAAAGTTGCGTAATATACATATACATATATCTCAAACTTTCATTTTTTTTAATTTCGTGGTTCGGAATCGTCTTTTGTTAGATTCGAATTGCTCATATAAGTAGTAATTACTTGCAATAAATTGCATAATTCTTTTTTCTACCTCTAAAAACGGAAAGTTACTCTGCTGCACCCTGTATTTTCTACAGTTGTCTACCAGAACTAAATATAAGTGCCTACGTGCAATAGTAACGATCTATAGAGAAATAAAATTAATTTGTTACACCATAATTTGCAGCTAACAAATTTTTAAGAAATCGAGGTTAAGAGATCTAGTTTTTTAAGATTTTAATGTTTCTTTTTCTAATACTTCACACGTGTATTTGATTGATTCCAAAGTGCATACAGTTTTATTTTTTTCAAATTAATTGTAGTGCAAAATATGTAGATTACATTACAGCCATTTAAAGTTAGGTCCACACATACAGTACAACTCAAAAAGTCAGCCATTCTTTATATTATGTATTAAGTATAAACGAATGAAATACTCGCTTAAACAGACGTTACTTCCCAGAGAGACATAACACAATATTTGCAAGTAATTATTCCTTTCTTATACAGTATCTTCAATAACAATGTAGTGGAGAAAACAATGCTCTATTTATTGTAAAAATATTTAAACAGTATATTGACAGAGATGTATCGCTCGTTTCGTTTAAACGAAATGGTAATATAGGAACTGCAAATATTCGAAAATATTTACACAAGAAAATGTTAATGTATCAAAACGTCCACCTTGACCAAGTTTACGCGGTTGACACCTTGAAGTCTGACCATGCCTCATGTGACGATCTTGTTTTAAAGCAGAACTATTTCAGGCAATATCAAGAGTTTCATTCAATTATAACGTAAAAATCAATTAATTAAGTATTGTAATGTATGTACGTTTTCTAAATTGGGAAAGGTATGTGCTTCTTAAGATTCTTACAAGTTAATTGAGTGTTCTTGGCGTATTTATTGCCTGATAAGATCTGGGTTTATGTTAATATGAGAAAATATGGCAGGAAAACATAAATTTACTCATCTTTACAATTATTTTCTTATATGAACCTTATCATATCGTCCTTCTTTTAAAATAGCATTAATAAATTTTACATTAAAGTGCTTCTAAGGACTACATAATGTATTCATTTCCTGGCCTAGTATTCTTATAAACAAATTAAGATTTTGTAAAAACGAAACTGTAATATACATATTTAAAAACCTGTAACAATGAAGGTTATTCAGAGATCAAGATTGCATTTATTTTTATACAAGCGAGGTGAAGAAGAAAGAAAAAATGACTTGTAGTTCCATTTTCCTCCATCCATAGCTTTATTACAATAACAACAACAGCTATCTCCTTCAGTTGCACCCTATTAACAGTAAGTAGATTCTTCTTCCACCAGCAGTTATAATTCTTCCTAACTGCTTTTCAATAACCACCTCAGTCGAAACCTGGTTTTCTGGTAAGCAAAAATGTTGTCGTTTCTGTATCAAATCAACTTCCATCAGCTGTCCAAATATTGTAGTTTAAAATGTATCTCCCATCTTGTATATAAAAAAGTCCAAGAAATATTTATGGACATAATCAATAAAACCATTTAATTGAATGCCATGTTTAATTTTTGTGCAAAATTTTAAGATTAAATACGGCCCTGGCATAAACGTCGAAAGTTGTGTGATCGTTAAACTGATTTTTTTGTTGTAATAAACACCGAAGAAATTTTATGAAAGTGAATTATTTAAAACCTTCTGAAGACAAAGAAGATTCCGAGTCTTCTTCGTATTATATAAAAACTTGTTTACAAGCTATAGTATAGATAATTTAATACGATTAAACCGTAGAAGCCGAGAAATATTAAGAGCGCGACAAAAACCAGTGACAAAACTTTTTAAATGTCATAGATATAGGTGGTAGACAAGGATATGTTATTAGCTAACAGAACAGGTCAGGATTCAGGACTATTTAATCAGATATTTAGTAGCTTCAAAACTTGAACAGAAAAGACGAGCGAGAATAGGAGACAAGAGATGACATTAAAAAGGAAGTCAGAGTAACGGAAGAAAATAATATCCACCCATTATAGTGGGAGTTAAAAAATTAACTCGCATGACAGAATTACTAAGAAAAGGCTATGCTAATATGGTACACAATAAATTGTATATTATACAAGAATTGCGACCTACATACGAATTTAGCCCAAGATTACCTGCAAAGATCATATCAGTGCAGTGTCAAGAACGATAAGCGGAACTAGCAACAAAAAAACAATTAAAAAATAAATCTCTACAATAAAAAATAGATCAAATGACAGGAACATAACTTAGTAAAAGACATTCTGGAAATATCAGAAATAAGTCAAGAAAGCAATAAAGTAAGGGAAAAGGATACTAACCATTAGACCAACCAAAGATTACAAAACTAGTAATACAAAATTCTAGAACAGAGTATGAAGTATGAAGGAAGCAGAGACAAAAGAAATGAAGGGGTTTAAAAGAAAAACAAATACAGTCATAATTAATACAACATTCAAAAATACCTAGCAAATTGACGTCAAAATTTCAAAGTAGATGACAAATTAAATGAAGGCACAAAGGAAGAAATAAAATCACAATGATTCATTAAGAAATATAGAAAAAGAAAAGCTGCAGAAGAAGACAATTTCGGTTCTAAACTGATGGACATGGAGGAATATCATGGCTCAAAGAAATTGGTAAAAGTACGAATTGATAACGGTGGATTGAATCACTAATTTGATACCACCAATATATTGTAATGTTATTCTGTCTGTGTATCCACGCCTTAGGTAATTAACAAAAGATAAAAATCACTAAATTAATACAATGTTTACAAAACCATAGTTTGCTATCTGATCTGTGTCTTTCTAAATTAAAAATTAATTACATTTAACTGCGTAGCATCAATACGATCGTACACATGAGAATAATGATTTTAATTCATTCCATTTTCTTATTAAAATACTATCTCAATGTTAGAGAATAATAAACTTTTCGAGTTGGTAACTTTGATGCGAATGATTTATCGGCATATGTATATACGAGTCGATGTGTCATTTTGACTCAGTATCCATCTGACGTAGAATGGGGGAGGTGGTGTATGTCAGCTGCGATCTTAATATACAGAAGTCCACCCAGCGACAAGGACAGATGGATGTTAAATATACCATACAAATTTCAATCATATGTTGTTAAAGTAATTAATTACATTTATATCATCAAAATTGTCCAAAAACACACTTAAATATTGTAATAAAATTACACTATTAAATTGACACGCCACATCCAGGGGGATTTTAAGAAGCAAAAAGTAAGTGGTAATGAAATCAACAATTTTACGGTGACTCTGTATACCATGAATTTTGACCGGACCTGTAGAAAATTAATCACGAAATGACGGTTACAAACGTGCAAAAATCAGAAAGCTTTCGAAAAACACACACACACTCAAACAGTCTAAAATAAGGTATAAACTAATTTAATTAATTTTTAAGTTCCTAAATTTAAGAAATATATATTTTTTTGAGTAAATAGAAACAGTACATTTTTCCAAGTACAAAACACTATTTAAAGGTAAAATATTTTTTTTATAATAAAATTTAAAATTTTAAAGAAAGTTAATTTTACTTACTTACTAAAGTCCAAATAGCACTTAAAGTCGAAAAGTTTGTCAAAAATTTGAGGATTTTAAAGGGAATAAACTAATTTGTGGCGATTTCCACGAGGTATAAAATATTGTAAAATATAATTTTTTTAAGGTGTTTACTGAAATTAATAAATTATTCAATTCAAATTCAATTTTTAGGAAAAACGCTCGGACAGGTAATTTTTTTTTTTAAAACGCTATCTTTTGACATACAATTTTTTTCTATGACGTCATTGGTTTTTAGAGTGATGACGTTATCAACCCTTTTTTTAAATGGCAACCATATTATTTTTTTATCGTTCTTTATATCCTCCAAATAGTCATATGAAACAATTGGTATGTTGCATCACAACTTTTTTTTTAATAATATAAATTTAGAAAAAAATAAGAAAATTTTATTTTTGTACAAAATTAAAATTAAATTAAAAAAAATACATCTGAAGTTAAATTTATTGTAACAGTTAACGTAAATTTTCCAAATGGAGCCCACCAACCAACTGACACTGCCCCAGCCGAGTGTAAATGCTTTGCGATCTATAGTAATTTGCGTTATTCGCTCCAGATCCAAACAACAACAAAAAACAACCAACAAACAAAGCGGATCGTAAAAAGCACATGTACTCATGTTACTATGCAAAAAATTTACAAAACACGCACTTTTTTGCGTGAAGATATTTCTTTATGACATTCTTTCTTCTTTTTATACAAATTATGTGCACCACTAATATTTTGAAATTGTTTCTATGGCGACAACATTGTTCAATTATTTACTTCTATTTTTGACGTTAAATTTGTTAGACATTGCGTTAATTGTTAATTTGTTAATTTTCGCTAATATAAAAAATGGCACATTTATCTGAGCGAGAAAGAATCGAAATTTTAATTATGATTGGGTATGGGGACAGACAAAGAACGCATGCAAAAGCATGCGAATTGTTTAACCATGAACATCCTGATAGACCTCCAATTGCCAGGTCTACGGTGATAAAACTAGTTGGAAAGTTCACCGAAACTGGATCCGTAAAAGATCGACCACGGCAAGGTAGACCTCAAGTAGGGGAAGATGTGAAATTAAATGTGCTTCTAGAACCAGAAGAAAGGATCATGTTTCCACCAGACAACTTGCGTTAGCCAATCAGGTGGCTCACTCATTTGTCGTCAACTTATTTAAAAAAGAACACTACCATCCTTACAAAGTTCAACTTGTACAGGAATTACATGAGGATGACGAAGATCATCGACTGCAGTTCTGTGAAGACGTAATGTTACGTTGTGACCAACATGCAAATTTCTTGGAAAACATCGTCTTCTCTGATGAAGCTACGTTCTGCCTAAATGAATCTGTTCACCGCCATAATTGCAGATATTGGTCGCAGACCAATCCGCATTGGACTCAAGCGTGTCATACTCAGCGCAGAGGAAAAGTTAACGTATGGGTTGGAATGATTGGACGACGCATTTTAGGACCATATTTTTTTGAAGGAAATTTGACTTGCTGTGCAATATTTAGAATTTTTAAGATTTGAACTGGTTCCAGCGCTCGCTGTTGTTTTCCCAAGTCAGGAGGATGGTGATGTACCCCATCCAAATATTTGGTTTCATTAAGATGGAGCACCTCCCCATTATGGTGTAGAGGTTCGCCACTATCTTGACGAAATATTTCCTAATAAATGGATTGGACGGAGAGGAGCCATAGAATGGCCACCTCGTCCTCCTGACCTGACTCCGTTAGACTTTTTTGTGGGGTTATTTGAAATCGAAAGTGTATTTTAACAAACCGAACAATTTAGAAGATTTAAAACAACGAATTCGCGTAGAAATTACACAAATATCCCCAGACATAATTGAGGCGAGTATACGAAGTGTTTACACTTGGCTGGGACAGTGTCAGTTGGTTGGTGGGGTCCATTTTGAAAATTTACGTTAACTGTTACAATAAATTTAACTTCAGATGTATTTTTTTTAATTTAATTTTAATTTTGTACAAAAATAAAATTTTCTTATTTTTTCTAAATTTATATTATTTAAAAAAAAATGAGATGCAACATACCAATCATTTTATATCACTATTTGGAGGATATAAAGATCTACCAAAAACGGTAAAAAAATAATATGGTTGCCATTTAAAAAGACAGTTGATAACGTCATCGCTCTAAAAACCAATGACGTCATAGACAAAAATTGTATGTCAAAAGATGGCGTTTTAAAAAGAAAATTTACCTGTCCGAGCGTTTTTCCTAAAAATGTAAAATAATGCGGTTATAAGCTTGGTTCCAAACTTTATGACCACACTGTATACAAGAAAGGAGCATTATAAGCAATGCAAAAATTACAGAGCCATGTGCTAGTTGTTAGTAAGATAAGAAGGTATAAGAGTGAAAGGGAGGTGGTGGTTACAAATCCACTTCCTTGTTAGTTCATTATTGTTCTTACTCAATATTAAATTATGACTAAAAATAATACTATATCTGAAAAGCTCTAACAATATTGCTTCGATTTACTTGATGATTTAATTCAATTTATGAATTACCCAAGAATAATAAGTTAAACAAATTCTACGGTTATTTGCTCCTTTGTACATCCGTATCTAAGTTAAAAACCAAACAAAAAACTAATTAAAAATAAAATATTTCTAGAAACTATTCATTATTAAATTAGTTTTGTTTCATACTAATAATCAGTAATTAGCATCAATTATAGAAAACATAATACCCGTATTATTCCATTTAAAACCATAATTCAATCTATCACCGAAATCATCGTCGAATATTTATTGCTAATTAAAACGAATACTACTTTACTCTCGTGATTCACTACTGAATTCCTTGTTACCTAATAATGTAGGTATACACCTATTGTATAAAACCGCTTAAATGAAACATTATCGTATTTTAAACAGTGGATAATTTCCTGATACTAGCTTGGAAAATACAATGAAACACAATGTACACACATACATATATACAATATAGAGAATCTATTAGGAAGACAATTCATTAGTAAATATTGAGGAGTACTCGGAATATTTACATAACTAACAGAACTTTACACCTTGCCAAACTGTTGACCTTTGAATATTTACATTTTTTTTTATATATCGATATATCTCGTATCTACTATGGATGTTGCCATGACCTACGTGACAAAATTGCAGTCATTGCAATAGCTAGAGCACAATTTTAGTGAAATGGTCTTTAAATCTAATATTAATTGTAAATCTGTTAATTTATACGTTCGTAAGATTAAGTACGGCCCTGGCATAAACGACGAAAAAGTTGTGTGATCGTTAAACCGATTGTTGTAATAAATACCGAAGAAATTTTTATGAAAGTGAATTATTTAAAAACCTTCTGAAGACAAAGGACATTCCGAGTCTTCTTCGTATTATATAAAAACTTGTTTACAAGCGATAGTATAGATAATTTAATACGATTAAACCGTAGAAGCGAGAAATATTAAGAGCGCGACAAAAACCAGTGACAAAACTTTTTAAATGCCATAGATATAGGTGGTAGACAAGGATATGTTATTAGCTAACAGAACAGGTCAGGATTCAGGACTATTTAATCAGATATTTAGTAGCTTCAAAACTTGAACAGAAAAGACGAGCGAGAATAGGAGACAAGAGATGACATTAAAAAGGAAGTCAGAGTAACGGAAGAAAATAATATCCACCCATTATAGTGGGAGTTAAAAAATTAACTCGCATGACAGAATTACTAAGAAAAGGCTATGCTAATATGGTACACAATAAATTGTATATTATACAAGAATTGCGACCTACATACGAATTTAGCCCAAGATTACCTGCAAAGATCATATCAGTGCAGTGTCAAGAACGATAAGCGGAACTAGCAACAAAAAAACAATTAAAAAATAAATCTCTACAATAAAAAATAGATCAAATGACAGGAACATAACTTAGTAAAAGACATTCTGGAAATATCAGAAATAAGTCAAGAAAGCAAATAAAGTAAGGGAAAAGGATACTAACCATTTAAAGATTACAAAACTAGTAATACAAAATTCTAGAACAGAGTATGAAGTATGAAGGAAGTAGAGACAAAAGAAATGAAGGGGTTTAAAAGAAAAACAAATACAGTCATAATTAATACAACATTCAAAAAATACCTAGCAAATTGACGTCAAAATTTCAAAGTAGATGACAAATTAAATGAAGGCACAAAGGAAGAAATAAAATCACAATGATTCATTAAGAAATATAGAAAAAGAAAAGCTGCAGAAGAAGACAATTTCGGTTCTAAACTGATGGACATGGAGGAATATCATGGCTCAAAGAAATTGGTAAAAGTACGAATTGATAACGGTGGATTGAATCACTAATTTGATACCACCAATATATTGTAATGTTATTCTGTCTGTGTATCCACGCCTTAGGTAATTAACAAAAGATAAAAATCACTAAATTAATACAATGTTTACAAAACCATAGTTTGCTATCTGATCTGTGTCTTTCTAAATTAAAAATTAATTACATTTAACTGCGTAGCATCAATACGATCGTACACATGAGAATAATGATTTTAATTCATTCCATTTTCTTATTAAAATACTATCTCAATGTTAGAGAATAATAAACTTTTCGAGTTGGTAACTTTGATGCGAATGATTTATCGGCATATGTATATACGAGTCGATGTGTCATTTTGACTCAGTATCCATCTGACGTAGAATGGGGGAGGTGGTGTATGTCAGCTGCGATCTTAATATACAGAAGTCCACCCAGCGACAAGGACAGATGGATGTTAAATATACCATACAAATTTCAATCATATGTTGTTAAAGTAATTAATTACATTTATATCATCAAAATTGTCCAAAAACACACTTAAATATTGTAATAAAATTACACTATTAAATTGACACGCCACATCCAGGGGGATTTTAAGAAGCAAAAAAGTAAGTGGTAATGAAATCAACAATTTTACGGTGACTCTGTATACCATGAATTTTGACCGGACCTGTAGAAAATTAATCACGAAATGACGGTTACAAACGTGCAAAAATCAGAAAGCTTTCGAAAAACACACACACACTCAAACAGTCTAAAATAAGGTATAAACTAATTTAATTAATTTTTAAGTTCCTAAATTTAAGAAATATATATTTTTTTGAGTAAATAGAAAACAGTACATTTTCCAAGTACAAAACACTATTTAAAGGTAAAATATTTTTTTTATAATAATAAAATTTAAAATTTTAAAGAAAGTTAATTTTACTTACTTACTAAAGTCCAAATAGCACTTAAAGTCGAAAAGTTTGTCAAAAATTTGAGGATTTTAAAGGGAATAAACTAATTTGTGGCGATTTCCACGAGGTATAAAATATTGTAAAATATAATTTTTTTAAGGTGTTTACTGAAATTAATAAATTATTCAATTCAAATTCAATTTTAGGAAAAACGCTCGGACAGGTAAATTTTTTTTTAAAACGCTATCTTTTGACATACAATTTTTTTCTATGACGTCATTGGTTTTTAGAGTGATGACGTTATCAACCCTTTTTTTAAATGGCAACCATATTATTTTTTTATCGTTCTTTATATCCTCCAAATAGTCATATGAAACAATTGGTATGTTGCATCACAACTTTTTTTTTAATAATATAAATTTAGAAAAAAATAAGAAAATTTTATTTTTGTACAAAATTAAAATTAAATTAAAAAAATACATCTGAAGTTAAATTTATTGTAACAGTTAACGTAAATTTTCCAAATGGAGCCCACCAACCAACTGACACTGCCCCAGCCGAGTGTAAATGCTTTGCGATCTATAGTAATTTGCGTTATTCGCTCCAGATCCAAACAACAACAAAAAACAACCAACAAACAAAGCGGATCGTAAAAAGCACATGTACTCATGTTACTATGCAAAAAATTTACAAAACACGCACTTTTTTGCGTGAAGATATTTCTTTATGACATTCTTTCTTCTTTTTATACAAATTATGTGCACCACTAATATTTTGAAATTGTTTCTATGGCGACAACATTGTTCAATTATTTACTTCTATTTTTGACGTTAAATTTGTTAGACATTGCGTAATTGTTAATTTGTTAATTTTCGCTAATATAAAAAATGGCACATTTATCTGAGCGAGAAAGAATCGAAATTTTAATTATGATTGGGTATGGGGACAGACAAAGAACGCATGCAAAAGCATGCGAATTGTTTAACCATGAACATCCTGATAGACCTCCAATTGCCAGGTCTACGGTGATAAAACTAGTTGGAAAGTTCACCGAAACTGGATCCGTAAAAGATCGACCACGGCAAGGTAGACCTCAAGTAGGGGAAGATGTGAAATTAAATGTGCTTCTAGAACCAGAAGAAAGGATCATGTTTCCACCAGACAACTTGCGTTAGCCAATCAGGTGGCTCACTCATTTGTCGTCAACTTATTTAAAAAAGAACACTACCATCCTTACAAAGTTCAACTTGTACAGGAATTACATGAGGATGACGAAGATCATCGACTGCAGTTCTGTGAAGACGTAATGTTACGTTGTGACCAACATGCAAATTTCTTGGAAAACATCGTCTTCTCTGATGAAGCTACGTTCTGCCTAAATGAATCTGTTCACCGCCATAATTGCAGATATTGGTCGCAGACCAATCCGCATTGACTCAAGCGTGTCATACTCAGCGCAGAGGAAAAGTTAACGTATGGGTTGGAAATGATTGGACGACGCATTTTAGGACCATATTTTTTTGAAGGAAATTTGACTGCTGTGCAATATTTAGAATTTTTAAGATTTGAACTGGTTCCAGCGCTCGCTGTTGTTTTCCCAAGTCAGGAGGATGGTGATGTACCCCATCCAAATATTTGGTTTCATTAAGATGGAGCACCTCCCCATTATGGTGTAGAGGTTCGCCACTATCTTGACGAAATATTTCCTAATAAATGGATTGGACGGAGAGGAGCCATAGAATGGCCACCTCGTCCTCCTGACCTGACTCCGTTAGACTTTTTTTGTGGGGTTATTTGAAATCGAAAGTGTATTTTAACAAACCGAACAATTTAGAAGATTTAAAACAACGAATTCGCGTAGAAATTACACAAATATCCCCAGACATAATTGAGGCGAGTATACGAAGTGTTTACACTTGGCTGGGACAGTGTCAGTTGGTTGGTGGGGTCCATTTTGAAAATTTACGTTAACTGTTACAATAAATTTAACTTCAGATGTATTTTTTTTAATTTAATTTTAATTTTGTACAAAAATAAAATTTTCTTATTTTTTCTAAATTTATATTATTTAAAAAAAATGAGATGCAACATACCAATCATTTTATATCACTATTTGGAGGATATAAAGATCTACCAAAAACGGTAAAAAAATAATATGGTTGCCATTTAAAAAGACAGTTGATAACGTCATCGCTCTAAAAACCAATGACGTCATAGACAAAAATTGTATGTCAAAAGATGGCGTTTTAAAAAAGAAAATTTACCTGTCCGAGCGTTTTTCCTAAAAATGTAAAATAATGCGGTTATAAGCTTGGTTCCAAACTTTATGACCACACTGTATACAAGAAAGGAGCATTATAAGCAATGCAAAAATTACAGAGCCATGTGCTAGTTGTTAGTAAGATAAGAAGGTATAAGAGTGAAAGGGGGGTGGTGGTCACAAATCCACTTCCTTGTTAGTTCATTATTGTTCTTACTCAATATTAAATTATGACTAAAAATAATACTATATCTGAAAAGCTCTAACAATATTGCTTCGATTTACTTGATGATTTAATTCAATTTATGAATTACCCAAGAATAATAAGTTAAACAAATTCTGCGGTTATTTGCTCCTTTGTACATCCGTATCTAAGTTAAAAACCAAACAAAAAACTAATTAAAAATAAAATATTTCTAGAAACTATTCATTATTAAATTAGTTTTGTTTCATACTAATAATCAGTAATTAGCATCAATTATAGAAAACATAATACCCGTATTATTCCATTTAAAACCATAATTCAATCTATCACCGAAATCATCGTCGAATATTTATTGCTAATTAAAACGAATACTACTTTACTCTCGTGATTCACTACTGAATTCCTTGTTACCTAATAATGTAGGTATACACCTATTGTATAAAACCGCTTAAATGAAACATTATCGTATTTTAAACAGTGGATAATTTCCTGATACTAGCTTGGAAAATACAATGAAACACAATGTACACACATACATATATACAATATAGAGAATCTATTAGGAAGACAATTCATTAGTAAATATTGAGGAGTACTCGGAATATTTACATAACTAACAGAACTTTACACCTTGCCAAACTGTTGACCTTTGAATATTTACATTTTTTTTTATATATCGATCTCGTATCTACTATGGATGTTGCCATGACCTACGTGACAAAATTGCAGTCATTGCAATAGCTAGAGCACAATTTTAGTGAAATGGTCTTTAAATCTAATATTAATTGTAAATCTGTTAATTTATACGTTCGATTTAATTAAATTCCACACATGTTCGTAGGTTAAATTGCTTTAGCTCTTAACGTTGCCCATTATAAATTTTAATTACAATTGAAAGGACGTTAAAGTCGTCATCATTTAAATCATTCGGTTTACTTAGTAATACTTGGCAGCATTGTACACACAATTAAATCTAGGTGTTAATTTATTGTATTCATGTAGATGTAGACACTGAAATTGAATTAAATGCTGCCGCATCCATTAAATAAAATAGTAAATTGGAAAAAGTGAGAGTGTATGTTTAGTATGTATATCGCTATTGAAATGCATGGCTGCTATAAATAAATGTGAATAGTTCATACTCTAGCAGTTGCTGTTCAAACCGAAATAGTTCCCTATCTTGCTGAAATGTATATTAGATCAAACTTTAACATAGTTTTCAAAAAACCCACAATAGCTTTCTAGACATTCTAAAGGCTCTTTGGAAAAACCTAAGATTTAAAACAAGAATGTTGCCTGTGTGACTGTGGAAAGAAACGACCTAAATATGGTACAAATCAAGTTGCAAAAACTACGACCGATTGTCTGTTTAGGAATTATAGGCCATCATTCAAACTGTTATTACCAAAATTTCGGAAGATTTCGGGTTATCCCAACGATCTCGCAAGTGGAAATACATCCCATAGGTATTTGCGTCCGAAAATGACTAAATAAAATGATCAAAATCTATATCTTTACACATAACTTTAAGCCTAAACTAGTCTGGATATGTTAGGAAGGTTACGTAGCTGGTGACAAATAACAGGGTATCTGTGTGATATCAATGACTGTGGGCTCGTAGGTACAGATAAAAAAATTGGTAACACCAACAACAGTACAACGTTTAATTCATCAACTCGGGACACGTATTTCGAGAGCTCATAGGCTGAATTATTAACTCGGTTGATAATGGGGGCCACTAGCTGGGGCTTCAATCGTCTTTCCATTTTTTTCTATCCTGGCAATTCTCCTTCCAATCCGCTATTCCCAATGCTCGCGCGGCCTTTGCAATCTTCTCTCTCCATGTCTTCCTTGGCCTGCCCTTCATTCTAGACCAAAGTGGCACCCATTGTGTGATCCTTGTCACCATTTCCGTTGGTCCTCTCCTCATTATGTATCCAGCCCATTGCCCCAATTCCTACTCTATTTCTTTATTTTTCTTTGTTCTCTTTATTCCTTCTTTTGTTGTGTCTGGACCTAATATTATTCTTAGTGTTTTTCGTTCAATTATTTTCAAGTTTTCCTCTTCCCTTTTATTCAACATTGCTGTCTCCAGAGCGTACGTAATGACAGGTCTTATTAAAGTTTTATGTATTTTTATTTTGTTTGCTTTACTGATGTTTTTGCTTTTCAATAACATTTTATTTCTACCCAATGCTTGGTAACCATTTTGGATTCTTTCTTTTATTCTATGTTTATATGTTTGGCCTAATGATACTCCCAGGTAATTGAACGTTGTAACCTTCTCAAATTTACACGATTGTGTTCTTAGGTGGTTCATATTTTCTTCTATTTCATTTCCAATTTTCATATATTTTGTCTTTTTTTCATTAATCTCTAATCCGTATTTCCCGTAATTCTTTTTCTAATCTATTAATTGCGTTTATTAACTCTTTCTGGCTCTTTGCTATTATCGTTACGTCATCGGCGTATGCTACTTGTATTTCATCTGCAATTATATTTTTATTGTATAATGTGTAGTTTGGTCTTTCTGATGATACCTTCTAAAGTTAGATTAAATAGCGTTGGAGAGATTGGGTCACCTTGTTTCACTTCTTTGTTTATGTAGTGGTTTCAAATCACAGCTCCCAAGCAGCCAATTGACATCAGAATTTCGGCTGATTATTTGATTTTCGAAAACAGTGCCCAAAAATTTAATTGTTACGTTGGCTATGTCCTGTTGAAACTAAAGGTCGTCTATGTGTGTAACGATCGCCATTGCCCGTAACATTTCTTATTTTCGAAGAAAAATGGCCCAGTGATGCCACTTTGCCAAAATTCCCACCAAACAGTTACTCCCGTTTTGGGTGCATCGGTTTCTCAATAACGTTTGGATTTTCTGACCCCCCAAATGGGACAATTTTGACTTCATTTGAAAAGACGATTTTTCGAAAAAAATGCTCATCTTTGACCAAGCTATCTCCACGAAGTCAATTTGTGACTGTCATTTTATCTGTTAAAATCAAAAAAACCTGTAGTTCAAATTCCAAACGTTAGATGGCCCAGCCTGTATACATATATAGCTTAAGTTTCAGTTTTTTGTCTTACTCTTCTTGACAAATTAAGGGCCTTATTTATAGTTCGCGCTTGAGATTGTGTCGATGCTTGAGCTTGACACATTTATAATGAAATTTATGACAAAATCGAGTGCTCAAGCATCGACACAACCTCAAGCACAAACTATAGATATGACTCTAAGGGTGGGTTTATCAATGTGAGGATAAAAATGTTAGTTAAGTAACTGACAGATATTGCTAACTGGCAGTTAGTTGCAAGGTGATAACCTATAAGTTTGTTCATAGTTGGTCATACTGTTAAATAAATAGCGCATTCTGATTGGCTATCAGAAATGGTTGATGACTTTTATTATATGTATAGTAACGTAGTGCATAAAGAGATAAATTTTGAGTTACTAACATTTTATATCCTAAATTGCAATGGATTGTTTCGTTGATTACTTACTAAGTAGCGAGGAAGATGAAGATACAACAGAAGTATTACATTATGAACGTAAGCCGTATACGCTAAGATCACGAGTGGACAATTTTGAAAAGTGGGATGACAGCAAGTTTGTGATCTATTATCGTTTAACAAAAAATGGCGAAAAATGAACATCATTTAGAATTTCCCACTGACAGATAAAAATAAAAATTAAAGTAATAAAAAAAATAAAGCCTTGACTTCAGAAATTACAGTATACGACCTATAGATCAGCTCTTGATTACATTAAGGTACTATGCTACAGGAAAATTTCGCTTTTTTGTTTGTTTGGTAGTTTGATTCCACAAATGGCGTAGTACAGGGTGCGGCAGTTAAATTCGGACAAATTCCAATTTGAATTTCCCGCCATATCGTAGTTCCATCAGAGGTCGCGATTGAGGTTCTTGAACGCCATGGGCGTTTAGTAAACAGTCATAATCTTAAAATAGCTGAGATGCTACGTACAAGTGCGGAGTACAATCGAAGAGCCGCGATTATTGAAAGCCTTCGCGCTGGGCGTTCGGCGACCGAGATCATTCGATTCTTCGAGTACCCAAGATCGACTGTTTATGATGTTGTGGCGAAATACAATGCTTCGGAGAAGTTCGAGGAAGGTTTCACTAACCCGGCGAGGAGTTCCCATTCGAGGGAACGCGTGTCACGAACTCCGACGGTCGTGAAAAGGGCTCAGGAACTGATTTCGGAGGACCCTGGACAATCGTTGCGGAAATTGGCGTCAGTGGTGGGTGTCAGCGAGCGAACAAGGCGTCGGATTGCAGAGAAGGATCTACGTTACAAGTCGTACACAATAAAGGTACGACAGATGCTGTCTGAGGCTGCCACAACAAATCGGATTGCTCGTTACAACCTGCTACTGAGTTCTTTGAAAAACGAAGCAGCTGGGCGAATCAGATTCTTTTCCGATGAAAACATTTTCACTGTTGATGCGAAAATCAACCGGAGAAATGATCGCTGGCTCGCCCACGACCCCGAGGGCGTCCCGATTGTTGCTCGAACAAATTGTTGTGTCCGGTGAGGGTGACGTCATGCCGCCATATTTCTTTGAAAAAGCACAAACTGTCACAAAAGAAGTTTATCTGAACGTTTTAAAGGATATTATGGTACCGTGGATGGTAATTGTGGCCACGGGGAGGGAATATGTATTTCAACAGGACGGTGCACCGGCTCACACAAGCCATTTAGTCCAAAACTGGCTATCAGACAATGCGGACATGTTCTGGTCCAAAGAGTTTTGGCCCCCGAATAGCCCGGATTTGAACCCCTTCGACTACTATGTTTGGAGTGTTGTTGAACGGGTTACCAACAAGTCGCGACACCCTAATGTTGCGTCTATACGCGCCGCTATCGAAGCAGCATTCGCCAATATGGACAGCGCTGCATTACAGAGAGCGTGTGGGCGCTTCAGGACGAGGATGGAGGCGGTAATTAAGGCCAACGGCGGTTATATTGAGTAATTGTACTCCTGACAGGTCACACGAATATTGACTAAAAACATTTTCTTTTACATTTGTACTTATGTCAATAAATTATATTTTAATACAAAGTTTAATTTGTCCGGATTTAACTGCCGCACCCTGTATATAATCTGTCAGTTAACGCGTTATCTTTAAAATAAAGCTGTAGATAAATTAACTCTGAGGTACATTCCTTTATCTTGCAGATAATTTCTATTTAACACTCAATAAACGTTTCATTCTAATTATCTTACGAATAAAATTTTATCTGCAAGTTAATTTATTTATCCTCACATTGATAAACCCACTCTAAGGGCCGATTTCTTCACACAAGTATAAAAGTCTACGTATCTGCTGGACAATGTTATCTGTCGGATATGAAAAACATAGATTTCCTCACATAACTGCATTTGTGAGATATCAATCGACAGGATCGCATTTGACAACGTAAAAATATTCATAGTTAATATCAGAGAAGTTCGCAACGGTATTAAAAATTCGCCAGTAGAATCTTAATGTTAATAACAATTGCCGTAAAGGTGTTAAAACTCTTGTCCTATGTTTACACAAAAAATGTACCTATACCTATTTACTAACAATAATCTAAATTTCAAATGAAAATTAATTGTAATATTTCTTCAATAACTAGCAATAATGTAAAGACAAGACAGTTTATTTTTTTCATTCTAAAGCGATAGAAAAATCTGTGTCGTCCCAAATATTAAAATTGTCATTCCTAACCCTCAAATTATAAGGACGTCTAATCATAAACAAAATTTCCTCGTCATGATAGATAATAATTTATCGATCGGAACAGGTAACAGATAACGTATGCTCTAGATAAAATTTATCTTTATGTGAAGAAACTACATAAATATTATAACTTGTCTGACAATTAAAGATATCATATAGTTATCCTAAGCGTTTCAAGTCACGTTTTCACTAATTATTCTAAACTCTAGTACTCCATGAACCATTCAAAAATTCTTGACGTTTCAGATGATTTCGTGGCAGATATGGAACTTCAAACAGAATTTTATTATTAGATATTATTGTTAGAAATTTACATCAAACATAAAAATAATATCAGGTTTTTACATAAATGTAGTAGTCACAGGCCGTCATATAAACATATAAATATCTTATATCTACACAACTAATTTGAATTTCAAACTCGCAGCCCATGAATTAATTATAATATTCATATTCATATATTTATTACTATTTATTTCTCTGTTGTTGAGCAACATAATTCCAATTCTGCAGACTCATTCGTGACAAGAAAAAATGTTGGAAATATGCATAAATTGTAGAAAAAAAAATATTATCTCGAAAAGTGTGCGGGTATTCACACGGCGTAGAGACAATTTTTTTTAAATCTCATACGTGTAACGTAATATTTTTGAGATTCTCCTCTCCTTCTCTCAGCTTCAATAAAACAAATACACAGTAATAATATTGAACCTTCAAATAAAGCAATTGCAATAATTCTCAGAATAAGAAGACAATGTTTTATCATCCAAGGCATACTACAATCGCTCCCAAAAAGCAAAAACCTTTGGCAAAGAAGACACCTACATAATCATTATATTATTACTGGATAAATCATACAGTTTGTTCTCCTTGACATACACAACACAGGTTAACAAACACAATAGTCATGATTCTTCGTTTGCATTAATTGAAAAATGCACGCGAATTTGCATCGATATAACGCAAAATCGTATTTATTTACATTACAATGATGTTACGAACCTTACCCAGTTTCATACACAACAAACATTCTATTCAATTTCCATTATTCATATAAGAAAAGATGCAAATCTTGCTGCCCTTGGAAGAAATTTCACTTCAATTACTTAACGATATCTTATTTCTCAGGTCAATGGCAAGGAATACGACTTGTACGAGATCGTAAATGTTACTTAAATGGAATCATCATCTTTACATAATGGTATTGAACGGCGTGTTAAATTATAATGAATGTTAAAACTGCGTGTAAACAAGATTGCCTTAAATCCTTAAATAAGAATTATTACTATCGTTGATACAATGCGTACATCATGACAGGTTGATATGTTCAATATATACAGGTTCTTCCACTTATTAAGATTGGATTCAAACGTAATATATATATTATACTGGCCTATTTAAATGGATTTACTTATATGTATATGTATTATATGACTTCATCGGGATAATGAGTCGACCTTAAGATTCACTATATTTCATCTGACGCACAAAGCCAAGGTAAGAAAGTAGCACTAAGTTCAATTCGGTGTCGACAGTTGTATTTACATTAAAACAAAATAAATTTAATGTCGTGATATACAGAAATTGTAATATGGTTTTCCTTTTTTACTTTAATAGACAAAATAGATAGATTTCCTCGAAATAGACAAGCAACATGGAAAACCTTTTAAGAGAAATAATCGAAAATAGAAGTTCGAAATATTCATGGTATTCTATTATTACTGCATGATTGAGTAATAATCCATGTCAACAAGTTTGCAATTTTTAAAAATGTAGTCCTATCAATAATGCAACATGTGGCTAATTGATATAGAATCTGTCAAGCAGCGAATAAATTGCCTTTAAAGGAATTTAAAATTGGAAACTCAAATTTATTTTATTGTGAAACTCAAACAAACATTACTGACAAACAACATCAGCATTTATCAGTATATCTTAATTTTGATCACTGATTTATTTAATAAAAGTAAAAGGGTTGAGAATCCTGAATTTATAAACACATAATAATATAAAACAGCAATGGTTAAAGTCTAATTCGACTTGTTTCGTTATCTGCAGCCTTAACAATGAGTCTAATCGTGAATTATCCTTAACAAATCCATCGCAATTGCTCCTTTCATCAAAATATTTCTCACAAATGTGAAATCATGAGTACAGTAATTTTTCAGATTTTGAGTGTAGCTGCAGCAGCTTCTTAAGCTTTATTGCTTGTCAAAACTATCTACTGCTCTTGCTGTACAAGTGTGTTTCCATGACTTTACATTATCTGTCCCCAAATAATAATAATAATATGTTTATTGCCCAACAATATTGGAACCATATAAAGGAGGACAATATAATAAACTTAATACTAATACAGAGATATATAGGTGGATCAAAAAGTTTGGAAAATCCTAACAGATGGCGTTAGTATGTACTAATGTGAACCATTCATTGACAGCTTCGGCCTTCATAAAACGTCTGTCAAAACGTCAGCCAGTTTTGCTTACGCATTTATAAGCTACAGCAGTGAGAAGCAACCAACCTCCGTGTTTTTGTGTAAAATGGAAAAATCTGAGTTTCGTGATCTGATTAAACACTATTATTGCATCGACGGTGCATATCTGCACCGTCGATGAAGATGATTCAAAAGTGGTTTGCAGACTTTAGTTGCGGCCGTACAAGCACCGATGACGCTGAACGATCTGGACGTCCAAAAGACGTCAGAACACCAGAAAACGTGAAAAAAATCCATGATATGTTGAACGACTCCAAAGTGAAATTGAGGGAGCTAGCTGAGACCACAAAGATGTCATATGGCAGTGTGTTCAATATCATACATGGCATTTTGGGTATGAAGAAGCTTTGCGAGCGATGGGTGTCGCGTTCGCTAACAGCAGACCATAATCGAATTCGTGTTACGATTTCCCGGCAGAATATGACAATCTTTACGCGAAATCCAACGGAGTTTTTGCGCCGATTTATAACTATGGCTGAAACATGGATACATTTCTACACCCCCCATGCAACAATCTAAACAATGGGGTTCTCCTGGTGAAAGTGCTCCGAAGCGTCCAAAAACGCAACAATGGACGGAAAAGGTTATGGCCTCCGTATTTTGGGATGCACATGGAATAATATTCATTGATTACCTTGAAAAAGTAAAACCATAACTGGCGCATATTATTCATCATTATTGGATCGTTTGAAAATTAAAATCGCAGAAAAACGATCGCATTTGAAGAAGGAAAAATTTCTCTACCATCACGACAATGCGCCTGCTCATTCTTCGTTAGTTGCGCAAGCAAAATTGTACGAAATCGGGTTCGAATTGGTTCCTCAGCCACCGTGTTCGCCAGACCTGTTTCCAAACTTGAAGAGATGGCTCACCGGCAAACGATTTTACTCAAATGAGGAACTCATCGCTGAATCTGAGGCCTAATTTGGAGAGCTTCCAAAGGACTACTTTCTGAATGGGACAAAAAAGTTAGAAAATCGCTGGACTCGCTGTATCGACTTAGAAGGAATGTATGTTGAAAATTAAAATCAAATTTGGCAAAAAGTTTCACTTATTCCAAACTTTTTGATCCACCTATTATATATAATACAGGAAAAATTAAACAAGCACAAGATACTATAATTATCTTAACTTAGACTATAATAACAAAAAGTATGATAACAACAAACCACAAATACATTTTGACTAAAATGAAAAATCAGTACTATCAATATTAATCTGCAGCAGTTGCTTCAGTGAACAGTTAAATATATCACATTGCGTATTTATTCTGTTATAAGCATTATACGAGTAGATTAGTACAACCAGTGATCGAAACATTAAATTAGTATGAGAAAGTAATTTGCTTAAGAGATAAGGCGAATCAATCCGGTTATGGAGTATTTTGTACAAAAATGAGAGGCTTAAATTGACACATCTAGTCTCTAACGAAGAAACAGAAAAAAAGAACAAATTATTTGGCTGGATATACATTATGTGTTTAGATAATCTTATGTATTAGGAGTGCCGCATGATACTTAGAACGCACCAAAGAGCAGAGCAACTCAGAGGAACAATGCTGGTAAATAATCTTGTGTTACGCATGATACAACCCATAAGTCTGGTTGCAGAGGAGACAGTTTCATTAATATGACAAACAAACGATAGTTGATCATCAAATATTACGCCCAGGTCCCTAATTTTGTTGCTAAATTCTAAGATCACAGCATCAACGGAGTAGTTGAACAACAATGGATTCTTTTTTCATTGTGAAGGTAACTACTTTGTACTTTGCGGCATTCAAACTGAGATTGTTCAGTATGCACCAATCAGATAAGGATTCCAAGTTTGTCTGTAAGTTTTGACAATCGTCAACAGAAGAAATGTTTGCAAAAAGCTTGACATCTTCAGCAAACAGGAGAATTTCACAATTGATCATCGTTGTAATGTTGTTAATAAAAAGTAAAAATAGCAAAGGTCCCAAATAAGACCCCGCGAAACACCCTGATGGAATTGTTTTTCTATCGGAACAAAATCCGTTGTATGAAACATAAAACTTGCGGTCAGTTAAATACGACCGAAATAAGGTTAAAGCCAAAGCTCTCCAACCTTTGCAACATGATTCCGTGATCAATACGATCAAATGCCTTAATATTTTGCACCAGTTGACTCAAATTAGTCAACGTAGATCTGTCTACAAATCCATATTGAAATGGAGTGATGCGATTTGCTACAGCAACTGTTCAAAGATGAATATTATTATTATTATTTGATACAATTTATATCGGTCTATAATTGTTGATATCGGAGATTTCACCATGTTTGAATACCGGACAGTTAGCAAGCTTTGCTGTTGGGAAAGTACTCGTCTTCAAAACTAAATTGAAAATTGTGAAAACGTCTTACTAAAACTCAATATAAATCAGCTCCATAAGCAACGGTTACATCGTCGTGACTCAAGTTGTTAATAGTAATGTCTGTGGTAGACGGGTAAACATTGTTATCGGTAGAAAACACAGATGAGGTTTGTTAAAATATTTCTGCTTATCACGTTGTTTTCCATTTTAACAGTCCTACTATCTTTATATAAACTGTTCAAAGATGACTAAATAATTATTATTATTGTCAAATTCCTGACAAAGCATTTGACAAGTTTATTATGTCAAATAAATTAATTCATTTCCATGAACTGTCATAAAATATTTATCGATCAGTTTTCGTTAAGCTTTTTATTAAACTGTTGTGAAAAGTGCCATATAAAAACAAAAAAATGCCTGTAATAGGCGCTCATAGTATATTGTTGGAATTCACCCTGCGGACCTGTAACGACTTGTATCGTGCAGTACCTTGTAGTGTGCTACTTCCCACATTGCTCACTAGACGGCATGGTGTTGAAATTAGTCAATTGTCGGAGGTATTACACAAATAAGTTGAGAGGTGAAAGGCAATGAAATTAGATCGTGCATTTGGAGCTGCACTGATGAGACCTGGAAGGTCGAAACTACGTGGTTCGCTTCTAATGCTTGATCTAGTTTCATTGCATTAGTCCGCAGGGTGAATTCCAACAATATACCATGAGCCTATTACAGGCATTTTTTTGATTGTTGAAATTGTGTAAAAATGACTTTGTAGAAAAAATATTGTACGATCTAATACGCGTATGCTACACTATTTTATTTACCTTTTATTCACAAAATAAAATGACACTTTTAACACTGATTTGTGTCGTAAATAACTATTGTCCCATTTTGATAGTCTTACTGTCAGAGTATTTCGAATAGCACTCAGTTTGTAGAAATAGCTTTTTGCCAATGTTGAGTATTACATTATCAAAAATTTTTGACAGTTATCGAATTGCAAAAAACTGCAGTTCTAACCTCCATTTTAACCTGTCAGGTTCTGAACAAATTAATTGTATATTGACAGCTTGGTTGCTACATTTAAAAATTTAATGATTTTTATCGAAGAAAAACATTATTATTCTCAGTATTTTTTAATAGGCTTCAATACATTTGTTGCACCTGCTGAGTTCTAAAAGAAATTATTTCTCTGATATTGATAGTTCGTTGCCAAAATTTCTGCCAAAATATTTCTGATAGTAATCAAATTGTAGAAATAATTACTTGCAGATTTGACGAGAATTATAATTACTCAATCAAATTTTTTAATTATATATCTATATCTACAAAAAAAATACTACCGACTTATTAATTTTATTATTAATCGATGAAATTATTTTAGAACAAAATGGAACATAAGTTAATTCTAACGCTGCCTAACTGAGAGTTGAGAGCCTTGATAACTTGAACTCCTATAGCAGACTACACGATCAAATCATCAGAGTAAAGACTATTTTTTAAACAATTTTTTATCATCTTTGCAAATTAGTGGTTCATAGTTTTAAGACCTTTAACATTTGTTCGTATTTCCTCCAACAAGCTTGCTACTATGTTTCACTGTCTTCTATTCTTTGTATATCATAATAACTCCATGTTTGAAATCTTCAATTTTATTAATGTAACTCAAGTTTAGAAGGCTCTTGCTTCGATTTTTTCTTATAGAGAAGAATGTTTAACAAGAAATGTTAAATTTATTGCCATTGGATATTGCCATCAAATGATATGTGAACAATTATTTAAACCAATTGTTTTCAAGTATTTAATCTAAATTTTTCTTACCTTCATCTTTGGTGGTACACCATTCTTCTTTTGTTAATAGCTAAAACCGAAACATGGCTTTCATGATTATCTAGGACCAGTATGCTGCTGTCCCTAGAGAACATGAGGAGATCCCTTTAACATTTCTAAACCGCCTTGCACAACCCTTTCCATCCTTTATCTGAAATGCCAGATTTTCGTTTGACAACTGTTGTCCTGTTGCTCCTGCAGGAAACAATTGTACCTACGCGTATTGTAAATTAAAAATTTGATGCTGAAATTATTGATGAAAATCTCTCCTCTCCTTTATTGTGTAGCCTCGTGAAAACCATCAATACGTTGAAAGCGAATGTTGATCAGGTAATTAGAAAAAGCGAAACACCTCGAAAATGGACCAATTCATTTATCTTCTTATCTTTAAAATACATATATACATATATGTATGTAATTATCAGAACTTTATATTAATCAACCTAAATTGTTCGCACATTATAAAGTTATAGTAGTCATCAAAGTTACATTATAGACGTCAAACCCGGCAAAAAAATCACACCGTATAGATCATTAGTATTCGAATAAATAAAAAAAAAGAGTAAGGTTTGATCGAAGCCACGATTATAAAACGTATAAAAACGTTTGTCGTCACAGAAAAACATCAACATATTTTCATGTGTAATGGCTTACGTTCAAACGGGTATTTACGTAGAAATTAATTTCGGTCAATATTCAAAACAGATTCTCTTAATTAAATATAAACATTCAGGGATAGGTGTATACGTGATTGGATTAGAATCTGATTTAAAACAATTATGGTAATTCGACGTCCATTTAAAATTAAGCCCATTTAATATAAGCGGAAATGAAATTTATAAATATGAGAACGATGTCCATGATAACAATTTGTGTTTTTAAAAATCTGTTTGCTCGTTAAAACCAGTAAATGGTGCTATCTTTTTTTTATATTTATATGCAAAATATATTTTGCTTAATGTACCATATTTTTTATTTTAAATTTCTCGTACGACTATTATTATATTCTGCTTGTATTCCATCATAAAATCGTGAATAAATTTTGATAAAGTTGTTCTAATACCAGTTTCAATATTATCTTCGTAAACAAGCATTTTAGTGGAACCTTGGTTATGTTGAATATATTGAAATATAATTCAATCGTTCTTGAACATTTCTTAAGTAGTTCTCAACTGCAATGATAATAGGACTTCTTCTGCTTATGTCCTCCTACAAAAAAGTCCACACGCAATATTTAGATCGAATTGAAAGCGCGACCCTGCCGGGAAGGAGAAGTTTGGCATCCTTATTAATTAAATGCTATATATTCATTCTCTTGCTCTCTAAAATATGGATCATCCAATCGTGCATACCTAACGAAAATATTGAAATCTATGTTAACGATTTAAGCGTACGTCGTTAAAAAATTCAGGTCAAACGTCATCTGATCTGATAACTCACTTCCTAGTCTGATTTGATTTGATCATTCAAAAACTACGGTAAAGGTGCGTTTATAGTTTTCCTTTCAGCGCAATAATTTGTTACACGCGCTAACAGTAAAATTATGCACAAAATTAATAATGATTCGAGTAAGTGTTGCTAATACTTAATACCTTGTATTGTATTTCAATGAGGTACACAACAAGCAATTATGTTTTGTTTTTTTTTTATTGCAGAATATCTCATCATGGCGTTTGTCGGTATAATTATGTCTTGCCTTGGATACCTCACATACCTCTTCAGCCCTATTGAGCAAATGGTTGACTCGGTAAGTACTTTTAACAGTACCAAATCTTGTGTGAAGTGTTTAAGAGTTTTTTTTTTCTATAGATTAATTGTACCGTATCTCTTGAGATTGTTATTTCTTATTTTTTCTTCTCAAAATATCACTTTACAATCTATGACATAAATTGAAACAAAAAAAATAGAATATGCTTTCATAGATTATGCAATTCTCTATTTACTTTGACACTTTTTTGTCTTAATAGCAGCATTAAATATTAACTTTAAAACTGGTTATTGTTGAAAGAAACGCGTACAAGAGCGATTTATCCGACAAGCAAAACCTGTACCTAGATTTTATAAAAATTTTTGGTTTAATTTATGTATGTTCTACTTCATCAGTAACCTTTGGCATACAATCCTTTATTTTGGTTCTCTTTTAAATACTAACTTTGGTGTCCTATTATTGTCGATTCGTCATTGTCAATTTTATTAGTTTCTGAACTATTTCGTATTTCCTGTTTCCTTGAATTCATTACAGTTGGTTGAAACTTCCTACAGCTTTTTTTATGTCATAACGAATCTTGCCTGTTTGTAAGAATTAATGGTGTTAGAAATGGTGATCAGAGGTGGAAATTCAATCATGTTCAGAAGTTGTTAATTGTCCTCAATTCTCGAACGAGATGGAGGTTTATCTGAGTCCCAGCTTTCCGAAATCCTAGACGAGAGGGTCCTTCGACTGTTAAGCTCTTTACAGACTACCTCGCATAGTCACTCAACATTCAGATTTTAAAATTTCTGTGGATATATTTATTCAATACCTAGTTCTCATCAATAGCCAGTTTTAGAAAACAGATTTTTGACTTAAGTTTGAGTATACAAAACCTCAATCGAGTAACGAAACTAAAATCGACCTTCCACGCAGAAACCTAACAGCAACATCAGAAAAATGCTGTCTGAACATCAGGCGCATATCAAGCAAAGAATATGTGCTCTCCAAATAACTCTCTTACTACCAATCAAGATCGAAGCGAATGCGAGACCATTCACAAATATCGTCAAGAAGTCTGCAAATGAGGGCGTTACCATCGTTATTTGAAGATGTGTATATGTCAGATGTCATGTCATATCACAATTCTTGATCCCAACACAGTATATTGATAGATGTCAAGTTGAAGGCTTGAGCACCAAGATGATAAAGTAGAAAATGTCATTGACGAGTCAAAGATGATAAAACAGATAGAAAATGTCATCGTGGATGACCAGCTTCAAACGACCGAAATTTGAAAAGCTGAAAAAATAAAGTCTAACTGGAGATAATTGCTTCGGTAATCGTAGAGAGATTTTTCCGATACTAACACGTTTCCAAACATCGAGAAAAGTTCTGCGATTCTGCATAACAGTCAAGATCGTAATAGTAGGTAATATCGAGAGCATTGTAAGGCAAACACTTAAGAGCCATCAAGTCCATGGGGCCTTGATAACGCCGAGGTTATTAAGAATGAAGTTAGCCATCAGCATCGCCGAAACCACACGCAAGACGTTCAGCAAACGCTGAAGCTTTATTCTTACTTGAGTAAGTAAGACCATGATGGCTTTGAAATGGGTCGTTCTCATTTCGTTCACTACGCTTCTCCAAAGTCTTGGTAAGACACCAAAGCTACATATTACTGAACACAGTCGCTGAAATAGACAGCAATTCCAAAAAATCTTTGTAATTTGGAAAGTCCATGTTTATATCAATTCATTTTACAAGAAGAATGTAAACAATAAATCATAAATTATCGTCTTCAAATAGAATACTAATTAACTATAATACTGCAAAACAATCTAACAGGAACTGCTGATTTATTAAAAACATGTTACTAGTTAGCACCTATTCGCGGTAACAAAAAATGCTTATGGAATTAACTGTTATTGTTTAAAACACAAGTGAAAATTTTTCCTGTTATCACGTTAATTTGTATGTCCTTGTACAGTTATATTAAATAGCGTTAAAATAATAATAAATTTTGAGCTAATATTTGATGTTCGTTTGTTGTCATTATTTATCTGCGGTAATTACCATTACATTCAGAAATAAATAGCTAGATTTTACTTTAAATTTTTGAATGTAATTACGAAAACGTTTGCCAAATATGTACTTTGGGTGCGGTGTATTCAATAATGCAAAAAATATATCTATAATAGTTTGAAATGGACAAATAGATCTTGTAGACGTGAAAAAAAAAACGGATGACCTTACTAACGCAAAAAAATAACTAGGCTGGCCTTATAAATCCGACCAAATCGCGGGTGCCAATAATTCTTGTTGATGACGTGATGCTGCTGACTAGAACTTGTCGACATCGAAAGGCAATAAATGCTCACAAAAAAAATTGCGGACTATAACCAAGATATTATACAGCAATAAGGAAAAAAATATTAATTGAGCATCCTAGTTCGATAAATTGGCTCTTCTTTGGAACATATTGAAGATAATAAGTGACAGCGACCTCAAACTTTTCTGAAAAATTTGTGTCTCAAAAAAACTGTGATGATACAACCATTGCTTATTTAATAATATACAAAGAGAAGAAAATAGAACTTATAATTGTCCTGGTATAAGTATGTTAAAGGCAAGATAAAAAATGTATTTATACATGCAAAACAGTTTGTGTAAAGATTTAAAGAGTTTATGACTGGATACATTTACTAAAATTAACACCGAATCAACATAATATTACAAGTTCGTTTTAACCTAACATCAAATAATCGATACAAAAAGTAATGCCTGCTCACTTATTGCGCAATAGTTTCTTGAATATGGTATGCTAATTTCACTGGATATATAAAACTCAGAATGATGAGGAATTATGTACAAAACGTTACTCAGAACCTCATTCATACATTATGGCGATTGAATTAAGTAACAGTTTACAAAGTTAAGTTCCTTTTGACTAGACTCTGCCAACGATAGTAAGAGTACTCATTAGAACTGAACACAAAGCACAATCGCCCATATACATACATATGTATATACAAAGAAGCCAACCCAACTTGATCAATAGAAAATACATACTTAAGTTAAAAAAATAATACCACTTAGCCAATAGAGCATCAACACGATTCTGTTTTCAATCTGTCATCAGCCTGTTATATAATAAATTCGTACTAATCATACACGACCACAGTTCAAGAACTGCTGCAAACGAATTTTTTGTTAAGGTACCAAAAATTGTACTTCCTAATTAGAAATTGTATTTACCACGAACCACAATCACAACAGCACTATTAAATCCATAAGTTCCACAGCATTAAGCGTTATTGCAAGAACATCATGATGAATAAACACTGTACTACCCCACCCTCTCCTCACCTCAGAAAAACTTGACTTCTCAATACTGAAGAGTTAAAGAGGAATATTTCTTCATTTTTCTGATATAGTTTTGCCCTTATAACAGCTATATTTAAAGCATTTTTTTGCTAGTCTATGTTTTTTTTGGTTTTCTTTAATGTTATAATGCCTAGTAACCTCAAGAATGAGTCCTAAACTGAACTCGTCTCTATGACAAATGGGTTGCATTAGTTATAATGACAGTACATTGTACCAGATTACAGGATGAGCCCTCATCTGCATCCATCATAACCACATCTGTTTGCAAATTTTGATCTACTTGTATACTGCTTTCCAGAAGCTTCTTCTAGAGATTCTTCTAGAGACTCGTCATTAAATCTTCATTCTCTCGTGAGATAAGAGATCATAATTTTCTATAACATTTAAGTCGGGCCAAAAATTAATACAGCCTTAAGATTGTCTTCTACATAATTAGGTACTGGTATTGCGATATATGTTGATGAATTATCTTCTGGTTATATGAATACTTCTGACGAGCAATATACATATTACCAAACCAGATCTTTGCTCCACAACCATCCAGTCCGTTCTTCCTATTTGAAGTAACAACTTTAAAAGGATTGGTGGTAGACCAATTAGGAAACAAACCAAGAAGACCATAAAAAAAACTTCTGAACAATTTAAAATTGTTCTTCCCCCAAAAGAAATCAATCTTGTAATATAAGCAATTAAACTTTTGAAATTTTTATCCAATAAATTGATAATGTGTAAGATTAATATCATTCGAATTTGGCCTTCAGTTTTTTCAAAAAGAAATGTCGGCACAACAAACAGTGACTTCTTTTAAAGGACTAAAAATTAAGATATTTTATTAAGTAAACTATTCGAACAGAAATGAACCTCATTCATAAAAAAGTTATTTTTAGTCCGAAAATTAATCCACAACCGAGACATAATTGGAAGAGTGTTAGTTGATATAGGTGTCACGCCAAATTCTAAAATAAAAATGAAAATGAATCAATGCAAAAAACTCCAATTTATGGGATATAAATATAATCTTAATTACACACAGTTACACAGTTACAGTTACTTCATCATGATCACATACTATATAATTTAGCTGTAACTTAAGTCAGAATCCATACCACTAAATTTATTTTTAGTAATCAATTGGAAAAGTCGACAAACAACATTCTTGATAGGATTAACTTACGTCCAGACATAATTAGTTTGTTTGTTTTATCCCAATAAAGAATCTGCGAATAATTAATTTTCAAAAGTGAAGTAGGTAGTAGTATTGACGTATAAACTTATATATCCTAATACCAGTTTTTTTTAAGGACGTGCTAGATTTCGCCGGTATAACTCGTTCTAATGCATACATAACAAAAACTTCACACTTTTATTAAAGATAACGGTATTAGGGCTGATTGTATTCTTAGAAACCACATTAACTTATTATTTTGTCCGTTGTATTTTGAAGAGTTGGTAGGTTATTAACATTAATTTGATGATGTTTTTATAGAATTTTATAGCATGAATTGTCTAGGCAAAAACTGATATTAGTTCTAATGTAAATGTACACGTTGGGTTGTACTTCGAAATATTTACTGTTATTGTTTGAAATTTTAATTAATTTAATTAATTAGCTGTGGCTTGCGCTGTTGCATCAAGAAACAAATTAGCTTGGAAATTTGCACAAAATTATCATGAAATATAACAAAAAATAAACTGCCTAACTAGTCTTTTGTAAAGATTTTCTAAACCTTCCATTTTGACATTCTAAACAACTTTAATTTAATTATAGGTCAATTTATTTTAAAATTCAAAAGAAAAGTAAGGTATTTATATACTAATAAACCTAAACCTAAATAACATAAAATCATATTGATAAACATGATCTAACTATCGATTAAATTTTTCACATCTGTTAATTAGCATACATGTTAATATCATGTATTATTAAGTAACACTTTATAATGCATCTCTAATTTGTCCTAGTTTATTAAATATGATATTACAAAATTAACACCGAATAAACTAATATGTTCAATCGCTCGCATCAGCTCCAAGGTTGTAGTTTTATAACATTGACGAGTTGATGGAAAGAAAATTACAGACTGCAAAGCAATCATTAAATTTTATCACAAAATAAACAAGTTCTGATATGAATCTGAAAAGATTATTCGTCCCTGTCATATTAATACGCGAAAATATATGATTGCTTTAATTTGACTTTTTTTTCAAAGATAATGAATTCAAGAATAATTCTTTACTCAAGATTGTGGCGCTCTCTATTTCGCCTATCCATCAAGCTTTCTTTTCAATACAATTTTGGTCATTCGAAAGTAGATAAATACTTCCATTCATTATTTAATTTATGAATATTGGTTTTTTATAAAAGTCGGATTACTTTGCAATAATTACACTCTTCATTAAATAGCTAAAAAGCAAATAAACTCTAATAAATCAACAAGACCTCAACTAGTTTAGCTATATAACCACTTCTTCGAGATTTGTTGCACATTGTTCCAGAATTTTGAAAAAATCATTAAAAACTAGTCGTTCCAAATTATTCCAAGATCTTCAAATGAAAACTTGCGTAGCTCAAACAAAGTGATCAAACAAAAAAAATGTTTGTCAGCCCCTCATTTTTTTTAAAAATTAAAATTTTGAAGGATGTTGTGGGCATTGGCTAATTCTTATAAACTATATACCTTACATATTGTTGGGCTTCAACATTTTTGGAACAGGATATAACCGAGAATAATTTAAAACAACTCTCGAAAGTAGCAGTAGGCGAAAACTTTGAATCAATGTTCAAAACAACCTAAAACAGCTTATGGAATTACAATTGTCAAAGGAGGGAGGGGGATATAAAGCAAATTACATATGTTTAAAAAGGAAATCAATCCCCAACCGGTCACGAAACAAATTCTTATCCATACGTTGACTTCACTAGATTGTTCTAATTATAAAATGGTTCAAAATATTCTGGGCTTAACTAATAGATGTCGTTATTATGAATCATCATTGTTTTTTATTCTTCCAACAAAATTTTTACAATTTTCTTTTTTTAATTACAGATGACTACGTTACGACCTGGTCATTTCATCTACAGCTTTTGGGCAGAACCTCCTTTAGAAATCCTCGTCAAAGTATATATATTTAATGTTACTAACAGTAATGAATTTCTTGCCGGTACCGAAAAACTCAAAGTTGAGGAAATAGGACCTTACGTATACCAGTAAGTAAGGCTGAAAGATATTTAAAATGCAATCTACAGTTATGTTTTCTTTTTTTTTGTTTCAACAGAGAAATACTAACAAACACCGACGCTGTTTTCGACGATAATAATACCCTGACGTTTACTCCAACGCGAAACTATAAATTCAGACAAGACTTGTCAGTTGGAACTGAAGAAGATAACATGTTGGTTCCAAACGTTCCTCTATTGGTAAGCATTAAATTGAATTAATTTTTGAAGAATTAGACTATTGTTGACATTAATATAATTGTACTTAATGTAATGTTTTGTCCTAACAGGGTGTTGGATCCTATATAACTACAGCGAGCAGTTTTATTAAGATGGCTTTCAATGCTAGAACCATGTTTACAGAACAGGAATTTCGCTCACTTACCGTACATCAATATTTATGGGGTTACAGTGATAGCCTAATTAGTTTAGGTCCCTTCCTGAATATGAAGCTTGATTTTGAGAAGTTCGGTCTTCTAGATAGAGTAAGTTTAATTAAATATTCGCTATTTTTTACCCCTTTTTTGACTCACCCTATATATTTGGTCAACTGTCAAAATGTTACATTACTCATTAATAGTGCATGTGGTTTTATCTAATTTAATTTTTTCTCTTCTATTACAGTTAACCGCACGAGAGAAAAACATCTCAGTGAAGGTAACATTGGATAAAACTATAGACCAATTTGGAAACACCATGCTGCCGTATTCTATCCTTACATATAACGGATCACCTGGTTTAAAAATGTGGAATTATACTGACGTAGAAGGGGACGAAACGCCTAACGGTAATACGAAATGTAACACGATCGAAGGTACCTTTGAAGCAGGCTTATTTCCTAAATACATACCCGTAAACGAAAGCATAAGATTGTACCGAAGGGCGTTCTGTAGACCCGTCACATTTAACTTCGAAAATAAAACTGTTACCAAAGATGGTTATGACGTATATCGATTCAGAACTGACAAGAATTTCATGGCATCCGGAGACAATTATCCTAGCAATAAATGTTATTGCACCAAAGGTAAATGTCTACCGGATGGATTTTCTAATTTATCCCGTGCTACTACAATATACCGATAGTTATATCACAACCGCATTTTTATAATGCCGACGAAGAGATAGCGCAACAAATCGAAGGGATGTCCCCGAATATGGAACTACATGATAGTACCGCAGATGTAAATCCTGCCCTTGGAATTCCTTTAGAAGCTCAACTAAGGATACAAGTCAACTTACACATTGCAGAAAATAGTTTGTATAAAGTAAAGGCATTCAGTAATATGATGGTGCCTCTGATATGGTTAGAAATGACAGTTCTACCACCTTCTTCTCATGTTAAATTCCTCCTAAATATTGTCTTATATGTTATGCCAATATTCCAAACTGTACTTATGTGGGTATTAGGTTTATTAGGGATATCAATGATTGCAGCGGCTGCCCTTATTATCTTCTACTTCCCTCCGGAAAGGAGGTTAGAAGATCCTTATGGTCACAGGATAGGTTACAGTCCAATTCTAATCCTGCCATTATCATCGCGACTTAAAGATATGCGAATTAGCTAGTGATGTCTTTTTTTTTTGTTTTGTATTGTTTTTATTTTTAAGAAACTAGAAGAGACTGATTATTAAATTATTTATATTATATATAAAAAAACCTGTGTAAATAGTAGACTATAGAATACGTAGGTAGACTAATTTTTATTTAACGGTATGATTTTGCTTTGGTTTGATACATCTATTTTTTTTTCTATAATAAATTTGTTATATTTACAAAATATGTACAGTTTCATTTATATTTGATTCCTCCCTCCAAATCTAGCCTTTCATTTTGGACTTTATCCATGGTAAGTAGTAAGACATTCTGGTATAGACGTCAGGGAATCCAGGTTTAGCACATCCTGAACCGAATGAAGTTATACCAGCAAGGAACCATTTACCATCACGTCTGGCACACTGTAACGGTCCTCCAGAGTCACCCTGTAAACAAACTTTATCTAAGACAACTTTTAAATTTAAAATTACATTAATTAAGAAGCCGTTTTTCAAATATTTGGTAAGGTGGACGATTAACAGGGAATGCTGTGATACCACCTGTGAAATATACAATAGACCTACAAGGCCTCAATACTTGGTCGTAAATTTCAATTTGAAATGTAAGACAGGTAATACAAGCTAGAATTTATTGCCCACCTTCATGAATTAAATGTTAAAAACGCCTTGAAGTACAATAACAATAATATACCATGTCGAAATATTTGTTAACACAGCGATATGTACACGAAAGAAAAACAATTAACGCTAGTAATAAATACTATATATAAAGCCAGTGTCAAGGTAATAAGAGTTTTAAATAAAGAAGCAGACAAATTATATATATACAGTGTGTATGGCAGGGTGGAGTGGAGAGAAAAATAAAAAAAATTAATGGAGAATGTTTTTTTGAACAAATTGAAAGCTCAGGGTGTCTAGAAACAATAGCAGAAAAATTAAACAAAAAAAAAGCAAAAGAATTTTAAAGTAACTGTAACCCATAAAAATAAAAGTACCTTAGCTATATACTGGGTGTTAAAAAATAAAGATAGTCGGTAGAAACAAAGTTATGGATATGGTTGTACTACTCGATAGCAACATTTTTTATAATAACTTCGAAATGGTTTATTCAAATTAAGTAAAATTAATGGTGAAGGGGGGTGGGATGAGGTAGATATGGGTGGTGACAAATCTAATAAAAACAAAAGACAATAATGTGTCAAAAAAAGGACCCATGATCATACATTCAGCAGTAAGCATTTTTTTATTGAGGAGACCAGATTTTTTCTTTTTTTGGACCGTAAAGGCAAATTCGGCCATAGGGGAGGCCTATTGTGTCTCCGTGCTGTTTTACTCCTCTTAGCCAGGTTGCACTCGGACAAAGAAGTCCGCAACCTGGTCGAGAGTTAGTTTTCTTAGTCCGGGATCGTCCAGACGTCCGACCCCGAAATAACTCCGCCTCTCCCTGTCCACTTTCGAGCAGTGGGCAAGAAGGTGGATTGGAGTTTCCTCCGCATTCCCACCGTTTCTACACAGAGAGTTTACTATGCCCATGCGATGCAGAAGATTCCTGTAAGTAACCTCAGCCTGACCCTGCTCATAGAGACTGCCTTGCGCAGTTTTTTCTCATACGGGCGAATCCCGAGAGTTTTACAGTGTCTCATGCCGGCAAGGGCATTCCAGTGGGAGCAATGCCTAGCAGCGAGTTCAGATCTGACAAAGGCTTTGATGCTGCCATAGGAGTTCCCACATGTGGGTTCTGGACCCACAAAAGGTCCCTCACTGGCGCCTCTAGCTAATTTGTCAGCCATTTCATTACCTCTGATTCCAGAATGGCCTGGCACCCATCTCAGAGTTCTTCCGCCAGTTTTACGAGAGTCTTATGGCAGTGTAGCACTACCTCGGAGTCAAATCTGACAGCCTGTAGTGCTCTGAGAGCATCTTGACTGTCAGAAAGGATTTCCACTGCTCCATTAATCTGCGGGAAGTTTAATATGCCTTCCGCGCAGGTCTGGATTGCGATTTACTTTATTTAGACCAGATTTACTCGAGATGGAATTTTTAATTGCGCTGATGAACACCGTGACACAATTATTGAAATTAGATCTCTAAGTACATATTTATCGCTGAGAAACTCGCATTTAATTTGAAAAATATGGTACATACGATTGTGCTATTTCCTAATTCTCACTTTCTATCGCAAATACCTGACTAAAACGTTTGGAGAAAGATAAATGAGATGAGGTAAACCGATTCAGTATGCTCTCCCCATAGATATTCCGACTTGAACATGTTAAGCAGCTTTGAGTATAAGTTTTCACGACCGTTGACCAGTCTTTAGAAAGCTTCAAAAGAAGCTGGGAGCATGACGAGCAAAATGTCAAGTGAAAATGTATCTACATATATGTCAACACCCAAAAGACTGATACATGTTAAACTTTCTCTGTAAGGCTCCCTAAGACATTTTTTTATACTAAAATCGTTAATAACATCAAACATTTGGAACTGACTGTATATCTTGGACATATAGAGATAACATGACAGATGAGATGCCAGTAGTGTTCTTTTTATCTTATTGATCACAGTTTGATACTATGGCTGAATAATGAGGGCTTTATCTTCAGTACACAGTTCTTCTACATCAAGATATTTAGTCGCATCATCCAACACGAAAACTTATTGCTAATTTTTTTATATAGTTTCCAATATGATTGGATTCATAGCCTGACAAATAAATACCATATCTGGAGATAAACACATGGTACTGCTTGAGTACATTTATAATTTTAATTTTTAAAGTAAAGATGGCATCGATAAATTAAGAATGTCGAGTAACCAAATGTGGAATTATGGTATTGACATTAATAGAATATGAAATATGACTGTTACTGAAGATGTTCCTTTGCGCAAAACATTTTTAACATTTCCAAGTTGAATTGTTCTAAAAAGTGAACAGCAGGAGAAAAGTCGGTGAAAGCACAGTGTCAAGACTATTAGCTTAGATTTTATATGGTTTGTATCTAAATCAAATTTTTAGGTAAATGGACGATAGTTGGTTTTCATGTCACTGTGATTCAAAAACTAATAAATAATGAGTCATGCAAAGCAAAGTACTTCCATTGTGCTGTTTTTTGCATATTATTGCTGAGCACTAAACACTTCAACGCACAAAAGACCACAAAACTTTTTACTAGAAACCGATAGGTTTGGACAGCAACGCTGTCATTAGCAAGGCTACAATAAAACAAGTTTTACTTCTGCACCAAGAGATTCAGCGAAGAACTTCATATTATTGCTATTTACTTTGCAAAGCTGGAGTTTATATGCATGCAGATCCAACGATTTGGACATTAATTCGGAAAATGGTCACAGTTACAAACTCGCTCATGAAATAAAAGATTACAGATAAAACGTTTCACGACAGTTTGCTACCATATTTGATATAGCTAAACAAATTTGCAAATAACTTAACACTGAATAACAGGTCATAGATCTAACCATACATAAAACTCTAAAAGAGACATTTTCCAAAACTCACAAGTAATCTTTTTTTTCTTTTACCACTACTTCCCAAATCAGTAAAGGGCCTCACTAGAAGCATTTCTCCGAGTTGTAGATTTTAGATTTATATTTAGATTTAAACGAAACGACCTATTGATCTATTGTGCCCCATTGCATGAGCTGTAAGCTGCTAGAGCATGCCCGCTCTTAAAACTCCCCATCCAGTCTAAGAGCTTTAATAAACTGCAGTAGCCGTGATGGTTTCAGATCAGGAATTTCCTCTTCGTCCATGACGTCTTTACCGAGATAATTTGCTCGAGTTCCGGATTTTCATCCTCTGCCCCACAGAACCTGCAGTCGCTATTCTGTTTTAGATCTATCCTTGTCATATGTCCCCCAAGGTGGCAATGCCCTGTAACAAAACCTGTGAGGATGCGTAGTCTATTCCTGCTTAATTCTAGCAAAGTTCTTCCTCTGTACTTGTTGTAGTTTCCAAGGAATATCTTGGAGTGTCTCAGACCAGGCAGATTCTCCCAGAGCCTCTCTTCTCTATCTCATAGTTGTAAGAGACGTTGAAAAATTGTATGGCAATGTTTTGTAGCTGATTGTTATTTTGATCTTCTTTGAAAGAGACGTGTTTCAGCTTTAGTGTGCGAGGATTTTGTTTGGAAAAACTCCCCATATTGCACTAAATAATCCTTTAAAACGTTAAAAAAAATTACTCAAACTTAGTTCAGAGTAAAAATGCACAGTTCTAAGAGTAATATATAGTAATATACAGGGTGCCCCGATTTCGTAGGGACAACATGGGTAACTTTTTTATTTGAAGACGTAGAAAATTTTGAATCCACACTTTTTTGCTAATTTAACCGTTTCTCTATGTCTGCAAATAAAAAAGTTACCCATGTTGTCCCTACGAAATCCGGGCACCCTGTATAGGGAAGTAACAATTGTCAAAAATAAATATGTCTCCAAATAATCTCCAGAAACCTGAAGAATATGCAAACATTTTTGAAAAACTCTAATATATGTTTAAGAAACGTTACTCAAGCTTCTACTGAAAACAATGTTGCAACAAGACAATTTCAATCAATGATAGAATAGTTTTGAAAATGATGTGATATGTCAAATAAAGTGTATTATAAACAAAGTTAAAATACATTGAAAGAGTGTAGTACTACGATGATGATACTACAACGAATGTATAATTAGGATTAAAAGCATATAATTTAAACCAAACAAATAAAACGCACAATGCATAAAATAGATTTATGCGTTATGTTTGATATTACGCTATTTTCATTATAAATTATGTTGTTGTATCACTTGTAATTCTTTCCTTTTAATTTGATTTAATGACACGTACCGCGTTCATTCGGATTATTACGTATGCAAATTAATACAACACGTGTACGTTTTACAAGCGTCTTTTCAAATTAAATTAAAAATGATTAGGTACAATATAACTTGCGGTTTTTTTAATGCGTTATCGATGTTTAATAAATTTTAATTTCACTTTCAGTGAGAGAGTATCGCCATTTCATTTGCATAAATATTATAATAACAGCCTTTATTGCTAGTAATTTACAAAACTGATTGAACTAATTCAGAAAACATATATAAAAGCAAAGACAAAACAGTTAAAAACGGTTGAATATTTGTAAGAATGTAGATTTATTAGTTCCCACATAAAATATGACACACAATTTATTTATATGACATTTCATATAATAATATGCCTACTACAGATACTAACAAATTATGTTCGTACTGACACTCACTCCCCCTTGAACATACATACATTTGTTGAATTTAGTAAACCCATATTCTTCGTGCACACTGCAAACTTTTGCATGAACAACGGCTTCGTCAAGGAGTCCGCAGTCATGTCTTCTGTGGAAACATGCTCAATTAAAATTTCTCCGCTTTCAATTTTTTCACGCAAAAAGTGGTGATGAATATCAATATGTTTTGTTCTCTGTGTATATTCATTAGTTGATGCTAAATCAATTGCACTTTTGTTATCGCAATATATGGTGGTCGGCTGAGAGGATACGTTTGGATCGATTTCTTGTGCTAACATTCTTAGCCATAGTACCTCTTGACAGGTTGTAGACAGTGCCATATATTCTGCCTCCGTATTGGATAAGGCGACAGTTTTCTGCTTCTTACTCGATGATGATACAGCACCATTTTGGAATATAAGTATATTCCCCGTAATAGAATGCCTATCATCCGAGTCGAATATTCTCTTCACTGCAGTCTAATGCCTTCTTTCTGGATTTTTGCAAAATCTACTGAGCATACACGTTGCGTAAGAGATATCAGGCCTCGTGGTTTGACATAAAAATAGAAGACTACCTATAGCTTCTTGATAGGGAATATTTCTCATTTCTTCAATTCCCACGTCTTCTTTAGATTCCACATTTTTTCCGAACCTTACATTTGGATCTGCAGGTGTAGATACCGGTTTACAATCAATTTAGCTGAAATTATCCACAACTTTCTAGCCAGAAGTTTCTATATATTATGTGCCGCACAAGTAGATAACGACATAGACTAATATCTGTCATGTGTCATATAGAATTTTTAGAAACGTAATGCATGTCGTGCGTTTAATTTACAGGTTTTTAAAACAATATTTAGTTAAAATTAATTAAAATACATTAAGCGATAATTTTATCTCATCGGTAAAAAAATTGCGCCATTTTATTGAGCAGCTGACCGGACTCGAGAAGAAAAACAAAAATAATCTGTGGATGGGGTTTTTTTGCCATAACTCGATAGCCGAAGGGTGTGCCAAAATTCTGATGACTGAGTAGGATACACAGTACCATTGCCAATCTTATTGCGCTAGTAGATTCATTTGGTAGCTGACCAGAGCGGAGAGAAATACAAAAATAATCTGTGGATGGGGGTTTTTTAGCCATAACTCGATAGCCGAAGGGTGTGCCAAAATTCTGATGACTGAGTAGGAAACACAGTACCATTGCCAATCTTATTGCTCGCCTTGTTAGGGAAAATTCATTTGGACCAAAAAATTCAGGCTTACCATTTTGTGTTGAACACAATGATGGGAGTCAAGGAATAATGTACTGGATGGTCAAACTCTAATTTATTGTTATTTCTAATTACTAAAGTATCTAGAAAGGGTAGCTGACCGTTTTCGTCTCTTTCACAAATGAACTTTATGGTTTGAACTGATTATTTAATCTATTGAGAAAATCGTCAATATTACATTTTTTATTGAAATATAGAAAATATCATTTACCTCAAGCAAACCCAGGAAAGTATTCGCTCTCAGATTCTAAGTCCTTTTCAAAAATGAAAATTTGGAGGGCGGGAGTTACCCATTGCCGTTCCTTCCAGCTGTTCATAAAAACTCCCGTTGAATTGAAAAATGTTCTGTTTCATGACAGATGTCAGTTAGGAGAATATTCCTGGACACATTGTTGACTCAAACTTTTTGACGCAACAAGTCCTAGATTCAGGTGTCTGGAATCTGTACACTAGAAAGCGGAGAACTAACATCAAATGAAATCAATATTTCACCCTCCAGCAACTGAATATTTTGAATTTCTTTAATAAATTCTCGATAGCAAAACTAGGTTGCTGTATTGGCAAACTATTAAATTCATTGGTCAGATTGGAAATCTTATAAGTGTGCGTCAATTGCCGAAACAATTGGCCTTAACTTGCCAGGTTTGTGAATTTTAGGTAAACAATATAATTTAGGGACCAGGATTGAACAAGCTTACGTCTAACATGAGTAACAAAGTTGTTACAAGTTTTAAAAAGATGACGTCTCTAAATTTTGTAAGGATTTTTTGAAATTGCCTCATGGGCATATCTACAGGTCATTAACCCGATTAGTAGTCCTTTTATCTAAAATAACAACCTTGTTCCCTTTGTCAGCTTTCAAATAAAAACACACTTTTTTCGCAAAGTTTTAATGATTTTAATGTTTTCATTTCTGTTGTGACCCTAGGATTTCACGCTTCCCTTAATCACTAAAGGTTTGAGTAAAATCTTCAAAGAGCTAGATCTCAGAATAGTTTACAGTTCTGGGACTAGTTTACGAAGTCTCATCGGTAACCCTAAAGATAAAATACAACCTCTAGAAAACTCAGGTATTTACGAAATCAATTGTAAAGATTGTAATCAAAAATATATTGGGCAAACCAGGAGAGCAGTCTCAACTAGATTCAAAGAGCATATGGCTCATCTTAGATTTAATAGAATTGAGAAATCGAGCGTTGCCCAACACATTTTTGAAACAGATCACAACATCGATCATACGAATGTTAAATTAATTAGACAAATAAACAATTGTAAGTTTCTAAATGTTTTCGAAAGTTTAGAAATATATAAAAATAAGTCATGTGTAATGAACTGTGACAAAGGACCTATACCGTATTCGTCATTGTTTTCGTTAATCGGAAATTAATGATGCGTATCTGAATTGACCGTGCATAACATTTAGGTTACCTGTTTTTGTAGATTTTATTTTAATTTAGTTTTATTATCGCCTTGATAATGACAGCATTGCTGTTGAAACGCGTCGGTGTTTTCGTTAAAACTTGTTTGGTGTTCAGTGGGTTAAAGTGTTTAGTGTACTACAGATACTAACAAATTATATTCGTACTAACAAAAACAACAGATTGATATAGGTTGACATACATATCACTAATAGCAGCTTAAGACGAAACCTAAAGAGAGGAGCATTCAAAATGTTCAAGAAGCTATCCAGATTGTTATACCTGAAATAAATATTGTAAGAGAACGAAATTTGTCCACTGTTGAAACCACAGCATGTCTAAAAATCGTATGAAAAGATGAAATAGATGTTGCAACTCTTTAAAAACTTTTAGCTTAGATCTGCCTTCAATAGATTGAGGTTTAGATCGTATTGGGTCGAAGTGGTATGAAGGTTGTTGAGATCAGAGTCTATTTGCTCCACTTACTTACTAAGACAAATATTGGCACATCTATACGAGTATATTTTTTATGTAAAGTAATTTAATGTGTGGGATGACCGAGACATTGAATAAATATAATTCTGCTTAAATGTCACTCCTATTTTTGCGATTTACCTCAATATATATTAAATTGAAAACTAATTATTTCCATTAACACTTTGTAAGGACAAGTTGTTAAAGTGAATCATACGTATTACCAAATACATAGAAACAGACCTTGTGTTAACCACTTTCATTTAATACTACATACAGTATGTGCTAATCTACTGTTTGTTGGTTCTATTACACATTTATGAATGAAAGTTAGTGTTAGTATTTTTATAGCAAACTGGGATACTTCAGGATTACATTTTAAGACCGATATTGTATTCATTACTTACCACACAAGTTCCACTCGAACCATCAACATGTCCAGCACATAAATGACCATTACGAATTGGTACGGCATGTCCGTATTTCTTCTTACACAATCCATTATCGTGTACGGGTATTCTTACTTCCAATAATTTCCCTGCCAGTTTTCCATCTTCTTTATCTCGTCCCCAACCAGTTGCAATACAGAGATCAGTCTCGTTATAAGCCAATCTTCGAGCTGGTAAACATACAGCCCGAATTGGACTACCGTTCAATTTAACTGGACGTGATAGTTTCATTAATGCTGTAACACTCGATATAAACAACTGAAAATCTACAAGAGGTGCAAATTTTAAGCATTCTTACCTATATCGTGTTGAAAATTGTGGAAACGCTCGTGTAATATGACTTTTTCTATTGGAATACGTTGTTCAGTCTCTTCTTCCGTTTCCTGGTCCCACTCTCCTAGTACTGCTGTCCATAATGCAGCCAATGGTAAGTTAAATAAGTCGCTAGGATTTAGAAAAATAATATATATTTAATTATATTAATAGAAGTTTTAAAAAAAATATATCGAAGCAATTTACAAACATAATATCTTAATTATCAACTGAAATATAAGATGGAGTCATTATAAAAGTCCAGCAGTAATAAAAATGAAATAAAAGTGAATTAAGTTGTCGGACAAGAACATTACATTCACGTAGTGTTTGTACTTTAACGGAAAACCAGACTTCTCGTGAACGTGATTGTTTAAAAGTGAAATGAAATTTTATTTTCTAAGTTACACGTAATTTGAGGACATTTTATATTCGTAATTGGAAGCTTTGCAGGAGAAACAATTAGAGAATCAAGCGATTAACTTGTTAGAAAGGAAAAAAAAGAATGCAGCGAAATGTAACGACATCCGGATTTTACTTTTAAATTTAATTACGCTTAATTTAAATGAAAATATTCTGTTTCTCAGACGGAGCGAGTATTAAAAGAAATTGTCACACGTGAACGCATATTGCTTGATTAATTAATTAAGTTTTTGTATGAAAGTATGACTATTTTCATACAAAAAAAAATTATTCAAAAAAATTGCTTGTCGTGGTAAATAACCATATTTTCGCAATTTTAACTTTAAAACAGCAAATTACTTCGTTATTAAACCTAATTATTGCGTAATTATATAATTATTATGTAATATTGCAGCCACAACGTTCTATATAATAGTCTCTAACTCTTGATCATTATTTTAGTTATACACAGATAATTCTGATCAACGGCACTAATTCAGTCAACGAAAACGAAATTTAGTTAGCAACTCAGTATAAAATAACTTTCTTTGGTCGAAACTCATCGAGAACTTTTATCGACATAGCAATCATAAGTTTTTTAATCCCAGATATATTACCACTTCTAGGTCAAATAAGACAGCACTTAATTAAAAATCAATTTATTCCAGAACATAAATTATTATCTTTTCATTTAAATTACTTCTTCGATGGAAGAAATTAACATTTAATATGTGTCAAATACAATTAAAAGATATAACCATGCCTGTCAATTGAAATAGATATATAAAAACAAAGATATCATTGGTATATTAATGTATTTTTTGTTAAGCTCTAAAAATGTTGTTTAAACAAGTAGCTTTTTAGACCAACAGCTTCAGTTTTTCTATCAAGTCGTCCAATACATCTATGATGCTTAGAAAATGACTAGCAACTGAGCGACGTGCTTCTTTTCTTAAACTCTAACCTGTTTCACTTTAGATATGAAAAAATTTTCTGAAAATTCATTGGGATTCTAGTATCAAAAGTGATGGGAGGTTTGAAGCAGAAAACTAAATTTTCCATTATTATTGATTTGAAATACAAAGATCTCAAACCAACAGCTTCAGGAATAAATTCATGAGTAACTGATGCCCTCTCGATAAAGTCCTTCAGCGCATCGATGATGTTTGGAAGATGCCCATCAGCAGCGAGGCAAATTTCATTTTAGGTTTTCATCTCCAAAGTGAAACATGTTGAAGCTCAAGAAAGAAGCAGATTGTCCTGTTGCTTCTTCGTCGCATTATCGATGAAGGACTGGAGCACTTATTAGAGAAAATATCCCAAAAACTTAATTACAAAGCTTTCCCTGATGCTGTTGAGTCTACTAAGGACTAATTTTTGTCTTTCAAATCAATTCTTGTTAATTAATTGTTAATTAAAGTTCTCGAGAGTTTCAACCAAAGAAAACTAGTTTTGTAGTCAAAAGTTTCAAACGTTGGGTATTGTGGTTGCTAACCTTTCAGAATTACACGAGGCAACACTTTTATCTGAAGTAAAACTTGTAGCTACATAATAACTACAATAGGAGAGTTAAAGCAAAGGAGAGATAACAGAAAATGCAATGACGATACTCCTATAGAACTAGAGGACAATTGTTCAGATTAATGTTTTGTCATGTTATGTTACGAGTGTCAATTTAACTGATGTCAAAGATTTAAGAAAAGGGATAAGTTTGCAGTGACACAAAATACACACGACGACAGCAGATAAAAAATATGTAGAAAAAAGAGGAAGACTGAGTGACTGAAAAGATAGAAGTAAAGAAACGTAGAGACAACAAAAAGTAAAAACATGAGAACTTACAAATGTTAAAAAAGTAAAAAAGAAGAAGAAAATTGAACAAGATTGAACAAGCAGAGGTATAAATGAAAAAAAGTACAATAATATTGAAGAACCTTTACAAAAATAATAAAATATAAAGGGATTGAAGTAATTGGTACATTAAGGATAAGGAAAAAGAAATGAGAAGTGTTTAAGCGGAAAGAGTACAAGAGAAATATTCTACAAAAACGTGGATTCACACATTATACAAACACTCAAGTACTTTTGATATTACTAACATTGCAGCATTTTATGTCGTAAGATTTTTTTATCTTTCAACTTGCCAATAGATATCAAAACATACCTAAATCATTAAACTTTTTCAAAAACATTTTTTAAATAGGACTTGAAGACATTTTTTCCAAAAATATGCATAGCAATCATAATCTTTTGCACAATTCCAACAGCGGTTGTTGAAGGGAAACAAGCATTGAGTCAAATGTCTTTAATAAAGAGCTTCCTTCGTACAACCATAACTCAAGAACAGTTGCGCTTTGCTTTCATTTGAACAAGATATTTCAAAGAATCACAGATTGTCTATTTCTAAACAAAAATGGAGATGTTCTAGAAAATGCTAAATTCCCCACTGGAGACATATATAATGAATAATGATTAGATTAAATCTTAAAAAAAAATAATTCACTAAATTCAAGAAAAAGAAAAAAATAATCGAAAAAGTATACACACTGTATCGGTGTTAATAAAATCACTACAAACACATAGTTAATTAAAACAATTACCCATTAAAAGAACAAACCAATCACCACATAAGAATTTATAGGCGCACAACATAATTACCACTCAACTGTGAAAACGATGAAATATCTTTTTAGATCAGCGGTAGTGAAAGTGTTTCAGTGAAAGATGATGTACGGATAGATTTATTAATTGCGAATGTTAGTAAATTACACTTCAACGGATATTTTTTGCATTTAAAGAAAGGTATTTGAGTGAAATATTCCCTGATATCGACTAAAATAAATGTATTTATAACATTGATATACGCATAAACATATTCACTTCAATGACAGTCAGGAGTTTACCATAACCTTGCCCAACTCAAAATATATTCACGGTCATATTTGAGCTCACGTTTATTAAGTTACTGTTATAGGTTAGTCGTAAATTAGCATACAATACATTCACATGAAATGTTACATGTATGACAGACTTATACATACATAACAATAAATGATACAGTGCTTTAAATAAATAATAATATTGACGGTCTAATAATAAATGTTTAAATTTAATAAAAAAAATAATAATCTACAAAACTTAACACATAAATACATTAAGTGTTTATTGGCATGAACATAATATTCATATTTATAGTCTATAATATTTTTCACAGCGCACAATAGCAAATGCATTGCAATTTTGACATGAAACTATCGAATTTTCAATACAACTAACTTCATTCAAAAAGAAAAATGTGTGACAAAATTGTTGATCACCCTCCAGGCAAATGAGCAGAGTTCACAACATTCATTGGCAGTACGAAATCAGCTGCAAATGCAGCCGTGTCTATATCCCAGTTGTGATGCCGTAATTAGAAGAAGAGACCGCTTGAACTACACTCATTACAAAAAAAACAAACCCGAAGAACTTATCTTTGAGAGATTACCGATCTTAAGCATAATCTAGTCTAAACTTAGAAAGGAAAAGAAATCATCTTCTATACAATTATCCATTTCACAGAATAAATGAGAATAGATATAATGTATGAATCGTCGTTTTTGTAGAATGTTTCCCTTGTACTCCTTCCGCTCAAACACTTCTCATTTCTTTTTCCTTATCCTTTTGGTACCAATTACTTCAACCCCTTTATATTTTATTATTTTTGTAAAGATTTCTTCCCCTTCTTCTTTACTTTTTATCTCTGCTGGTTCAATCTCTTTCTCAATGTTTTTTACTTTTTGTTTTCTTTATTAACGTTTTTACTTCTACTTTTTACTTTTTGTTCACTCAGTTTCTTTTCTTCATTTTTTTTCTCTGCTGTCGTGGTGTGTATTTTGTGTCACTGCAAACTTCTCCCTTTTCTTAAATCTTTGACATCAGTTAAATTGACACTCATAACATAACATGACAAAACATTAGTCTTAAGAATTGTCCTCTAGTTCTATAGCAGTATCGTCATTGCATTTTCTGTCATCTCTCCTTTACTTTAACTCTGAATTAATACCTATTGTAGTTATTATGTAGCTACCAGTTTTTACTTTACTACTACAGATAAAAGTGTTGCCTCGCGTAATTTCGAAAGCCAAATGTTTTGACTACAAAACTAGTTTCCTTTGGTTGAAACTCTCGAGAACTTTAATTAACAAGGATTGATTTGAAAGACAAAACTTAGTCCTTAGTAGACTCAACAGCATCAGGAAAAGCTTCGTAGTTAAGTTTTTGGGATATTCCTCCAGTCCTACATCGATAATGCGACGAAGAAGTAACAGGACAATTTTCAGCAGACAATTCTTGAGCCTCAACATGTTTCACTTTGGAGATGAAAACCTAAAGTGAAGTTTGCCTCGCTGCTGATGGGCATCTTCCAAGCATCATCGATGCGCTGAAGGACTTTATAGAGAAGACATCAGGTACTCATGAATTTATTCCTGAAGCTGTTGGTTTGAGGTACTAATCTTTGTATCTCAAATCAATCTTTATAAATCCTTCATGGAAAATTTAGTTTTCTGCTTCATAACCTCCCATCAGTTTTGACAGCTACTAGAATCCAAACCAATGGGAAATTATAGAGCAGAAAATTGGATTTTCTCTTCATATCTAAAGTGAAACAGGTTAGAGTTCAAGAAAAGAAGCACTGCGCTCAGTTGCTAGTCATTTTCTAAGCATCATCGATGTATTGAACGACTTGATAGAGAAGCTAAAGCTGTTGGTCTGAAAAGCTACTTGTTTAAACAACATTTTTTGAATAAGCCAATCTCATCAAGATCCTCTTTTATGAAGCAAGACTAAAATTTGCACAAGATCATATAAGATAGGATAATCATCGGAAGGACGGCATATTTTCTGATTAGAACACATTTAATTTGGACAGTCCTGATTTCAAATATTATTGGCATAATTTGTACCAGCAAACAAAAGGTGGAATTAGTCGAAATTTTATGGTGGATTTCTCAGCTTTTACCAATAACTATTAAATCCCTGTGTAGAACTTTTGAAAACAATTCTAATTAATAAACTTTGATTAAGAAATCCTATCGCAAAATTTGATATTTTTCCAAGACAATCTTACTATCTATCCTTCCAGACAAACAAAGCTTATCATGGTATCACAATGACTATCTCGCTTATCCTTTGAGGGAAGGTTTACGCAAATAGTAAAGAATAACAATCTGCAATAACGATATGCTTGCTGTTTCAATATTGAGTAAGTATGTACAACTTTAGAACATTAAAACAATTTACAACTTCATTGCATGTTATCTTCCGATGCCCAAATTTTTTTCGTTGAATAAAATGTGCACAAATACAAAATTTATATAGAAACATCGTTTCTTATCGATAACGATTTGTTAAGCTATGGCTAACATAACTTAACCCCTTCTTAATAATTTCAATAAAATTTGATGGGATAACTTTGTTCATTCATTATTAATTCATTGCCGTCTGATTTATAAAACTCTACAGCAATCAAGTGGAGACCAACACCTTTTAATACAAACACCAATATAAATAATAAAGAAAAAATTGTACTTACTTATTAACGCAATGAGCAGCAGTCAACAGCCATTCAGATGAGATCAATACTCCTCCACACCAATGTCCCAAGAAACCAAACTGTGGATGCAGCAATTGGAGAGACACCTGATTTACACACATCAATTTCAAAACAAAGAGTTTAACGTACTCCATTAACACGCATTCACACGCATTCCGATCACGTCTGTTTATTTACATTACCTGCCAAGGCCAAGCTCCTCTTGGACTCCTTCTTCCGTTAATAATCCTACCGGTTGATGCACTACCGGTTGATGTTCTTGGTTGCCTGGATCGTCTTACGCTCCTCCCGCATTCTACGAACACTACATAAAACACACAGGAAATTTTCCAATATAACACGCAGCTATGTAACTACTACATTGGTGTACTTATTATGTGCAAAAATACCTAAAAACGTGTGTCGAATGCGATATTAAAACATTCGTTAAAACCCGTATTAATGGTTGGTAAATACTTGTAAATTGTATTGCCGTAACTGTATATATTGTATGTAATCGCTTCTATTTACCTTGTACAGCTGACATTGACCCAAAGAGTACGGCAACGAGGACCAGTAATAGTGATACGTGGTGCAGATGGTATTCCATAGCACTACGCCATCGTCTGCGTAAACTGGAAACTCTACTTCTTACTACACACAACACATTTACCCCCAGAAGATAGGAGAGAGTGACAGTAACAATGAAAGTGCTTTTGAATATATTGACTGTTGTCTATCTCAATGTGTGTAATTTATCTAGGCCTTCGATGTATAGTTTGTAGAGCTTTAAAATGAATACAAATTGTGCAATAAAGATCTGATATCGAATTTAACCTTTCTTTTTTATACAGCTTTTACTTTTAAGATACAATATTGAACAATGCCGAATTGATCGATTGATTTGCTTGTACTGTATTTGGAAATTAAAATATATACATTTCGTTAACGACTAATAAAGTATATAAGCTTTCAACAATAAATTTATAGAATCTGTTCGATTTAAAATCTCTGTAATACTTCTCGACAAAAAATGTTTATATTTACAAGAACAATCTCTTATATACTTGAGTAATGCTGCTTCTACATTTTCTTCCAATGGCAATTAGATTACATTACACCCTATAAAAATGTCCAAATTTGTATTCATTCTTAGGGCATGAAGTAGAATTAGTCCACGCGAGAGTTCATGCATTTTAGTCGAAAAGGTGCTCTCAGTAGAAGTCTACGTAAACGCCAAGTTCTTAAGATACGGAAGGAGGATTAGTAGATTAAGGTTTGGATTGAAAGTTTATAAAATATGCATTGTACCATGTTTAAATGACACTATGCGACCAAAATGTTGTAAAAAAGAGGCACATTCAGCCAGTTTATGAATATTTGGATCCATAAACTTACACTTAAAACATAAAGTCTTGAGGAACTTCTAATATATTTAAAGGTGCATATTTATTTTGTATCGTATATTATTTTTTAATATTGTTAAAAACTGTAAAATGGATGAATGCGCCTCAATAGAGAGGCAGTATCAGCCGGGATCAATAAATGAAAATAAAACTGTGTGCAATGTAAATTTATTGTGTTAATGAAAGAAACAGCCCAATACAAATATAACTGCTTCATTGTAGAAAACACAAGCTAAAAAAGAATTTACATATTTCATTCCTACCGAATGTTGAATGTCGCAAAAGTGAAATTAAAACACAATAGTGAAGATGTCCTGGCTGTTTTTGAAGACATTGGCGATGGTAATTTAGCTGTCACATCAGTTCGATTAATTACAGATATGTCACTAACAATAGGATAGGAGAATTTATGATTGGCACTTGTACACCGAAGAAAACTGACTTCAAAATTCTTGCTGATTAAACACATTCAAAACTTTGCCTACGTAAACCTTCACAAGAGTTTTTATTGGAAATTTTACCAAAATTTTCTGAATCCGAAACTTTCCTGTTGCTTCTTTTTCATTCGGGTTTTAGTTGTTTAAAAATATTTCTTCTGTTTTCTTAAAAGCTTCTTTTTCCGATTTCCTTCTATTTCCCTCGATCCTTTTCGGATGTATCGGTGTAAATTCGTAATTCGCTCTTGCAATTTCCATCTCTTTTCTTTTTTTGTGTGACTATTTTAGGAAATGGTCTAGCGACTTCAGATGTCACTGTGCTTGTTGATGACACAGCTACGACAGCACCTGGATCTGCAAAAGAATATTTAACAAAACTCTAATCTAGTAGAAAATTGAATATAAATTATCAACCTTGAGGTACTTATTGCATATCTTGGAAGGTATTATCTACATTCTCTATATCTTCTGGGTCTCTGTGTTCAGCAAAGCTTGGTAAAAATTCTTCTTTGGAAAGGGTTAATTTGTTCAACGACCACAATCCTGGTTTCTCACAAGGCTTCGTATTATTTCTCTGGGTAAACGCCTCTTGAAACGCTATCTTGGTCAAGACTGCTAATTGCTTTATTGTTATAGTTTTTTCAGGATTACTTGTTAACCAATCACTAAAAGCCGTAGCACAATAGCTTTTAAAGGGCCCGTAAACACCCACATCTAAAGGCTGCAGTTAATGCGGGGTATGGGGTGGAAACGAGAGCATAATTATCCCGCTCTCTCGACAAAAATTTGCAGCTTTGACTGTTACATAAGCCTCATGGTTGTCTAATAATAAAATGACCTTTTTATCTGTGGTGCAATGTGTATGAGATTTGATGTGATTGACTGTGTGATGACTTCCCAAAGCACGATTAGATGTTGGAGCACCATTTAAATAATCATCGGGCTACAAATGTGGTAAGTTCGCCCCTTTCAGCAGACGCAATCACATTGACTTGTTTTTTGCCCTTCTCTGCTACTATCTTAACAGCTTTTAAAACTGTTGTGATGCCCGCTTCATCAAAAACTCGTATGTAATTGTTTTATTGAAACCAGTAGAACAAGCAAGACTTGTGTTCTCAGACATCCTAAGTCTGATTTCATGGTTTTTCCTCTTCATGAAACCTTTAAGCCACTCGATACCGGCTAATTTATTGGTTTCCCACTGAACATGTGCTTTTAGTTTTAAGAGTTTGGCATAATCGTATAATCGCATAATTCATCAATGAACAGGTTTTTATGTACTTAACAAGTTCATCTTCCTGTTGTGTGGAGAACACTTGGCTAACAGTGTACTTACTTGAATAAGTAACAGTGTTATCATCATCATCATCGCGACCTAAGTCGTCAGCAAACATTCTGTTTTGTCAGGACTATAGTTTTTAACTTTCTAATTCTAGTTTGAAGAGTTCCTCTTTTAATATTATCCGACACCGACGGTCTATAATTGAACGCTAAGAACAGCCTGTATAGCAATCTTCACATCGCCTTCGCTGATGTCAGTTCTGTTTATTTTCTTCTTATAATTTTTTACCATTTGCAGGTAAAAACATATTTTTAGTATACTGCATGTCACGGTTTGTCAAAGGAACATTTATTTTTGTAAAAAATTGAGTAACCTTGACGTATGACCATTCAGCCAAACTCAATCTGCCCCGCACAGTGCAGCTGCAGGTGCCCCATTTGCATCTGAACCAAAACTTGTTTTTGCTATTCTGAACATATTTTTAGGTTAGTAACATTTAAGGACAATTACAAATAATGTATTACAGTTATGCTGCGGCAAATAGTTGTAGAATGTCTACAAGAATACAGCTTTTATAACGAAAAATACAACTTGACAAAAGCTTAACTTGCAGGTCTAAAAACAGTTAATTTCTTTTTCTAGACACACTGCTCAACGGATTCACACAAAAACTTTTACATAGAGAGAGAAAACTATGTTACTGCCATTTTCAACTTTCTAAGGCACCAAATTCGAATTTCTCAAGTTTTAAATGGGGTGGTCAATTGTGCCCCATGGCTGAATCTGCCTCCCTTTCCCCTATGTACAAGAAATATGGTTTCCTGACGTGCAAGATGGATCAAGCAGCACAAACAGGAAGGTATTGCATCAGACACTTGCAACTGCATCAGATGTTGAACCATATCTGTTACCGTTAAAAAATAATACAAAAAAAACATTCAAAAGAAATTTTAATTAAAGAATTAGGATTGATCAAGAAACAAAACAAGAAAAAGTTAAAATAATTTAATAGGCAGCAATGCCCTCACCGACACATGCGTTTAAATGATCAGGTTATTAACGATTGCTTGTAATACACTGTTGGAAAAGAGGGGCGACCACAGGCTGTATAATCTGAACATGTGATTCTAACGCAATGAAATTCGGTATGGAAATAGTACTAAAATACCATAACTTAACCTCATCTAGAGAGCAGCGTAGCCCTGCTGGGAGAGGATGCATCAATAGCAATCAATAGCAGCGCGTACCATCGCTACAGGACGAAACGTGGAGTCAATAAGTCATTGTATGGTAGTGGGAAGGATGGTCAACCATGCTGCTTCAATTCGCTCCTATAGCTCCTCAATGTTAGCCGGGGGAGCGGATAACGTCGAAGTGTATGAGTGATCATATCCCAGATATGTTCGAGCAGATTCAGATCCAGAGGAAGAGTCGGTCATGGAAACATTCCATGCTTGTTTTTCTTAATGCGCTGTTGTTTCTGGCTCTACTGTTTCATTCGCAAAGAAAACAGTAGCCATTCTGTTAACCAAGTAACCATTTGTGCTTTGAATCATAATCAAAATAATCCTTCTTTTTGACGCATCAATAGAAAGTTGCCATTCATTCGGTTTTAGAATTAGTGATATAGGTACAAGTTCATAATCTTCAGAGAAAACGGTATCAACTCTTATTCTCTCTGCTACGAAACCAAGTAATGCTGAATGCCAAAAACAATCATGTACAGTCTGTTCCAAAATTAATGTCGCTCCCAAGGCTAAACAAACCCATAAAAATGATGTTTCTCATAATCCAATACGATTTTTCGTTAGTGAATAGTTATCTTGTAAATGCGGTGCAAACCTAATATCGATTAAACTTCATGCATCTAATTTGCATTAGCAGTTATAACGTGTTTTTCAGCACAGAGGGTGACATTAATTTTGGAACAGACTGTACATACAATAATGTTCGGTTTACTCGACAAACATTGTAAACAACTAATTTAATAGAGATAGTAAATTATTTTGAGTGACATTTTCTACATCTTGAATACGTTTTCTTGTGATTCTAAAAAAAAATCTACATACGATCTTATTTCTTAGTATCAACACTCTAATTTGTAAACTATTCGAGGAATGCATACAAGAACCTTTGCTCTCGAATCATAATAGGCGTACAGCCGGCGGTATAATTCACACAAATAACTCCGAGGCTCGCAACAGTTACACTTATTTCATGGCCTAATGAGCTAGCCGGAGAAGAAAACGATGATTCCCATACAAACAGCTAATACCCAGATCTAAGATCGAT